>BMAV01018720.1:353652-366435 GCA_019973955.1 Trichonephila inaurata madagascariensis | reverse complement strand
CATTCCCATGCTTTGAATTTGCATTTGGGTCCAGAATCTGGCAATAACTTGTTTATTATACTCAGATTTAGCGCGGGCTCTGTATTTTTGAATGCAATTTTTAAGTAAGTTTCTTCTTGAAATGGAATTAGATATTCTATCCATTATTTTCCATAGGTTTTTGTTCAGCATTATTAACAGAAAAGGGGAAGGTTGGCTGGTCACAAAACATGTTCAATCCCTCTTTTATATAAATTATTTTATATTTAAGAGCTGTCCTTAGTCAGCAATGTTTATAATACTGTAGCATCCATATATTTTTATATTTTAAATTCTATTATTTTTAATTTCTAATATATCCTTCTAAAATCTTTATGTCTAGAGTTTATCTTGCATCTTCACAATTTTTTTCAGTTTGGATATAATTGATGATTCATCTCTCTTTAGTAGAGAATTTTGACTACTTATTTTCTGTCTCTCTCAGTGTGTGTTTTGGCAAACGGGAATTTTATGTATAACACCCCCTTAAACACTCGCAACTCGATTTGGAAGTCAATTTCCTCAGAACCAGTTCTTAACGGTTCTCTACTCGACAAAAGTAACATGCCTGCTATATTTCACATTTTAAGTCTAAATTTTTCAGAGATCTCGTGATGAATGTGTGATTTACTTTTCTCCATCATACGTCAGGTTCTTTCACAGAATAATTCTTTTATACAGGAAAAATTTAAATTGAAAAAATAATAAAATGGATGAAATTTATATATATTCGAAGAATATATAAAAGGGATATGTTTCTAATTTTTTCATATTAAAATGATACACATAATCATTGTTTATATTCACGAAATAAATGTATTTGCTTTTAAGAAATTTTGAATACTTTTATCCTTAGATGTGTCAGACATGACTTATATTATACCTAATTTGTATAACAGAATTTCTGATAAAATAATACATTAATTTCATTCTTAAAATATTAATACACAAATGCACGCATTATATGTATTTTCTAAGAAAACAATTTATGCAATAAAGTTTTTGTACAACCATTATATCTTTTTCTATAGTATATTAAACACACAAAAAAATTGAAAAATAAAAAAAATTATATTCATTTTAATAACAATGCACGCATACAATTGATACGAAAATTATATTTCCCACAGACATGATAGATAAGATATATTCATAAAATAATTTACATAAGGAAATGTCCGATACAATAATGTATGCGTTTCTTCATTAAAACAGAGATTATAATTATTTTTCATCTATGAATAATGTACATGTTTAACATTTAGGGAATTTCACACACATTTTTATTTCCTACTAATGTGTCAGATATATCCCAATTTACATAATTCTTAAGACAATATTTGTTATATAGGGTAGAAGAATTTTTTTCTTTCCTTCAGCATATATCTTTATCTTTTTTCTTTTTTTTTATTTTCAGGAAATATCACTGATATTGGTTGAAATAACCAACCCAAATTAATTTGATATCTAAGACATTTCGAGTAAATTTTTTTTTCAAAGATATATCAGTATAAAGGCTATTTTGATTATATATATATATATATATATATATATAAGAATACTTAACTACCGCATTTAGTTTTAATATACAAACAATTAATTATATATGCATTTATGGAAGGGAAATCGATATACTTTATTAATTGTCGTTGACGGAACTGCTAAAATATTTTATTCGTTTAAATTCATGCAATTTTTTGATTCATTCTAAAATTAACAAAGGTATAATCTATATCTTTCAAATGTTTCGTTTTGAACTTTTAATGTGATACAGAAACAACTTTTGTACAAAATTTCAGTTTAAAACAAGATGTGTACTAACTCATCGAAATTTTATGTACTTCCTTATTTTACATTTTTGTATAAGTCCCACGAAAATTTCTCAAAAACTAAGCAAGTTTGAAATGTTTTAAAACTTTACAAAATAGTACAAGTATTATAAACATATACAACAAATGAAGACTTGTATTTTACTACGATGAAATATATATTTAGTTAAATATCCGAACTATATGAATCTATGTAAAATCATCGGATAGAGGAACAGAAAATTTTTTATCTAAGTTTTTGGGGCCTTCTTAATTAGTTTCTCACATCAAAGTATCCTTCTATGAGCTTAAGAAGTGATAATTTGTCTTCTAATGACTGTAAGTTAATTAATTCAACAACATCCTTAATTGCTCTTTGATGATACTCGACTTCTTAAGGAATTAATTTATGCCATTTGTATGCTTTAATACTTTCGTAATCCTTCATTTCTCGTTGAAAATTATGTTCAAAAACTTTTATGTGCGATATTTCTCATTAATAATATAATTTATGTTAAAATTTAACACAGCTTATTGTGAAAATTCATTATTAATGTGTAACATAAAATAATTTGATCATTTTTATTTCTATATAAAACAAATAATATAAGAAAATTAAGTCAATTCCTACTTAGGTCAACAAAGAAAAATTTTATTTTAGTTATATTTTATTAAATAATTTCAATTAATATAAATATGTATATACGTATGACAGAATCACAATGTTAAGTGAAACTTAATTTTTATCAATTATCATTGGTGATATTGTCACCCAAAACAATCGTATATTTAAAATTTCGGTTCAAGTGAATGCTTTAAGGGGGTTTACCCTTGAGATGGGCTCAAAAAATCAAAAAAAAAATTCATAAATTGCTTCCTTAACATTTCTAGAATACGGTTGTAAAGTAATTTTTTTTAAATTCGAGGTCGTTAGAAAGAAGCAGGTGTTAGAAGAGCTGCTGTTCGGTGCACTAAGTTAAGATTTTCATTGTTTTAATCGGACTTGAAACTTTAAATGCGTTTTTCTCAAAACTGTGTTTTTCAAATTTTCTTCCATCATATCGCAAGAATGGTTTGACCGAGTAACTTCACATTTAGTGGGTAGACTCAGTACAAATATACGCACCAAATGAACTAAGATCATTCCAAAATTCAAAATATTTCTATTTTTTTATAACAAAAACAACCATGAAATTCAAAACTTTTTCTTCAGAAGTCTACCAAAAATCCAATTTTTGATAATTTCAATTGAGTATAGATTATTTGGTGCATTTAAGCTTATAAGTTAAAACGCCGTTATTTTTTTTTATTTCAGGTAAGCCAATCAGCCAGAATCGTGGCGGAAGTGAGCGTCATTTTTTTTTTTTTAGGCGGGTGTGTTCAAAGTGCTACAACTCACGTTCTATTGGATATTTTTGGCTAAAAATTTATGTACATGCTCTTAAGATACATATAAATAAGTGATCAAAAACATAAAGTTCTATCATTTTACTGGTCGTCAAAAAAAATTTCCTAGAAATGCTTAAAAAACAGGCCGTCACTTGGGTGAACCCTCTTAAGACATGAGAAAAGAATTTTTTAAAGTTTTGACCCAAGTCGCTAAAAATGAAGCCGACTTGACCGTATCAGTAATTCTATGAATAAGTAATTTTAATTCATTAATTATTATTGAATTACCGCATTCTCACTTAAAACAGTCGTGTATAAAAGATTTCAGCTCAAATGAGCGCTTTAAAATGTGAGAAAAAAAAACTTTTAAAGTTTTGATAAAAGTCACCAAAAATGATGGCAATGTAGCTGTATTTGTAATTCTTTGAGTAATTAGTTTTAATCCATTAATTTTTATTAATTATAATTAAGTTACCGTATTGTCGTCCAAAATAACCGTGTATATAAAATTTTTCAGCTCAATTGAGCGTTTTAAAATGTACTTTATTAATGATTGAAAATTTGAACAAGATATATATAGGTAGACTGTAAGCGAATAGTAGTAATAGAAAAAAGATAAATATCATTTTTATCATTGTATTTCGAACCAACCAATTATTGTAAGAATTTTTTCCTTTTTAGATTTTTATACAAGAACTATATTTACTTACATGAACTTCAGATAGCGTAATTGTAGAAATATGCGAATGTTATTAGAAAAGGAACTCAGCAAGAATCAAGTGCAAACAAACTCTCTTACTCTCTGAATTAGTATATTACTATCTTAACTTGCAAGGATTTTGATCCCCGTTTTATTTCTCGTTCAGAATCCTCATCATTCTTAGAGTCTTTCATGGAATCGAGATTCAAAAATCGTCTGCCACGAAATTCATTGATTCTCAGATTGCCGAGATTTATTTACAAAAGTTAACGCTTTTTCCTCCAGCCATTTTTATGTGGTAGTGATAGCCTAGGGTTTCCTTTTACGAAGTCGTAGACGGCGTTCTCGAATCGTGCATTCGAAGTCTGCTGTCACCGCAGTATAGAGCAGCTGATGCTCATTAAATGTATTGTGGCTCATTGGAGTGTTCTAAGAGTTAAGAATTTAGAGTATTGGCTCGGGGGGAGCATGGTTCTAGTCCAGGGGTACTCAAACATTTTTTCTATCGGGCCGCAAACATATGTTAGCTATTTCCCGCTGGCTGCGTACATATGATGGCTATTTCACGCAAACCGCAAAATGAGAATCAATGGACGGGTGGGGGGGAATGCTCTAAGATCAAGGTAACATAGAAAATTTAAAATGTGGAAATTGATCAAAATATAAAAACTCCTATATTTTGCTTTTTTTTTTATTTGTTATTTTTTACATTTTTTTAAAAATTATTTCACTAAATATTTCTAAACTGGAAGCACTTAAGAAGCACTCTTTCACGATTTCTGCACTAGTAAACGGTTTTATATGATTACTAGTAATATAATATAATAAATTTCGTAGGGTGCTTTTGTTACCGCTATGACATTACCACTGACAAAACACTTTTGCGCTGTTGTAAAGATTGTTCAAGAAACCCTATTTATCACCTCTTGAAAGTGATCTTCGAGGCAAAGTGTCATTGAATGATTCCTGTTTATTGATATGTTTTATATACAACAATTTCGTTACAAATCAAACAACTACTGAACCATGTTTGTTTTTCATTAGAAAATAGTCAGCTTTCTAATAGTCTTGAAACAATCCATTTTCTTCCAATATTTTTCGCTTGCATGATCTGAAGGATAGTTAAAAATTAGTTCTACTTATAAAATGGTCGCTACTCCACTGTTGTTTTTTATCACTAATCAGAGAAAAAGAATATCAATTCGCACCCATACTACATGGACAGAAAAAAGCAAAATTGATATATTTGATTTTTATCAAAGAACTTCCCACCAAATTTTCATAAATTAATTTTTCTGAGCAATGGGCCATGGCCGGGCCGCAGGTTGAATATCGCTGTTCTAGTCACTTAACCGCGGTGAAAATTATAAGGTCTATCCCGAATTGCCCTCGCATCGCTTTAAAGTACGATTCTGACTATGTCCGGAACCATGATTTTTAAAATGCGTACAAACGATTTTTTTTTTATATTTAGGGTCACTTATATTACAATACAAGTATAAAATTGTTTTAATAATATTACAATTAAAAACACTTTAAATGCAATATATTGGCAATAAATGAACATAGAAATATTTATTTTCCAAATATTCTTCTCTTATGGAAAATGCTTCTGCAATAATAATATTTTGCCTATATATAGCTCAGACCTCTGTACAGAGCCTGAACTAGGATTTTTGAAATATATAATTAAGAAATGGATTTCTCCATATTTTAATACATCAGAGAAGAGAAATTTTTACCGAAAAACACTGATAATTATTTCAATTAGTTGTAAATCTGAAAATAATGTGAATTTTTCAAATTTTTTTAGTTCAGGCTGTCTGTGGAGAACTCTTAGCTATGTATAAGTAAAATATTATTATTATTATATAAGCATTTTTCATAAAGCTTCCTTTTTGAAAAAAAGGTAATTCTAAGTTCATTTTTTGCCAAAATATTGCATTTAAATATTTTTTTGTTGTAATAATATTATTAAAACAATTTCATGTGTGTATTCTAATCTAAGTAACATTAAATGTTTAAAAAAATATTCGTTTGTATGCTTTTGGAAAACCACGGTTCCGAACGTTGTCGGATACTTTAACAAAAACTCACTCGCTAGTCCTGCATGACCAAGATTACAAAGTAACTCTAAAAGAAACTCTCAAAGTAAAGTAACTCTATCAGATACGGGTTAGAGTTAGATTACATAACCCCAAGAGGTTAGAGTATATTACATAAAATACCTGTGAATATATTAACAGACACGTTTTTGTTAAGAAAATATTCAATTTTTGAATATATAACATTGATTTACACAAAAAAATTAGTAAAATTACAAAAAGTTAATCGTGTACAGGTCTTGTTAGTAAAAGAAGAAAAAAATTAACTCTATGGAAAACCAACCACCAAAAATAAAAGGATCCGTAAATTCGAAAACTCCAGTAGATTGCTTATTAAAATCGCATTCTATTGAACAGTACAAAGGCTATTGGTAAGAGACTTATGATTTTGAACGAAAACGAAGTTGACACATAAGCTAGCACACTATTTACTCAAAAGCATAGATGAGGACAAGGATCTCAAAAGTAATAACATTTAAAAAATATGCCTCTTATGAAGTTGATGGCCATTACCACACAAAGGAAGAATTCAGCCCCCAGTTTTTGGAATATCATTCTAGTGCAGGGGTACTCAACCCTTTTTTCTGCTGGGCCGCATACAGATGTCAGCTATTTCACACGGGCCACAAACATTTGTTGGCAATTTCACGCTGGCCGCATCATGAAGATAAAGGGGGGGGGGGAGATATAATGTGGAAAATTGATCAAAATATTTTAACTCTTGATTTGCTTTTTTTAATTACAATTTTTTATATTTTTTATTTTTGTCACTAACTCTGAATTATAAGCATTTAATAAACATTCTTTCACAATTTCAGCATTAGTATAAACGGTTTAATTTCATTACCATTAATATAACAAACTTCATAAGATGTCTTTGTTATCTCTGTGACATTAGAACTGACAAAAATACTTTGTTTCTGTTGCAAAGATTATTCAAGAAATCCTATTTATCACCTCTTGAAAAAGATTTTCGAGGAAAACTGTCAATTGTGATTTCTGTGTTTATTGGTATTTTTTTAAATACAGCACTTTCGTGACACAAATCAAACAATTATTGATCCATATTTGTTTTTTTCCCCAAAAATAGGTAACCTCCCAATCTTCTTGAAAAGCTATATTTTTTACGAATATTTTTCGCTTGCAAAATATGAAAGATAGTTAAAAATTAGTTCCACCATTAAAACTGTCACTACTTAACTGTTGTCTGTTATAACTAACTGTGAACGTTACAAATAAAAAAGAATATCAATTCACACTCGTACGACGACAGCCAAAAACAAAATTGATATATATTTGACTTCTTCACACCAAATGTTTAATATATTCTTAAATACCGTAAAATCCGGCGTATAACGCTCACTTTTAACACAACAATTAAGGTCGAAATGAACGGGTGCGCGTTATACGCCGAGTATAAAAATGAGAACTAATGAGAAAATGATTAATAAACTATAATGACTCACGTGAAATGCAATAACAATAATAATCCATCAGGAATAAATAACTTACCTGAAAAGAAAAGAAATACGATTCATTTGAATGTTTCATAATATAAAATCACACAACATATATACTCGCATTTTTTAAGAAAAACGTAAAAGTCTGTTAAGCATTCTACGTATGAAATATATTCAAACATCTTGGAACACACACAAGTTATATATAAATACCGTAAAAAAATCCGGCGTATAACATGCACTTTTAATACAGAAAATGAGATCGAAATTTACGGATGCGTGTTGTATGCCAGGTATAAAAACGATAGCTTTAAAAATTAAAATAAAAAAGATGACATAGAGAAAAAAATTAGGATTCTACATGTATTGAAATAGTATTTATTTAAAAGAAATGACATTTTTTATGAACTTCAAAGGTTGTAGTTATAGAAGTATACTATTTTTTTCTGAAACTTGGAATAATACCTCGAATAAATGATTTCAAAACATTAGAGCATTGCGCATATACATTTCAGGTTTCTTCCTAGAAAAGGGGGTGCGCGTTATACGGCGAAGATACCTCAAAATTAAAAATTGCAGCTTGAAAGTATAGGTGCGTGCTATAGACCGGATTTTATGGTAAGTTTATTTTCCAGAGCAATGGGCACTGACCGGGCCTCTTAAGGTAGTCGGTACCCCCTATACCGACAATGTTAAATTAAGCCATTTTAGGAACCTGTTTCTCAGAAACTGTTAAATATAAAAACTTCAAAATTGTTTGTATATTAATTAGGCCTTTTTATTAAAATAATGGTAAAATGTTTCAAATATATTGTTTACTTTTTTCAAAAAAATTCATCGTAAAAGTATCGCTTTGAAATTTGTGAAAATTGTCATTTTTTTTACGATAACTGCTTTTCATCAAAATATTTTGGGAAAATCTCCAAAAAAGTAGCTCCAATATATATATAGTTACATATTATTTATGAGCAGTAAAAATTGCAAGTACTTTCATTCAGTATTTTCTGTGAAAAAGGTGCACGCAGTTTGAAAACAATCATTTTGAGAAAATTGCATGTTTAGTGTAAAAAGGTACTTCAACACAAACATAAAGAGTTACAACATGTATTTGCCCTATTTTATTAAACATTAGTATCTTCTTAATTTTTAAGCATAAAATAGGAAACAAAAAAGTCTTAAAATGTTCAGAAAATACATATAAAGTATTTTTCAGTTTTTGTTCAACGAGATTTTTTTTAGCATTTTTTGCATCAATTTTCACAAATTATGTAAAAATCTGTGAAGAATTTTTAACTTCGATGCATTACAAGTATCAAATTTGACTTTACAACATCATAAATGTAAACATGTATCGATATTTAAAACTCATGATTTAGGAATATGTGATTTTACGACGTTGCGAAAAGTTTAATTATGGATTTGTATGTCCCCATGCAAACACAATTTCTTAATGTTTCAAAATTCAAAATTTACTCAAAACTGCACAAAAGATTTCTAAAGTCAAAAATAAAACTGTTTTTATGTTTTTAAATATGAAATTTGTGTATTTTTACGCATGTAACAAGCTTCTAGCAACGACAAAAAGCATCACACATCTGAGTTGTAATTAGTTACCTATTATTGAAAAACTTTTGAATATTAAAGCTTAAAAACTTGTCTGAATAATAAATAAACATTAATATTTGCAATTAAGTGAAATATTTAAAATATATTGTTTAGTTTTCTCAAAAACATGTAACATAAAAATATCACTATGAATTTTTAAAAAAATTGACATTTTTTGTCATGATATATGGACTCCAGTCAAATATTTTAAGTAAATCTCCAAAAACTCACATGAATATATATAGTTACATATCAGTAACATGAGGGAAAAAATTTCATGTACATTCATACTTTATATTCTGAGAAAAACATGAATACAGTTTTAAAAACATCATTTTTGAGAAAATTGAATTTTCACTATAAAGTGCCACTTTATAACAAAAATAATGAATTACAACATGTATTTGTCCCATTTTATTAAACATTAGCATCTTTGCAATTTATTTTGCATAAAATAGTAAACAAAAAAGTCTTAAATTGCCCAAAACAATATTTTTCAGATTTTTTAACGAGAAAACATCAAAATTTTCTCAAATTCTGTATCAATTTTTAAAGAATTTGTAGATTTCATGCATTACAGATATCAAATTTGAACAGAAAGCATCATAAATATAATGGGAAAATGTATCAATATTGTTTTGGCGTGAATTTGAGATGGTATTTAAAATTACCCGATTATACGTTTCATAAGTTTTTGTTAGGTTTTCGTAACATTATCGTTAGGTCTTTTTGTTGCAGACAGTTTCTAAGTTTTAAACTTCAAAAGTTACTCTAAACTGGACAAATGATTTCTAAAACAGACAAAATAAAACTGTTTTTATGTTTTTAAACATGAAATTTACGTATTTTTATGTATGTAACAAGCTTCTCGCAAAGACAATAAACATCACATTTAATGTATCATCTCATACCTTTTTCTCAAAAACTATTAAACATAAAGACTCAAATTTTTATTTATATTAATTAGATATTATATTTATACTGAAATGAATTTTTTTTTAAATATAATGATTAGTTTTTTCAAAGAAAAATTTTTAGTTCACCGAACAATTATTATTATGAATTTATTAAAAATTGTCATTTTTTTTTGTTATGATAACTGCTTTATATTTAAATGTTTTAAGATTATTTCAAAAATGTCACTTCAGTTTACACAATTGCATTTAAGAAACATACACACAGTAAATTTACACAATTTTAAAAATATAAGTTTTAAACATGCATACACTAAATGTACACAATTTTAAAAATATAAATTTTAGAAAACAGAAATTTTTATAAAAAAATCGTACCTTTGTACTAATTTTTAATCCAATTTTTTTCTTAAATCAGCACATAATTATAACTTCAAGTATTTTTAAAATATTTTTAACTCTTTACTAAGCCTTAGTGATTTTAAGTAATCAGTAATAATAACTAATTAAAACTAAATTTAAAGTGAAGAACAGACTTAAATTTAGGTAAAATCACTAAATATTAAATATAACATTCAAATTAAAATCACGCTTCCAAATTTCGAACCCAAACTTTTTGCATATTTAACACAGTTAAATTTGAAGTTACTATACAGGTATCTAATGCGTATGAATAAAAATAAATTGAGGCCTTGCAACTTTGCCCCAGATTTAAAAAGATAATGTTTACATTTCTATCTATCAAATGGGCGTGGTTCATAAGCTGATTATTTTTTAAAAAAATCATTTTAAAGTATTTCTAGTTCATATAATGGCTTGTAACCATTGGAAAGGTAACGATTTGGAGATTTTAGAAATGTCAAAAACTCAAAATCGATTTTCAAAATGTTATTACCCTACTGACTGCCCTTAAAAAGATTTGGTGGGCCGCAGGGTGAGTATCGCTGTTCTGGTGTCACCATTGTTCCTTGAGATTGGGTATATTCAAAAAGTGAAGACGTCGTTGTGTAATTCAAAATTAATACAAATTTTTTTTAAAAAAACTTTTTTTAATTTTATGTGGAAAAATTCCGCACTATTCTCTAAATACCTATATTTTAAATTAAACCAGAATTTATAACATTAGTACCATGGATTAGTACCCAAATGTTTATTTTCAGATCAGAAAATCCCAAAATTTGGTCTAGTTTCACAAAACACTGTTGTGTGAAATAAACGTTACTTATAAGCATAAGAATTGAGTAAACACTGTTGTTCATTCAATTGAATGGGTTAAATTCATGTAACAACCTTAGTCACATGATAGCTGCAGTCACGTTTTTCCAGCCAATCCTTTCATACATTTAATGACGTCATAATCACATGACAAATGCGCGTGTTTCCCATTAATCAGATCATGATTTTCGCTGTTGCCAACCTTTGTTTTTTGCAGACTTTCTTTTAAAAAGTACGTGTTTGTTAACAATGCGAGTAATAATTGAACATTATGTATAGGGTTTCAAAAACTCGCATTAGAATTTTCTTTTTAATAAAAACCAAAAACTTTGAGGATTTTTTTTTATTCTATGTCCAATTTTCAAATATCCTATTGATCCTTCAAATCCTGAAAGTACATGGTGTGGAATTTTGGGTAATATGTCCTCGACATTAGGTTGTGTTTCTATAAGTTACATAGTTCTGTACTAATATCCTTCGTGTAGTTCAAATAAAACTCTAATTTAAGGCAAAACCAAGTGAGAAATGATTAATTTTTCAAAAGATCCAGATGTAAGATAAGATTTTATCTTTAAAACTTATAATAAATTTTTTATTAAATCTTAAAATAAAATAGAACACTTTGCTTTTTCTTCTAAGCGTAGTTAAACACTTCATCTTTTTTAATGCTTAAAAATGTTTAAAATTTTAATCATGTCTGAGAGGTTTAACATTATCGAGGCTTTGTTACATACTTAAACTCGTTGTTATTTTTTAATAATAAAATTGTTTCCTTTAAAAAAAAAAGGGTTGTAAAGAGTGGAGTGCCGTGAAGAAAACTTTCAATCTTATCCACTCAAGGAATTTCTTAAAGAATGGGATAGATTAACGAAATCTTCAGCATCAGTTGAAGTAAAAAAAAGGGGGGGAGAAAAAGTACTTATCTGTTAACAAAGAAAGTTTTTAGAGAAAAGTTATTAAAATGAAAAATGAAAATCTCCTAACAAATGAATTTTTTATTATTATTATTATTATTATTTTAAATACTAATTATCGCTCAAAACTTAAATCTCATTCTTCGTTCTCGTTTTTAATTATCTTATATAATTATATTTTTAATTTTTATTTAAAAAGAAGGAAAGAAAATATTTATTGTTCATTATTGCTTAACTTTTCATTAACTGGAAAATAAGCTTTATATTTTCATTAAAAAAAAACTATTTTCACATAAAATATTAATTCTTAACAGGATCCTTCGTCCCTTGCTAATGACATGCGAAGGGCTTATGCATGTTAAATCTATAGAAGCTTAAATTCTTCCCATTGGCGTGGAATAAAAGTTAGTAAGGAGAGGGGGTGCCAGTTCATGTGTCGTCCTCGTCATTTAAACATGGTTCAAAATTACGAGATCCGTTGCCAGTAACTTTCAGGACATGGCAGCCTAGTGATTAAGGAAACGGATTCGTGGGAGGCATGTCATGAGTTCGAGCCCAGTACCACTAAAGACCCGCTGTGTAGGCAGCGTTGCACGTTAAATCTGTCGAGAGCTGAAACGTCCTCTCGTTGGTGTAGTGTGGTAGTTAGGAGAGG
>BMAV01018720.1:325581-347157 GCA_019973955.1 Trichonephila inaurata madagascariensis | reverse complement strand
ATTAATGAATTTTGTGCTTAAGCTTACCATACTTTTGTTTATTTTATCTTAGATAAAGTGTTTTTGTTTACTTAAATCAACATTTTCAAGTTTTCTGATAAATTCTAGAAAATTAATACATATAGTTAAGATAATAAAACATTAACATTATATCCATATTTTTTTTAAAAAAAGGAAATATCCATTTAAACAAAACCGAGTTACGTTAAAAATTCTTTTTATTTTTTATTTTACTGGTAACCGTTCGTTTTTCTTAAAAGCAGTGTCGTGTTCCTCGTTTCATTTACCTTTTCTTCAGAAACAAACACATCTCCAAATCCCAAATTCTAGGTGCAGTTGTTTTTCCCTGAAAATGAATTATCCGCTTTGCTGAACAAAGGATAGGTTGTTATGCACTTTTGTCGATGGTGAAACAAAACAGAGGCAAAAACAAACAAAAAAAGAAGAGATATATCTTAAGCGTCGTCAAATAAAACCGCTTTGAGTTGCAATAAAACACGCGCAAATCTATTTAGGTAGTTCTGCGTTAACCGAAAATCGCTCATCCCTGCTCATGCTATGAGAAGAAAAAAAGAAAAGAAGAAACAAAAGAAAAGAGCAGGCGTGTGTCTTCTTTTCAGCATCATCTGTTCGCTGAAAAACTACATCGGATTTCTGTTTCTGAAATCCCGAGCCATTTGCGCTGATCTTTTTTCAATGCAAATGCTTTCCACTTGACGTATTGTTGAATCGGTGAACACGGTTGGAGAATATCTGGTCATTCTAGGGCCTAATCTTCCTAGTTTCTCTTCTCTTCTTTTTTCTTGTTTTCGTTTACGCCCAAAAGATGAAAAGATACTTGCAAAACGCCCAAAAGAGTTTTCTAAGCTGGAAATTCGTCTTGGGGATATTCCCCCCCCCCCCCTTTTTGTTGTTGCTCTTTTGGCAGAAATTGAATTCATCTTTCCTGTATTCCCTGTAGTACAGTCTTTTGTAGAATCTTCTGTTTTAACGGCATGTAATAGAATATATGTTGTAGCAACAAGTTTGAGTTAAAGCAGAGATTATTTTTCAGCAAACCCTATGAGAGTTTCACCAGTGTTATGTACCTTTTTCAAAAGTATGAAAACTATTCAAATCCGTTTTTATTCTACTTGGTTAAAACAATGTGTTTTATTCCGGCAGTATATGTTGGTTTATATCCTAACTAAACGTTCAATAGAATTTAAATTCTTTGCTCAGTAGGAATCAAATGTACAATTTAAATTTAATAATAAGGAATAGTATTTTTATGGATGCATAAAAAAATTCTAAAAATTCAAAAAATAATTTTTTATGAAAATTTATCTTTTTTAAATTTATTACTGTCAAGTAAAACAAAAAATTATACAAATGCAGTGATCCTCAACCCCCGAACCGTGGACTGGTACCGGTCCGTGGATCATATAGTAGCGGACTGCACAAAGAACATTAAATTATTTCCGTTTTATTTATTGTAATGCATTTTTCTCAGGTGGGTGCGACATTTTTTGGAAATCACTTTGCATTTCACGTTAAATCACTTTATATTCCTTTTTTTTTCGTGTAACTGTATTTTATTCTGAAGGCATGTTTATATACGATTAAATAAAAATTATTAAATCAAAACAACCTAAAATATTAACAGTTAACGTCCCTCATCCCCTCAGCAGACCGCGGTAAAATTATCAAACGTTGCGATATATATAATATACCTTTATACGATCCCCCCCCACACACACACAGTTATTATACCCTTTTTCTAAATTAACCTGCTTCAAACGCATGAAACATAACTTATCAGGAATAGAAATCACTATTTTTTAAATGAATTGCAAATATTAATAAAATTAACAACTCAATTATTTAAAAAGTATATTACAATCAAAAAAATTCTTTTAACACTTAATTATTCACACAGTTTCTTATTAATGCAAAAAAATGAAGTTTTAACTATCAAATTTTTAAAATTATTTATTTTTTTTTTTTTTTGGAATAAATCAAATGCAACGATACAAAATAAAACACTTTGCGTGAAGTTTGCTGAGATTTTGTATATGTTATTCCTTAATTCTTTCAGACTTCATTACTTTTGACACCAAATACGTTTAAATGATTGATTTTTTTACCGTTGAAAATAAATTGCAATGGTTATAAAAACCAAAATTTTACTTTTCATTACAAGGGTAATGAAAAACAAAACTTTACGTAACATTAATTCTCACAAGTCTATTAGAAAGAATACAATTTCATTAAAATGTTAATGGCTCGAGATTCATAACTTTCTCTAGTGAAAAGGAAGATTCCAATTGAACTGAAAAAATTTCAACAGAACCAAATTCCTCTTGTCCCCCCCCCGTAAGCATATTTAATTTATAATTTTAAATTAGTTGTTTGTATAATCTTTCATTTAACATACCTATAATTTCTATTTTCAATTATAAAGTTAATGTTAAAAATACAAAATTGTTCAGATTTGTCATTTAAGTAATTTTGTAATTGATTTTGTAAAATTCTCTGATTGCACGCGTTTACTTCTTAAATATAATTTATATTTCATGATTTAAATTCTGTAAAATTGTTTTCCATTCTGATTTATTTTGTAGCAAAATTATGAAATGAAACATTTTCATCGAAGATTTTATTACCAAGATATTCTTTTGATCTAGGAATCGCACACAAATTATCAAAACTATAATTCTCACCACATTCTTTTAATTAATTTTTTATGCAATTCTTTATATAAACTTCGAAATTTAAAAAAAAACATATGAAACTGTTCCAGAAAGAATCACCTGATTTAACTATAACTTATTTTAGTTCATTTTACTAATAAGGGTTTGTGTAAAGGTGTCTAACTGTTTCATCGGTTATCATGTTTGATAAGCATGTTTATCGTATCCCAATATTTGTTTATTTTTCAAATATTGTTTGTACTCTTTTATATATAAAAAAATACTTAGGTTACATTCTAATGAAACAGTTTTATCATCAGGTGCATAACTTCTTTGGAATTTTTTTAAATAATTCATATATTATCAACAGATAAACTTTTTAAAACGTATAGAAGTAGGAAAAAGTTTACGTTATCCAGCGTTTTAAAAATGATTTTAGTACATAACTCTTTTGACTGAATACAGTAAACATGTTTATAAATGAAACTTAGTTTGTAACAATTCACTTTAAGAAATAAATTCCTTTTGCTTTTACGAATTATTAATGAATGCTCCTTTTTTTTCACTATTCCTACTATTAGTTCACAATCTCTCTCTCTCTATATATATTTATTTATTTATATATATATCTTGTCGTCAAAGTTTCAATCGACAATAAAGATGTTAATACAGATTTTTTCAAATATTAATTTATTAATTAGATTTATTTAACGAATAAATAGTAACAAACAAATAGAAATAGTTCAACACCCTATATAGAAAGGAAAATGGAAAATTGCAAGGAAAATCACTTTCTATTTTGTCACTTAATAGTGTGATTCTGTCATATGTATATACATATTTATATTAATTCCAATTATTTAAAATTGTATTTATAAAAAGTAACTAAAATAAAAATTTTCTTGTTGACCTCAGTAGAAATTGACTTACAAAAAATTTTTATATTGCTTGTTTTTTGAAGGATAGGTATTTTAAAACAAATAAAAACTCTAGCTATAGCAAAGATATTTTGATAATTTTTTGTTCAATTCATATAATTGTGATTTTTTAACTACTATAAGGAATATAAATATTGTAATTATATTGTTATGTTCTATTTTCATTTTATTCTGTGCTAAGAAATTCTAGAAGTAAAAATATAGTCATCCATGCATGTGAAATAATTTATAATTTAGGATAATTTAAGATGTTTTCACAGAAATAAAATACAGAGAGAAATTCCCATTAAAAAAACTATCTTTTTATTAACATAATCACGCAACAATTTACATTTCTTTTGAAAGAAAATAAACTGCTGTACTTTTTTGTATTCAAAATAATATAATTAACAATTATTACATTTCCTTAAACGCTAGGATCTTAATTATTTGTTTTTATGCTTATTTTCGTTTAAAATTAATGTCTGAAACACTTTAATTTCAACTATTTTGACTTCCTGTAACATTATATATGTTATCCATTATAATCTATGAATAAAAGTCTTGTTTGATGTAAATAAGAAATAAGTTTCTGTATTTATTACATATTTGCTTTCTTCCTACTATATATTATTGAGCTGCAATTTCAAGCTTTTCTTTTCTTAGGCATTTGACAAATAACATTAATATTTTTTTTTTATTTTTTTTCCCTTCTATCAGATATTATTAGATAGTACAATGAAAATATAACTATTCCGGATTAAAACCTTTGCACAATCCACCCATTTCCTGAATTCACGTAATGATAACGATTAAAATGAACAAGCAAGCTGTATTAATTCTGCCAAAATGAGTTTTTGAAAAAGCCAACAATAATTATGTCTGGTGAATAGAAAAATGTTAATGAATTTCTGCTGGAAAGTCATCAACCGAATGAATAGAGAATTATTTAAGAAAATTGCTCTTTTAAGTATTTTATTATTCAAACCATTGTTACAGGAAGAATCATTTGTATTATATAGACGACTTTTTATGTTTCAAATTCATTTTGATTGTTTCTTTTCTGATCCAAGTTTTATTCAGATTCTCTTCATTTAATTTGTTGCAGTATTCAAAACTATAAGTGAAAAGTTCGCTTCGAAATTATTTGACTTAATGTTATTATTTTAAAATACTATTTTTAGAAAAAGAATAAAGTACGAAATAAAAAATTTCTAGAGTCTAGGGACTTTAAAAAAGTTTCACTTTTATAAATGACTTTATTAAAACTATGCATTTATAAGGCTTGTATGATTGTACTTTTTAATTACTTCTCCGTATGGTTAAGATTATTGTTAAAAAGTATTTCGTTCCTTAAAAAATTGTTTAAGAGTACTTAGTCGACATATATGTAACAAAAATTGTAACGAAGTACAGTTACAGCCCTAAAAATATCTACCGACGTCAAAACATAATGAACAGTCTCAGCTGTTGCAAATTTTCAATCCTTTAAATGCTTGGTAAAATGTATAGTTCAAAATAAAGCAAAATAAATTTTTAAAAATTGTATATGAATTAATACATGAATCAATTGTGTTAGTATTTAATAAGAAAATTATTATTGATGTATTTCTCATTTATTAAATTACTTTCATGATATCCTCCGTTAAAGGGTTATTACAATTTACTCTAGACATAGACTTTTTTTGTAGGTTTCAAATTTTTTTTTTCCATTTTCTATCTAATTTTCTTAATAAGATACTGTAATAGAATAAGGAACAGACTATTTATAGGATTTTTAAATGTATTTGCGTTCCATAATTTATCTTTGCATTTATTTTTTTTTCATCTTAAAGCATATATACATATTAACCCTTTATAAGTACTACCAACAAATTTCCATGGGAAGCCATTTTCCCTACCTATGAATTGAACTGCTAGCACTTCGGTCAGCACGACAACCGATATAAGAATTTTCAAGTCATAAATTCCCCGAGCAGCAAAATTGTTCCTGATGAGATACGATTGACTTAAATTGGTAACCTTATGTCAACTTGACAAAGAACATATAGACGTTGCCGTTATTACTCTACTAAAGCACTTGAGTATAATATATGTGGTCGTGTATTTTCCCGATGGACAGAACCCGCGACCTATGGAACCGAAGCCAATCAACATGACCACTAAACAAAAGTGATCACCACTGTCTGGAGGCTGTTAATGGCTTAGGTAAATACCACTGCTACAGTACTCCCCCACCAGGGAGTCAGTGGATAGGTGAACGAACGAGATATTTGTTATGTCGAGCGTGTGAATTGTTGCTGTTTAATGGTAATGCTGTGTCAAGTGTGTCTGACGACTCTTTGGTTGCTCTTTTTGCGGGTAGATGGTGCCACGATAGTTCAGAAGACTTCTTAATTCAGCCAAGCTCACGAAAGTGGAGGATAGAACCCGTGACCTATGCATCGGAAGGCAAGTAATATGACCACTAGACAAAAGTGATCACTACTGTCCAGAGACAGTTACAGGCTTATGTAGATGCCACCGCTGCATATACGTTCCAACAGCTTGCACTGTCGCACTGTGTATTTACACCTATTTTGTTAAATTTGATGGAAAGCAATAATATAAATTTTTAATTTTTTTTTTTCTAAACAAAAAATATCTAATTTATAATTTCTTCAGCACAAATTATTTTTTTATTAATATATTGTAACGCAATATAAAGAGAAATACAAAACGTAAGATATTCTACCTTATAATGACTCCCAGTGGGTGATGAGAAACATACTTCCCACCAAAAAAAGGTCTTATAAATAAAATAAGTTTTAGCTAATTAGCTAAATGATTTCCTTTTATCAATCCATTTCGAGATCCCCAAAATATTTTAACATAACATTACTAGAAAAACTGGCCTTATAAAGGGGCTGCTCATTCAGACCAAAATAAAAAGTAATACGAGGCGCAGAGTGAATCAGTTGAAGTCAAACCTGTATTTCGCGAATTTCTCTATTTTTCGAGCTTTCTTCTGGAACCAAGAACATTTTATCATTTTCTTTGGGAAATAAACTCCAAATCGTGAAGTGCATTTTCCATTTAACGAACTTTTTCGCTTGTGGTTCAAATTTTTTTTCTCCCTATTTTTAAAATATTTCATGACATTTTTCAAATTATTCTCCCATTTAGCACATTTTAGGGTAATTAGTGATCTTGAAATGGTTTTACCAGGCAATCACATACAACAATAAAAGTGTCTTCTTTTTTTTCAAATAAAATTAACACATTTTATCAATAATTAAATTTAAAGATGCATGTAATAGTGTTATGCTTAAAATTACTGATTATAAAATAATGTATGTTTAAAATTATTTATAGGCTTAAAACTAGAAAATGTCGTTAAAAAACTATTCATTTTAATATAAAACTATTTTTAAAGTTGAAATTGCACTGTATTCCTGGGCATTGTTTTGTTTTGTTTTTGCTTGTTTTTCTTGCAGATTTATTTTTGATAGGTAAGATATATAAAATAAACAAAAAATTAATTTACAATGTCAATAAATAGTTTTTTTTTAAATAATATGTAGTGTTTTTGAATTTAAAATTTGTTTTGTGAGGTTTCTAAAGCATATTAAAAGGTGAACCTCTATTTAACGAATTTTCCACATAACGAACTTTTTTTCGGGATTTAGCGACTTCGTTAAATAAAGGTCCCTCTGTATATATTTATTTTTATTATTATATCTTTATTTAATCCTTAAAAAAATAATATATCTTTATCCCTCATTTTTTTTCTAGTATCCTTAGAAAATAAACAGGTTGTCTAAAAATCTCGCAAAAACATTTTTTTTTATCAATAACTCCCTTTATATTCTTTTTTCCCTTTAGTGTATATACAGAAATAAACAAAGATAACTTCTTGTGGTACACATTCACACCATAAACACGAACGGTGATAGACACAGTTGTTTATTTCTACAGAGGGAAAAAAATAAATTCCCTTCAGCTTTACCGCCCGTGATTTTCTTTTCCTTGTCCCCGTAGCACGTAAAGAACACCTCAAAAACTAGTAAAGCCTAGTGGTTCCACTGTCACACTTCCCCGTAAGGTTGAAAAGGGGGAAACTGCGTCCTCAAGAGATGCTTCAAAGGTACGGACACTGACATGTCAAGTTTGAAATGAGAAAAGAAGTTTTCTGAAATCTTTCTCCCCTCTTATATATACTTTTCTCTAGTTCCTCTCGTGTTCCTTTTCCCTCAGCATCACTTTCTCTCATTTCCACTATTCTAGTAAAATGGAGAAATCCCCTGCTTCTCCCCACCCCCGAAAAAAAGGGTGAAATATCGACTCTATATCCGAATGGTTGAAATTTCGAGAATTTCCAAACTTCTTATTTTTCTGTCTTTTTCCCTTTTCTTCCAAACAGCTACGTCGTTTGGTAAGGAAGGATTTCCGTTTTATTTAGTCGTGTTTTTGTCTAGGTCTTCACTAACTTTCCCAGTTGCAATAGATCTAGGGAAAATAATAAAAATAGTTCTTTTTTTTTTCCATCCCTTCTCTGAGATTGCGAAGAAGGTTTCGATAAGATGTCGAACAGACATTTGAGTGCGTAAGAGAGAAAAAAAGTTTCCTTCTGGTTTAGCATCTAAAAGAGTAAATACTCACACAAATGGAAAGGTAAAAAATACAAAAAATTTCAAACATTTTGCTATATCATAACAAGCAAATTAAAGTTTTATAAGAAAAACTAAAAAAGAATAGAAATTTTTAGAAATGAATATCCTGGCAACAATTGTTAATAGAAAGAAATCGTGATAAATTAAATGTATTGTGTATTCTTAATTATATTTATTATTTGCAATGCAATTAAATTTCTTCATAAATTCACTTATGGGAAGAATTATTAGTGTGCTTTTATTGTGAAATGTCTCGAAAATGTTCAAAATATTATGAATATATAATTGCTTGAGATTAAAATAAATTTTTGTATATTCCTATTTTTAAAAATGTAATCAATGAAGAATATATACGAATGAAATTTTAAACTATTTTTATTTTTGTTTATTAAACGTAACCTATATATGTGTGTAAATTAGTAATTTTCGTGCAAATGCTTCACGTTTAGAAATATAAAGAGAAGTTGTGTTATATTAATTTGTATTCTTATTTTCTACGAAGTATTTCTTATAAAGTTATTATGTAATTATAACAAAACTGCTTCTTATTTCTTTGTTTCTTCTAAAAAATAACAAGCTTCTCCAAATAATCACGTCTATATCTTTACTAATGAAGTCAGTATAAAAAGTTTATCGTCTGTTAATGCCGAATAATGCGCGCACGTTACGGCCGATCGGACTAGACCCAAAAAATATCGGAGAGTTTTCCAATCCATGTATTAGCAGTTTATTACATTTTAATGGGTAGCTCCGTAATTATAAGCTATTACTTTTGGATAGTTTTAGCCCAGACGCCCTGTCTGTACTACAAGGGTTTTATCTAAATGTTACTTATATTTACAGTGCTTATTATATTCATGAATCATAATTTAGAAATTACCGTATTTACTCGAATCTAATGTTAATGCTACTGAAAATCGAGTGTGGCGTAGAATCGAAGGGAGAAAAATTGGTTGAATGGGGCAATTATAGCAATTACATGTTCATGTATGTATTTAAAAGTTTATAATACAGGTAAAATGACTAATTATTCACTTATTACGGGTTTTAGATTTTAAATTTATCTTAATTTCGTAAAATTGGATATATATATCGATAAACCATTTTACACTATTTTTCCTTTTTCGCAAGAACCTGTTGTGAATTAGGGGTGTGGCTTAGAATCAATTGCGGCTTACATTCAAGTAAATACGTTAAATGTAGAAACAAATTTTCTGTTCTAAAATTGTCTATTTATTAGCTGAAAATGAATTATTTACGTTTATATCAAATTACTTTTATCGTTTTTTTTTTGTTTGTTTTGTAAAACCTCTATTCTTTATTAATAAAGAAAAATATAAGTCAATATTCCTACAGATCAAATATTGGTTTAAACATGACCACTTTATTAAATAAAATCAATTATTCCTATTGATAAATCCCTTTAACAACATATTAAAGATGCTTTATAGAGAGTTTCCTCTTTCTCTACGGTAAGGTCCATTAAAAATATATTAAAGGTTCCTCATACCATGTAATTTTCTACGGAGCTCGTGAAAGAATTGAGTTGTCTAGACGGTCAATCATACGAAGGATTAAGTTGTTTTTTTTTCTCTCTTGATGCCTTTTTCTTTGCTTTGTGTGTGTGTGTAAAAGAGCGTTCTCTCTCTCTCCGCAGGTTGCGCGTTCGTGAAATTTGGATCTCACTCAGAAGCACAAGCTGCGATCGGAGCATTACACGGAAGCCAAACAATGCCCGTAAGTAAAGTAAATATCGTTGTTGTTTTTTTATACTATATCTCTTTTTTTTTGAAAAAAAAATAACTACTGTTCGTTACTAATGCTGCATTTTGTTGCTTTATTTTGAATGAATTGTGTTGTTTTCTTGGTTTAACATATTAAGAAATACTGTAGTGTTTAGATATCCAACAAAGATGAAAATTACAATTTCTACTCATATACCAGGTGGAGTCATGGAACTTCCTGTTTTGAAAATGCAATAAAACACACTACATAATTCATTGGACTTTATTGTTATTTCCCGCCAACCACACAATGACCACGGTTAGCTAGTGGTCAAGGTAACGGACTCGTGACTAGCATTTCCTGAGTTCGAGCCCAGTATCACTGAAGACCCGCCGTGTAGGAAAGCGATGAGTGTTAAATCTGTTGAGAGCTCAAACGTCCCCTCGTTGGTGTGGTAAATAGGAAAGGAGGGCTCTAGCTCAGACGTCGTCCTCATCACTTGACAATGATTCAAAATGACGAGTTCCGTCGCCAAAAGCCCTCGTGTAGCTGAACAGTGCGACGTTAATATTCACTCACTCACTCCCGCCAATCACACATTGGAACTTTTAATTTACACAGTTTTAAACTCAATGTCTGTTGAAAATGTCCCCCTCCATTGCCGTCAATACACTGATGAAGTCGACTTCGAGAACTTTCAATGACCTTTTCAAGCATATTGCACCAGAATATTTTCAATTTCGGATCGGATGTTGTTCCGTATGTCTTCTAAAGTCTTTGAGTGAACTTTGTAAACGTTTGTTGGAAATAACCCCGATAGAAAGTAATCAGAAGGGAATAAGTTAGGCGAGCGTGCAGGTCACTTTACGCCCCTTCGCTGGAAGATCAGTCATTCGGGAAATACTGTCTCAAATCACCCATGAAAACCCTAGAGTTGTGGACTGTGACCCCATCTTTTTGAAACCACACCTTGTCAAAATATCTTTCTTGGTGAGCACGTAAGAATTGTTGGATCATTGTCCCATACCAGTCTGAATTGACACACGAACTCGTTCCACATTTTCAGGTGTTATAACAGTCTCCAGAGTTCCTTTCTTTTCTTTGGAGACATTCTTCGTTGCACGGAAGGCATCCGTTTACATTAAAACACAATTCCGATCAGGAACATGACCTCGTGGAGGAATATCGAAGTGACGACGAAAGACACGTTCCACTGCAATCACCGACCGTACGTTAGAGAAATACACCTCCACAGCAGTGCGCAGCTGCCTCGATCACAGCATGTTTGTGGCTGAGACGGGCAGGAACCTAAAATTCCCACTCCACCCCTTCCCCACGTTCCTCCCATCCCCATGAACGTCACTACAACATGTTCAAAACAGGAAGTTCCAGCATCTCATCCTGTATTAAAAAAAATAGGCTTCATTTTTCGGTATGCCAGTTATTTGGAATTTTCGAATGTGCTTTTAATCTTGTGGAAATTCTACTTTCTCCTCCTCAAACCTTGACTGTTGCATAGATTTGAATGATTTAAAATATATATTTGAGAAAGAACAAAAAAAAATGATGAAGATTTCTCTGGAGTTACACCCCCCTCCCCAATTTTAGAGAATATTTCTCCAAAATAAAGAAACTCGCAAATGAATAATTGAAATAGACATAGGAGTATTGCGCTGTACCTCTTCCTCGTGTTGGCTGAGGTGGAAGTCACGCTCTTTAACCAGATACTCGAGCGAGAGACAGAATCCGGACTCAGACAAATGAGACGTGAATTGATAGCCAATGACGTTCACTTTTATTTATTTAACGTTAAACCTGATTACGCGATGCGTTAACAAGACAAACTGAGTCAGAAATAATGGTTTCCTATCTTTAATGTTATGCAACCTCTGAAATCGCCAAAGAGGAATCCTCTTATATCTTCGAATAACTAAACGACTAAACGTCAAGACGATAATTCACAGTAATTCGTGGCGATACTGTTCGCTTAATTCCTTTATCTATCTCACTGTCTAGTTACATGCTATTTAGTAATGATTTTCATTTTTGGAGTGGAGTTGTTCTAGCTCAAAGGGCCAATTCATTGGGATAGGAAAAAAACACAGAGAGGATAGACCTAACGGACAGCCCATTGTTACAAGTATTATCGAAAATTTGAGGGGAAAAAACGTAATTACAGAGAAACCTCTTCATTATCTTATTTCTTTAATAATTTTTGTGCACTTTTCTGAATTTACATCGATGACTTACTCGTATTAAAAATTTAAAGAGGAAGTAGGTATTCCAAAGAATAAAAATTACGTTCGCGCAAATTCCGAATGG
This sequence comes from Trichonephila inaurata madagascariensis, assembly GCA_019973955.1. Taxonomy (NCBI): domain Eukaryota; kingdom Metazoa; phylum Arthropoda; class Arachnida; order Araneae; family Nephilidae; genus Trichonephila; species Trichonephila inaurata. The sequence goes on along the minus strand of BMAV01018720.1, from coordinate 334,869 downwards.
CTTGTACAGAAAAAAAACTTAATGATTTAGTTGAATTTTTTGTACGCCTTATTTTTACTTTAAGGTTACTAGAAAGTAAACTGCAAGAATAATGTGTAGAGCAGTATTTCTGCATAATAGCGAATTCATTTCAAACACTTGTTCTGTGAAACAATATTATCTTTAAGAGATACAATCTTTGAAAAGTTATATATACCGGGAAATTACATCTTTAATTTTCGGTACCTTTTACTGTTAGGTTTATAATCAAAGCAAATGCGTAGAATAAAAATTTTAAAAATATCAATTGCAGTTCTTTTTGGTTTTTTTTAAATATATTTGTAACTTTTTAAATGTATTGACAATGTACTTCAGACCTTTAAAGGATTTAACCTAATCAAAGAATGCAAACAATGTATTGTAAAGGAAGTTTCTTTTCTGATAGAGGAAAAATCTCTATCTTTATGGACTCTATTCTAATTTTTCAGAGTTTTGACTTCAAAAATATCTCTGCTCGTTTTTACTCATAAATAACTCGAAAGCAACGGTTTTTAAAAATTTTAATCAAGGGCAGTGCAATTTTTTTAAAAAAAACAATTGATCATTAATATATTTTTTCAAAAATAATTTGGAGGTATCCGATTGCGTTAAAATGAGTAGTATTTAAGTGGAAAATCAAAGGGACATTAAAAATGAACTTTATATCAGAGTACTCCTGCTGAACAAAATGAAGTTGAATTTCTGTGCTATCTGAATTTACATCATTCAAGTTTTGATAAGTAAACCTCACACATTTGATGAACATCCTTGCCGATTTTTGAAAGCATTATTCAAAATTCTATTTGTTTTGAAACCTAATTGTAAATAACACGCAAATGATTCCGTAACTCACATTTCATTGCATCTAAATAATAATCCCCATTCTCTACGCTACTGAATATTTAGTAAAACAATTATCCCCCAAACCCGGTGATAAGGCTCTCGTGCAATGCTATATAGCTTTGCTAAGAGTTAAAATTACTCATTTCAAACATTAGATACCGAAATTCCGTAACGCTAATGCAACACACTCTCTCAATATTACCATTCCATTCTTGTAAGACCCACACAGGATCTTCCATCCCCAAATTCTAAATAGATACGGATGGAGGAAGAGTTGCGCATGCTCCGTAGGTGAAAGATGGGAGCTACGTTATTGCGAATATTCATGCCTTGTCACCCGTCAGAAAGCCAATCAGAATGATGCTTAGCAATATGGGGGCTTTCAGCTTGGGTAATGAGTGGTAATTTGCATCAAATGTTAATTATTGGATAAGTTAATATAGTTGTGACAGCACACCCTGTGTCCGTTCATGTGTTCACGTCATTTCAGACGACACAAAGCGTTAGTGTACCTATGCATGAACTGATGATAAAAATTCAGGAGAGGGTAGAATGGTTATGTAATAGTCTTATATAGTACTGAAGTTATACAGGGTTTTTTTGTTTGCTTATTTAAGGTTATATATATTAACTGGTAATAAAAATTTTTACTTAAATGCTTAATAAATTGAATCATAACACCTAAAATTTATACAGTTTTTTTTAAATGAAAATATTAATATGCAAAAATATTAAAACAGAAAAGTTACAATGGGCTTAATTCATATGACGCCATAGTCACATGATAAAAACAATCACGTGTTTCCATCCAATCAGTTCATGCGCTTCATTGTTGCCAACTTTTGATCTTTCCAGAAACTTTCTTTTAAAAAATACAAATTTGTCGACAACAATAACTCACATGAGTAGACAAAATGCATTTTATTTAAAAGTACATGCATAAAATTTTTTTTTAAATTTTAATATCTTTTGAAGAAATTTATTTTTTTTTTATAATATTTCAACATTTTTTACCCAATTATAAAATTTGAAATTTTACTGAAGTTTTACAAATAGAGCTACAAGTGCAATTATTTTGATGTCTGTTCAGAATTCAATGGAGAACACGTGTTTGTCATTATCACGTGACAGTCGTGAATCGAGCCCTTTAAAATTTAAAATATAAGATAAATAGAAACAAAGAGAAAAAAATGTAGTAAGATAGCTACGAAAACAATAATATAAAAAATAGAAACCATACACTAATCTGAATTACAAAAAAAAAATAATGGATGCACCCAATTCAAAAATCTCTCTAGTAGCAGGGGACGTCAAATAACAGAAAGTTGAGAGGAAAAAAACTGGAATCTGGCTATATTTGTTGCATCAGATAAAGAATTAAAACATGGTGTATTTTTTGTTTAATTTAAACTGAAATGAAACCATAATTTTTAATTGACATTCTTATTAATAAAATAATTGAAACAAAAAAATTATTTTAAAAATCATAATTATTTAAGATGTGAAAGGTTGTTCTATTTCGATGCATAAAGAAAACTGCTTCAGGACTATAAAGCTGTAAACAAAGAAAGATAAATCCCAAATTAAGAAGAATATAGAGAATAATACAACTTAATTTATAACGGAATAACATATCTAATTGTTTTTACATAATTTGTGCAAAATGCATCGATTTTATAATTTTTTTTTCTTTTACTTGAATGTATACATTTAATGTAAAAAAGAATCATTTAAATTTTTATCTTACTAATAACTGACAGAATAAATAAGTTTCTAGAGAGAATTTCGAAAGCAAATATATAGCTTAAGAGATTGTTTTGTTTTGTTTATTCAAACAAATTTCCGTTAACACTTTTAAGTTTTTATTTACCATTTTATTGAATATATAAATTATAAAATTGCTCGTTTCTTTTTCAATAAAAAAAACTATTATTTTATTTATTTATTTTTCTCATATGATTTTTTTTTTGATAAAACACAGTTTTATTTCGTATAATTTTTCTAATTTTTATTTATTTATTTATTTTGAAATACACATCTTATGTGTGTAACTTTTATACAGAAAAACACAATACATTTTATCCTATTAGCGAACAAATATAGTGAAACATTTACTCAATCCACGATCCATTATTTTTTGTAAAAGTGTTTTCTCCTTATTGATCTTCTTTGTGCAGGCAAACAAACAGTTTAATAGCATTTAATTCTAAATGTGTATTTTCTTTTCAATGTGACGCTAAAAAACAAACATTTAGGGATTTCTTGCATTATTTCCATTAAATATTCTAAAATAAGCCACGCGGAAGCGTTTTTTAATAGTTTGTCCCTTACCTTTAAAAGCCCCAAATAGAAAAAAAAAATCACGTATGTTTACAAGCTTTTAACAAATTTTCAATTTATTCAAAAAAAAAAAAAAATCTGATGAATTTCAAGGCAGGTATTTTTTTTTAATGATTCGTTTCGCTGAATTTCGATCAAAAAGGATTCAGACAAGTAATACGAATTTAAAACATGATACAAAGAACTTTTAAGCGCACCCAAAAAACAAAAGTTTCTTTTAATTAGGAAAAGCTCTTAGAAAAAAGGGAGATGGAGGCACCAAAAAAAATTCTAAACTAAATCCTACGCGAGAAAAAGATAAGAATAAAAAATTATAAAAATAGCCAAAAGAGAAAGAAAACGAAAGAAAAGCAAAAAAAAATTATTCTTTTTGAGGAGATCTCTTACCAAGAAAGGAAAATCTAAAAAGATAGGGAAGGGGGAGGGAGGAATGAAAAAAAATTCACGTCGCAAGCAAAGTGGAAGGGAATACAAAAAAAAAAAAAAAAAGAAAGGAAAATTTAGAAAAGACGGAAATTTAATACCGGAACTTTTGTTAGCAATGAGATCAAAAGTCTTATTTTTTGCTGACGTCTAGTTTATATAAATATATATCAGGAGAAAAACGTACGAGCTTTCTCCTGTACGCTAAAATAAGGAGGAGAGGGGAAAAAATAATAAAATCAACGTACGTGCGTGTGGTTGGGAGGGTATGAACGATTCAACAAAAAAAAAAAAAAAAAACTTCGTGTTTATCCGAATAAACGTTTTCTTAAAATGTGACGCAATACGTCCTGATTCTGAGGTTATAGCGTTTTTGGACCTTTCGCAGGAGTCTGAAAATGGGCGTGACCACATTTTTGCTGAGTCATGTTTGGTAGGGAAAGGGGAGAAAAATTCGCTTTTCAGTGCCATTTTCTTCCCGCTTTCTTTCTTTTTTTAAAGGAATCGTTTGAAATCAAACGTAGAATTTTTTTTATTATTATTAAAGTTATGAGCTTAAAAAAAAGTGTTTGAAAAATAACTATTGTTTTAATAAGAAATTGGAAAAATTGGGTAGATTTAGTATACACTTATTGAAAATTTTTGTTGCTTAAAGGGATGATGGACCTTCAAAATGTCAAATTTTGGTCAAATTCGTGATTTCGATTTTTTTATACTAATAATATTCCTTATAATTCATAGAATAATTCTGTCAAAGGATTCTGTCATTATAATTTATAATTACTGAATTATTTTTTTTTATTTTACTCAAATATATGTTTAAAATACCCTTTTCTTAGTTTGCAAATTTTCCTTTTTTGTTATTTAAAATGCTCTTTGCGTTTCAAATTATGTCATATCTCTTTGAAATTTTCATAACTTATGAAAGAGGATATAATTCACAAATTTGTGCATTAGTTTTCTAAAGAATTTAACGGATTATATTTTGTGCTGTTTTGAATACCTGGAATGTGTGATAATTAGTGAAATATTTCATATATTATAGAAAATGTATCTTTTGTTCATCAAATTTTTTATTCTGACTTTAAAATCCATGCACAGATATATTTTGTTGTAGTTCATATATGTATAAAACAAAAATTATATACGTATCTTAAAAACTAATGCGCAAGGAACATTTTTAAAAACTATTTTAAAAATTTAATTTTTTTAAAAAAATCAGTTTACAATAGTTTTTCTAAAAAAGTATATTTAAATTATGAATTATAATAATCATTTAATTTATTGATTCCATTTTCAGCTAATTAAGATAACAATTTAAGAAATTAGTTTTAATGATCCACCGTCCCCTTAAAAGTGATTATGCATTCTTGATAGGAATTTAATTTAAAAAAAGAATAAAGAAATACTAAATCACCATTTCTTTGCTTTGTTTTCAATGGGCTTAATTCATGTGATGTCATAGTCACATGATAACGACAATCATATTCTAGCCAATCAGTTCATAAACGCATGTGGCGTCATAATTACATGATAAATTCAGTCATGTGTTTACAACTAATCAGCTCATGCGCTTCGCTGTTGCCAAAGTTTGCATTTTGCAGAAACTTTCTTTTAAAAAATACATATTATTCGACAATAATAACACACATTATAATAAGCAAAATAAACATATATAAAATAAATACATATACATGTATGAGAAATACAAAAGACATGTATAAACGAAAATTTGTTTCAATTTTAAAATCTTTCAGACGATTTTTTTTGTAATACTTTATTATAAAATTTGAAATTTCAATTAAATTTTGCAAATAGAACAACAAGTACAAGCTACTTTTATATCAGTTTTGATCTCAATGGGGATCATGTGATTGAAATTAAATTTAGGAAATTTGCTATTATTAAATATGTTTTTATTATTTGATTAGTACCTTTCACAAAGTCTAACAGGAAATATAATCTATACATATAGGAGAAAAGCGACTCACTCACTGACTAACTCACTGATTGACTCACTGACTAATTACGATCTCCAGAAATATTAAACTACAGGCTTGAAATTTTGTAGGTAGGTTCTTTTCATGGAGGGGGTTAAGGGGGTGTATAGATAATTATTTCCATTATTAAACTATTAAAAGTACAGTCTTGAAACTTGGTACACAGATTCCTTTCATAGAGTAGAGATTCCCTACAAAATGGTTTTTACGAAAATCAATCTCTATGGGGCGTTAAGGGCGCTTAAGAGGCGTTATGCATAATTATTTCCATTTTTAAACTATTAGACGTAAAGTCTTGAAATTTGGTAAGCGTATTCCTTTCATAGAGTAGAGGTCCTCTATAAAAGGGGTTTTGAGAAAATCGACCCCCAAGTGGCGTTGTGGAGAATTAAGGGGCGTCATAGTTAGTTATCTCCTTTTTTAAACTATTAGACGTAAAATCTTGAAATTGAGTAAACAGATTCCATTCATTGAGTAGAGATCCGCTATAAGATGGGTTTGTGAAAATCGCTTCTTAAGTGCCGTTGTAGGGGCTTAAGGGGCGTTATCGATAATTATTTCCATTTTTAAACTATTAGACATACAGTCTCGAAATTTGATAAGCAGATTCCCTTCATGGTGTAGAGATCCGCTACAAAATAGGTTTGAGGAAAATTGAGCCCCAAGGAACACTGAGGGGGGATTAAGGGGCATAATAAATAAATATTTCCGTTTTTCAACTATTAGACCCACCTACTTGAAAATTTGAAGGTATGTTCCTTTCATGGAATAGAGTTCCTCTAACAAAAAGTTTTTCGAAAACCGACCCACAAAAGAGTGGGGTTGCGAGGGGTTAAGGAGAGTTATAGAAAAATTAATGTTTTTGAATTTAACCCATTTACTTGAAATTTGTTGAACACGTTTCTTTAGTTGAATAGAATTCCACTAAGAATGGATTTTACGGAAATCAACTCCAGGGGGAAGCGGGGGGAGTTGTTGATAGATAAAATTCCCGTTTTCGAACTACTAGGACTATAATAATAAAACCTGGTTTGCATGTTTCTTTTGTTGAATTGGAATCCGCTAAGAATGCTCTCAACGGGGCTACGGGGCGTATTGATGATACAAATTCCGTTTTTGCTGTTAGATTTAGACTTGAAATTTAGCACGCATGTTTATTTTATGGAGTAGAGATCCACTGAGAGAGAGAAAGTTACTTTGCGGAAATCCACTTGATTATTGGGTTTAGTGAGCGCAAAAAATCTTTCTACTTCTATTTTAGAGGTTAGTAGAAATTAGAAATTATAATTTCTGTCCTTTATATACCAAGAGGCGAGAGTTACAGCTATAAATATATTTTTCAATACAATCGAATTCTTAATGCTAGATATCAATAATTTATATATATGTAAACAGTATATATTTATACAACATCGTTAAATACCCAGTGATGAGGGTGGGTAACGGCTAGTTGACATATATAAACAATGCTGTATAAAATTATTGAAATTGATAAATCTCTGTATCTTCATTAAAATTACTACTATATGAAATGAATATGAATACTTGTGTTGGTTTATTTATAATTGATGTTTTTTTTTAAGATTCGTTCATTAAGTATTAGTTTCATGAAATATCACAATGATAGTGGTCGTGGTCATGAATTCGTGGCCGGCTTGTCATGCGTTCCAGCTCTATTGCCACTGTAGGTTCGGGGTGTGTAAGGGCTTATGCACGGTATATCTGTCGTAACTCAAAGTCCTCGTGATGACGTAGTGTAGGGATAGGGTATTGGGTGTGCCAGCTTAGATGTCGTCCTTCTGACTTGACCAAGGTTCAAAATTTAGAAGGTTTGTCGCCAAAAGTCCTCATGCTCCTTTATAGTTCGAAGTTAACCTGGGAGCAGGTGTGAACTCAATACTATGTTAAAGGTCGCGAGGGGTGTCTGAGACAACCTAATCCTTTTTTTTTTTAATCATTTTTTTACTGTACACAACAAAAATCATTGTTCCAGTGCATAATTTAACTAAGTGAAAGTATATTTACCTACTTTTAAGGATTTTTCAGTTTTTCTTTGATAATTTGAGAAAAAAAAATATCAATCTAACTGAAAGAAGTAGTTTCAAATGTGCGTGTCTATAATAAAGGACAGAAATCCCACAGACACTTTTCTCTAACGTTACAGGAATGTTATGTGCAGGCAAAATTGTCATATTTTGTTCAAAATATTGTAGTTTTATTGTCCTTTGATGATCGACAAATAGCATGTTAAACTTTTTTCATGCTTGTGAGTTTTTGACAGGGCGAAGTGTTACTTGTGGTACACTTGTGACTTTATGTCTTTCTTAATGGAGCTCTTTAGGCAGCATTTCAAAATTTTCCTTTTGACTCAAACATTTCATGTGCATCGATTTTCTCAAATTTACTTCCACTCTCTTGATTAATAGGCATTATTACAGCAGGTTCTTACTTTGCTTGATCAGATTGAACTTCTTTCAACTGAAATCACAGAGGCCCATTTTTATATTCGGCTCATTTACATTTATAAACCATAAGTCGCACAACACAGCAATCAAAACCACAGATTTGTTTACAGGGGAAATTTGTAGCATGTTCATTGAAAATATTTTGGAACAAAAGTGGTGGCGGGGGGGGGGGGAATTCAGTTACCCCAAGTACCTTAAGATTGTTAAAAAAATGTTTAACACTCTCAAAAATGAGGGAGATATATAACAAATATATTTTAGTTCACATGAAGACTGTCATATAGGAGGATATTGTCAAAGTCATTGGTAGCAAATAAATAGTTTCCCCAGAATTAACGATTTTATGAGCCTGTGGAGACTGTGCCACACGCACCTGCTCCGGGGTTAGTAAACACTCAGTCTTCATGAGATAATTTCCGTAGGATTTTGTTTTATGTTTGGGCTATTTCTTTTAATTTTAAGATAATCAAACAAAAATATTCGTTTCATGTTTTGTAATTTTTGAAATTTTGAGCCTTAGAAATACCTTTTCTCATTTCCTCATTTAATACCAAAAAAAGGGAAAATATGTCTATATTTAAGCCGAGAACTTTTGGTATTCCTTTTTTTAGTTTATAAAAAGGTTTTCACATGGCTTATATGGATGCGTTATCTTTTAACATTTTTAGCCAAGCTTAAGACATTTTAATCACTCAATATCCTGAGCGTTTTAAATGGAACTATTTTAACCAAAAAAAAAAGAAAGGAAGAAAGAAAGAATCTCTTAAATCCTTCGAAATCAGAATCAGAATCCAACTTTACGAAAAGTTTCTAAAATTCACATTTACTTATTGAGATGTGTGAAACTGTAGTTTGATTTTAGCCTATGTAAATTTCTCTTTACACTCATATTCTAAATAAAAAAAATCACGAAGAAAATAGTAAGACTGTAATGTTACACGTATAGTTACGTTATACTAAATGAACGTAGAAAATGTGTTACTTTCAGATAGGGTTACCAGAAATAAAAAAAAATTTCGTCATTAACGCGTCTGGCGTTTTACTTTGCAGCAATTTGATTAAAAAATGTTTTACTGTTTTCACCGGCTTGCCAACATTTTCCCACTCGCGGCAACATGTTTGAAAGTTATGTGGAATTTTTTTTTTTATTTTAATTTATATACCTGCCTCGATATTCGGGTAAATTTGTGAAAAAAACC
>BMAV01018720.1:264348-325181 GCA_019973955.1 Trichonephila inaurata madagascariensis | reverse complement strand
CATGAGATAATTTCCGTAGGATTTTGTTTTATGTTTGGGCTATTTCTTTTAATTTTAAGATAATCAAACAAAAATATTCGTTTCATGTTTTGTAATTTTTGAAATTTTGAGCCTTAGAAATACCTTTTCTCATTTCCTCATTTAATACCAAAAAAAGGGAAAATATGTCTATATTTAAGCCGAGAACTTTTGGAATTCCTTTTTTTAGTTTATAAAAAGGTTTTCACATGGTTTATATGGATGCGTTATCTTTTAACATTTTTAGCCAAGCTTAAGACATTTTAATCACTCAATATCCTGAGCGTTTTAAATGGAACTATTTTAACCAAAAAAAAAAGAAAGGAAGAAAGAAAGAATCTCTTAAATCCTTCGAAATCAGAATCAGAACCCAACTTTACGAAAAGTTTCTAAAATTCACATTTACTTATTGAGATGTGTGAAACTGTAGTTTGATTTTAGCCTATGTAAATTTCTCTTTACACTCATATTCTAAATAAAAAAAAAATCGCGAAGAAAATAGTAAGACTGTAATGTTACACGTATAGTTACGTTATACTAAATGAACGTAGAAAATGTGTTACTTTCAGATAGGGTTACCAGAAATAAAAAAAAATTTCGTCATTAACGCGTCTGGCGTTTTACTTTGCAGCAATTTGATTAAAAAATGTTTTACTGTTTTCACCGGCTTGCCAACATTTTCCCACTCGCGGCAACATGTTTGAAAGTTATGTGGAATTTTTTTTTTATTTCAATTTATATACCTGCCTCGATATTCGGGTAAATTTGTGAAAAAAACCTCACGTCGTATACACAGATCGGCTTATACAATAGAGTCACGAAAACTTGGCTTAATGTGAACCGAATGGTAACCAAGTTTGTGAAAATGCTGGGGTCTCGGGAATGGGATAAGAAAGGATAAGTACTAATATTTCCTTAGAAAATATTGTACTGCGCTTGTATGTATTGTTTTTTAAGAATACAACGGAAAGTAAACAGCCAAAATGCCCTTAAAAAAGGAAAAATACGTACTTTATGAAGGTATAGAGTATTTATTACATGAAAATGAAAATTCATTAATACTCATGAATAGTACTTATTCATTGTTTAATTCATTGAACACTCCTCGGAAAACTATTTTATAACGTCATAAAGCTGTCTGTAGTGAAAATTAAATAGCCGACTTTGCAAAAAATTGGCTACTTTTTATAAGAGAAATGCGTCATGTCCTTTTGTCTTCCGTACTTTATTCTACGTTTTGCTGCTGCATCATGAAGACGACGAAGAAAAACGAAGTCCTTTTCCAAAACATCTTGTTGAAAATACTAAAGAGTGGTTTAGATAGTTTTTAGTCCCTTAATCTGATATTTTTAGAATTTGTACGGTGTCCTCAACGTTGACGTCTTCATCATTTCCGGCATTTTTTCGTTGACCGTACACGTGGTTGTTTTTTTTTTTTACCTGCAAGAGTTTGGCCAAGTTATCCGCACTGCTCGGTTGTCGAGTTTTCAGGACTAATGAATTCGAAAATATGCAGTATGTTTCAAAAGGATCATTACGTTTTACACCCTATTCAAATTAAAGTAAAAAAATTGCAAATCATTTTAATGAATTATTAATACTCATTCTTAGAGTACGTATTAGTATTCTATTATAACTAAATAAATAAATTATAATGAATAATCTTTTTTTATGATAATCAGAAACTTCATTTAAAAAGTAAAAAGTTCTTTTTTTTTTCACATAATTTTTTTCATTTAAAAATCCATACTTTTTTTAAAGACCTTTTTCAAAACCTGGTTCCAAGAGTTTTTTTTATAACGATGATAGTGAATTTCACATTCTCACTTTTAATTTTAATGAAAGCCTCACAAAGAGTTTTTCTATGAAATTAACATTTTGCCGAGGATTCTTGTACTTAATGACTTAGCAAACTAATTTTTTTAGGGGAAAAAAAAGAAATGATATTTTTTTTTTCGGATTTGAATATATAAAAGAAAAACGAGTCCCGTAAAATTTTACTGAATATTTTATAAAACATTAAAGAAGTGAAGGCGTATATTTTTTGTGTAAATGTATTAAAAGTAACATAAATTTATGGGATGTTTTTCGAATGCGTGATAAATGTAATACGTTTTAGGAGCGTTTTTATATTTAAAAAAAATTATGTTTGAATTTTTATATATTTGCAAGCAAAAGAAACTCATTTTCAGAATGAGATCCTTTCAAGAAATACATTTAATGCATATTAAATGCAAGATAAATATTACTAAAAAAATACTACTGCAGGGTATATTTCTTTCAACATTTCAAAAACCCATAAATCGTCTTGGAATGTAATATTTTCACTCCTGATTTAATCATAAAAAGGGTATTTCGGAAACAAAAATGGACTTCCTTATCTTTCACGACCCATAACTTGTTCAAAGGTGAAAATGCTATAAATTTCTCCACTTTTTTTTACACAAAAAGGTAGCAACAAAATATTACTTTAAAAGTTAATTACTTAATATAAGAAAAAAATCATTTTAATATTGATTGTAAATAAGGCTCAAAGTATTTAGTACCTCTGCTTGCATCATATTTACAATAATTACGATTACGGAATAGTTACAATCAAACTACACATATATTTATAAATTCGATAATTACGTGATTTGTTCAGCCAACTCCAAACCTTTTCGATCAGGAATTTGATTTGCCATTGTCACCATGTTTCGATTTTAATCACAGAGATCTTGAATGTGCTGTTAATCATTGGCGGCGAAGAAACTTGGTATATTTCTCTTTGAGTCACTTATTGTAATATGTGCAGTAATTTCGAAAACATGATTTTTAAAAATCTGGTCCATCATTTGTACTCCTCCTGTATATAATTTATAAATGGATTTATTCATATTTTATTGTATAAGAGTAAAGAAATTGTAACAAAAAAACAACCGTTATTACTTCAATTTTTCGTAACTTAAAAATAATATGAATTTTCCAAAAATTTAAGTTCAGCCACGGTATAGAAGTTCTAGCCATATAAAAGCAAGATATTATTATAGAATAGAGTTTCTTAAACTGTAGAGTGCGTGCCCCCCAGGGAAACGTGCTAAACCTATGTGGGAAATGAGCCTGTCGAAAATAGAGGATTATTTAAAAAAATTATTAATGTATTGAAAAATAGCAAAACAAAATACTTTATGACATAACAAAAAAGAAACTACAAAGGGATTTATACCGATAAAATACATTTACAAATATATTAGTACTACACAATGCATTTGATAATTAATTTATCAATACTAAATTAAGAACAACTTTAATAAATACTAGTGACTCCCATGTGCTTATCATATACAAAGTTGTATACAAAATACTTATATTGATAATTTGTAATGTTAAAAACTAAGGTCGTATTGCAGATTTAGTGTCCAAGTACACTATTATTGCATTCAATACATTGTTATTTCATGGGGGGACGTGATGAAAATTATGATTTAAAATTAGGTCACTAATATTGAAAGTTTGAGAAGCACTGCTGAAGAAGCATTTTTTACTGAAAAAAAATGTTTTAAAAATGTTCCCTACGAGATTATTCGTAGGGGTGGCAGGTATAATTACAAGATCAGGTTTTTAAAAGTAGTTTATTCAAGATCAAAAACATATTACTATCTATTGTAGTAAACTAAAAATATACTTCCATTTAAAAAGCATTTAAAGAAAAAAAATCATTTGGACCCGATCTCTTGGATACGCATATCATTCGAACACAAAGAATTCATAATATACTCTACGTCGTCTGCAGTTGTATATTTATTACACGTCCTCATATTCAATTAAGGTGTTGCCAAATGCATATGACTGAACTTCCAAGAATCGGGTTCAAATAGGATTCGAGACTCAAATCCCAGAGCACGGCGTGGAAGTTGGAAAAACAGTTAAAAATGTTTATAAACTTTTCCAACAGAAAGTTTATCATTCTTTCACTTTTTGCACAAACACACACACACAAAATTGCATTTAAATAAATTTTTGTCGTATTCATATCCTTAAAACATTTTTATATGTATATTTTTATTCATTTGATACTAAATATCAAAAAATTATTCATTTATACGCCCTTCAAAATCATGGTTCTAAACATAGTCACTTTAAGCCTAAAACTTAATTTGAATTTTATCAAAAAAAGAGAAAAAAAATTCAGTTCAAAATGCGCAGACAAGTATTTAACACTCTAAATGCTGTTTCTATTAGTTTTATACAACTTGGCTTAATTTTATTTCAAAAGATTTATTTATTTATTTACAAGTTCTTTAATGTGTAATAAAACATTTCTTAAAGCCGATTCATTTATTTAATGATTAGAATCAAATTAAAGTAAGATGTAGCAGCAAATATTTTTTTTAATTTGCATCTGTTCTTTCTCATTGAAAATTACTTTAGTTACGTAAATAACTTTAAAATCTTAACAATACATACCGAAAAGTGAATGTTTTTACTCTTCCAATTAGCTGAGTATCAAATATTTTAAAACATAAGATATTATTAGAAAAAATAAACTTAGAATTATCTCAGTAGTTTAATGCCTTATTTATTTTAAAAGTAGCAGATGCAAAACATGCACTGAATTATTTTCCAAGCGGCTTTATTTTTGAATTATTTTCAACAAAGTAAATTTTTTCCGAACATACGAAAGAAAGCATCTTGTTATGGAGTGGAATTCAAGGAAAAGTATTAAGATGGATGTTAAGGGAAAATGATGCACACACTTCAACAGATGTTATTAATGGAATTTTTTCAAGTTGAATTGGACTATATGTATGATAAAAACACAGATAGTAAACAGTTCGTACGAGAGATATCATTATTTTTAAGAATGTAGAAACATAATGGGATCATTATATTTTTGGATAGTTGAATCTTAGTTTAATGTCAAACAGTTATAAGGAGATCCGGTGCATTAAATTTAATGATATCTCGGAATCATCATATAACGTGATGCGAAAAAGTTAAAAACTAAAGCACAAGCTCGGATAATATCCGTGTTGAATGATAAATATCATTACTTCATTGTTCAATTCTAATAAGGGCTTAAGCTAACTAACATTAAGCAGAAGATTTAGTCTATTTATAAATATCCGAACATAGCTTGGTTAATATGAGATCACGTTAAAATAAAGACCATTATATATGTTTCATGATAGTCTCTAAATATATACACATATTAAAGATAATTACCCTATTAAATTTTTTAAAGGAGACGCTTGCGATAAATTTAATGTTTGATTTAATTTACATTTTTAAATATACTTTAATTGATTGATTGATTTATACATGTCACTATTTTGAGAGATGTCCAAAAACTAAATACCGTTTTGTTCTACCGCAACCGCTGTAGTTATAGGGTTTGTCCGAAACAGTGTGCAGAATAATTTTTTGTAGTTGGCAACGCTGGCTGAAGGGAAGGATTTCAGACGGAGAAATTGGTGGGGGATCAAAGCTTCGAAACGAGACCGGTGTCAGTCCCCTTCGAGCAGTTGTTGAGTCAGGGTCACGCAGAGATACCTATTGCACCCACGTCGAGCAAAAAATGAACTGCTTGTACCACCCCCGGCGTCCCATGCATTCGTTTCAGAGTTCTTTTGATCCTTGGGAACAAAAAGAAGGCCTCTGTTGCTAGAGTGGGGCTCATTAAGGAGAAGCGTTTCCTCACCCATTTTGGCCAGCAACTCGAAGACAATGAGCGTGATGTGGCTTGCTGCGTTGTCGTGATGCAAGAGGCAATTGTCGAGCAGACATTCTTTATTTGAAGATCTTCCGTTAAAATGCGATGAATGATTGTGTGACATCTCTCGCGTTCTTCTTCTAACATAACTCCTACGTTCTTTGACGGCCACGATTAATGGCAAAACTTTTCCAACCCAAATCCAAGAAGTAAAAACGAAGCAAAAATGCAAATAAGATAACCTTTAAAAGGATAGAAAGTTTAGTGAGCAAGGATGGCAATTTAGAGAAAGCTTAGTTCGGAATAGGTGGAAGCGTAATTAGACGGCTACTCAGGAATCACGGAGACGCCCACCCTCGCTAATCTTACAAGGTGCATACTATTGCACTCGCGCCTAACCTGAATATCTGAAGTTGATTGGATCTTTGAGTATTCCTCCAAGGTAGGAAGATTGTATTCTAAGCGCTAGTATATTATTGAATCGATATAAGGCGGATCTAATTAGTTATATTGATAAGTGATCTAATTGTGCGATCTGACTTAATTAAAGCGGCGTACTTTGGTTTATTCTCACTTAATATAAGTTTGTTCGTTATATATAAGTAATTTAAGTTAAATTCTTAATAAAAGTCATATTAAAAATTATAGAATGTCTCATCCTTCCGATAATCCCACACCTCTAACTTACACGGAACCCCCGAGACATAGCTATCGACAGATGGTTATGTCACAATTGTTTGGGATATTCAAATTCTTATGCAATAACCCAAAAATTTAATCATTGGTCCTTGTCAAAAACTTAACGCTTTTTTTTATACTAAGTCGTCTATTTGTGATGTTGACGGGCGTTCCAAGTGATCGTCGTTAATGAACTACCGAATTTCCTGGAAAGTCTTGTGTGCCTCATGAAAGTTTGGCTTTGTTTCATCACCCCGTCACCGTCACCATTTCGAGCGCTTATGACCGATTTTCACACAAAACTTGCTTGCCTAACATTGCTGCAAAAACTAATCTATTTTTTGCTCAACGAGGGTGCACTAGATGCCCCCAGGCGACTGACACCGGTCTCGTTTCGAAGCTTAGATCCCCCACCAATTTTTACGTACAAAGCTCCCCACCACCACCACCACCACTCCAACGTTGCCAAGATCATAAAATTATTCTGGGAACTTTTAGGAAAGACCATGTATATCGCTCGCTTGCGCTCATGTGTCTCTGGTTGATTGTCTATACAGTGACGTCATTATAACCGGATTGTGTTGTTTCTACACATGTTAGTAATTGTTCAAAACGTTTATATAAGATGACTGCCGATCCCGCTGACTGTGAGGTGCGTTCTGTAATCCGCTTTTTTTTTTTAACGTAAGTATTGTTAAGTCAGTTGAAATTCATCGTCGAGTAGTAGAGATTTATGGTGAAAACGTAATGAGTGATGGAATGGTGAGAAATAGGGTTCAACAATTCAATGAGGGGTGCACCCATGTTCATGACGAAGTCCGGAATGGGTGGTTTTTTAATTCAATTATGAGTTTCACCATTGTTCATGACGAAGCCCAATGTGGGTGACTTTCCGTTTTCAATGATGGTTTGGTTGAAAAACTGAATGAGAAATTTAGTGAAAAAACGGATGGTTCACAATAAGATTACTTTGTGATAAGTTTCCACAGATCGCTCGCTGTTCAACAGTGGTTCTCGTCACTGGTGGGATCTTTCGTTGAAGAAGATATAAACAAGTTGGTTGCCCTATATGACAAATGTCTGGACTATGGTGGTAACTTTGTATAAAAATTGTTCCCGATCCATTCTTTTATGAAAAAGTAAAGAGTTTGTTTTGAAAAGAGATTTTTTTTATGCTAGTTTTTCAGAAACGGTATTTAGTTTCAGGATACGACTCGTGTTTTATACGTTTTCGAAATCATTTGGTTATTTTATTTTGATTATCCAATTTTTCGTCGATTCTGTTAGAGAAGGCACTTTTATATACTACGATTACCAAAAAAGTATTCTCTCTTTCCCTACAAATGATCTTTCCGTCCAAGATACCCCTTCGGCAGTGAAAAGGAATCCTAAATTTCCTCATCTCTACTGAACAAAATAATATAATTTTATATAATTTCTGTAATTTTTTTCCTTGATGAAACGAATTATTTATAAGAGTATAATTATAAACTACAAGAGAGACTCTTATGAAAATGTTTAAAAATGCATGTGGTATTCTTATCAAACCGTTGAACGGTTTAAAATATCAAAACTAGAGCAAACTTTTTTAAAGAGTTTGGTCAAAGAATTAATATTTCAAAAGACACAGATGGTGGCCTATCAACAAAAAAGATTTCGGAGCATTTCTTGGATGACAGCTGTTATCACATACAATAAGTTGTTTACGTGTGAAAAAAAAGCTTTTCAATATCTTTGACTTTCATAAAACCAGATCCATGTGTAGTTAGAAAAGTTTTGTGAAAGAGGATGTTCAAAAATTTAATTCATAAACACTAGAAAAGATATAATTAATCCACACACTATAAATCAAATTCTCGATATAGAATAGATTACAAATAAATAGAAGATGACAAAAAAATTAAATTCAGATTATTAATTTTTAAGGGAAGAAGTATTGAAGAGTTATATGAACACTTTTTTTAAACAAAAATGGTTTGACTACCAAGAAGTTGCACATAAATCTCTGATTTCTTAAATTCAGGTAATTTTAGTATGTTTTATGTTTTAAACAATCCCTAATCGCTTCTCAATTCAGAAAGATGATTAATTAAAATTGACACACCAATGATTCAATGAGATACTCTCTTCGAGTTCATGCGACAATTTTAGATCCATTTTAAATTTTTAACTGAAATATTTACAAGATGCAACGAACACATTTACACACAATCATGATATTTATTACTAAGCATATATAAAGTTCCCACTTTGATTTTTGTTATTTTAAGTACGCAATAAATTAAACAAATTTCATTTGCAATGGTTTTCCTTTCACACTGTCTTTTCAAGAATTTTCTTTAAATTTCTGTTTTTTATAAATTGTTTTGCATCTCTATTTTTTTATATTCATAATATCAAATTAAAAGAACACTTTAAACGAATAATAATCAAATAAGGATTTAATTCCGTTTATTAAAATTTTCAAAGTCAATCTTTCTTTAAATTACAGAACATAAGTTGCAGTCATTTATTTAACATTTATTTCTAGAAAATTTAAAAGTCATAAACATTACACAGTTAAGTAGAGAAAGTATTAAAATTTAATGAGTTATATAAATATAACATTAGCAACTAATGTCATTTTATATAACGTATAAAAATATAAAACTTATAAAATTTAATCTCTCGAACAAAAATGTATGTTAATTTAGTGATAATGTAAATTAATATTAACACATTGAAGAAATTCTTTTAACTTATACTAACCGCTGGAAGTATTTAAAAATAGTGTTTCATTACAATATTATTACGTTTAAGCTTAAAACATCTTATCTATGATTTCAATATTTATTTAGGGGATATAATGATATATTAATACACTTTTTAATTGTTTTATGAGAACTCAAAAATAGCGCTACATGAACATTGTTGAATGCAAAATAAAAATCACAACTAAGGTACACTGTTAATTACACAAAATGGTAAAATTTCACCGTATAGTGTTTTAAAATTTCTTTTTTTTTTAAGGTAAAACCGCTTAAAAGAAACCTTCTTTCAACGCGCAGAAATTCTTTCTCGGTAAAAGCTACAGGGAAAAACGTGCGTTAAATTTAAATATACAGTAATTAAACCTGCCTTGATTAACTTTCAGGATTGCAAAAGATGTCATTTCTGCTTAAAGAAAGCAAATAAATTGACTTAAGGTTCAAGGCATTTTTACAGCGGATAGCAACTAATCTTAGCAGCTTCACCTAAGAAACTTTATTAAATTCACTAATTGTTAAGGTAGCCCCTTCTCTCATTTGTTCGCTTAGAAACTAAGGTCAATATTTCAGCGAACACAAAAAAAGAGCAAAAGAAGAAACAAAGAACCAGATAATTTAAACCCTCAGCAAATGCTGGTGTCTATCACTAAAGAAATTAATTAAAAAATGCTTTATTATTTTTGACTGAGCGCCTATAGATGTTTCTAATTGAACCTACACTGAATATCCTTCACGCGAGCCTTAGTTGTTGTTTTTTTTTACCATTTGCATTTTATTGGCATTTTAACGGATATAGTTTGGTGCTTATAAAAGAGAAGCAAAAAAAAGAGGCATTACACGAAGAGTCTATCAAATTCCTCTTTTTACCGAATCCCGTGTTTAATCTAAAAAAGAACAACCTGGGAAATTAGAATTCTTGTCTTTAAGTCAATTAAAATGTGTTTTTTCACAAAGTGCACCAGAATCAATATGCTAATGATTTGGGGTGGTGTTATCATTCTTTTGAGCCTCGAATTCCCCGGTGGATGAGTGGGGGGAGAAAATTAGAAGGGGGGGAAGGGAAGTTTTAGGCATTTCAATTATAGGACACGTGATCAACTCGAGGACATTTAATTGAAAGCAGAAAGCTTGGGGTAATTTAGCGACTTTTTTTTTTCTTTTTTACTTTTTTTTTCTTTTACCCTTGGTCCTCCTTTTTTTTTCTCGTCTCATTCACTTTAGGGCCAATAGGGACCATGTTTTTGATCCTCTTGTAAATGCCTCGGTCCAATTAGAATTTATAAAAAAAAATAAAAAAAATAGGAGGAATAATAATAAAAAAAAGTAAAATTGAAAAAAAGAGGGGAATGGGGGAAAATAGGGAGGAAGTCATGAAACGAACAATGGCACGGGGAAAAAACAGGATCGTAAATGCTATTTCTTTCGCATGATGGTCCTTAAGGCGACGTAATTGTTCCAAGCGCCCCCTGCTGGGATAATTAGAAAGTCTTTACACGTTGGTTATCATCAATGAATCCGCATTTTTACATCTCTTTTTGATTTCTCCGCAGTAATAATTTTCGCTGGGTTCTGTCTCACCTTTTTATTGGAATTTCTAAGAACGAACGATTAAAAAAACCAAGTCTGAGAAATTGTGAAAGAGTAGGCCACAGAGGAGGAATAATGAGCAAAAGGAATTTCGAATTAAATTCAAAAGTTTTAAGATTTACAGATATTTTTTGCAAAAGAATTCATTGAAAACTATTTAATTAATTATATAATTATTATTATTATTATTGATTATATATATTAATAAATCATTATTAAAAAAGATTTATTTTGTTTAAGAAATGCAAATTAAATCAAACACATTATTAAAGATATATTGAAAAAAACTTTAATTCTCTATGGGGAAAAACTTCAAATTATACTCTATTTTTGACAATAACATGTAAATGAGTTAAACTGCCATTTTAAAGGCATTGATAAAAATTATAAATAAATGTTAAATTAAAAGTACATATTTAAAATCCTATAATAAATATTTAGAAGAATAATAACAGAAAAAATAAATAGTAAAATAAATTTAAGAAAAAAAGCTATGCCCACGCACACCTCCTTGTCAGGTGTATATTCGCAAACCCGTTCTTATTGGGTCTCTACTCAACAGACGAAATATGTCTGTCAAATTTAAAATATCTAATAGTTCGAAAGCAGGAATTTTTAGTCTCAAATGGCCCGCCCCAATGATCGAATTTCAGAAACCTATTCTGAGCGGATCTATTATTAAAAGAAACATGCCTGGCAAATTTCAAGACTGTAGGTCTAATAGTTTCAGAGATCTTATAATGAGTGAGTCGCTTTTCTCCTATATATATATATAAATAAAGGAAACACGCAACTGCACAATTTTTTTTTTCTATAAAAAATTATTTTTCTGCAGAAATTCGACAGAGGCCATGTCGAATGATTATGTGGCATGTAAAAGCTTCCTCGAGTGCCGGTTTGGCTTAGGTGCTTTCGGAAAAATTAAAGTGTTAAGTACGGTTTCGCATCACAGGATCTCAGGTTCCTCCCTCTGGGAAGGGAACTGGGCGTCAAAATTATCTACGGTGATTGGTCCGCCTATATGGTGCCGTACTAAAAAGAGAAACCAGCTCCCGGGGAATGTACTAAGTCTGCAATGCTAAAACACCAACACGCAGCCCCATTAGAAATGAAAAAAAAAAAGATTTTTTTTTCTTAACTTTAAAATTAATTCTCTTCAAAATGTGAGTCACTATAATGAATAGTTTTTGTTATGAAATTGTCACAAATTCCAAACACAGAACAACAACTGATGTCAAAATTTCAGTTAATAACAAGTCAACATTTGTGAAATAACTTCACAAGCGAAGTGTCACTTCTAACATTATCACATGGGATCCCTTCATCATTTACATTGGTGCTCTGTGACTTGGTGGGTTAAAATTGGCACCGCTTCGTAATTACACAGATTAGTTGCCACTGATTGCAACGGCCCTAAGGAATCTGAGTTCAGTGTCTGTGAACTATTTGCTCTCTCTCGCGCGCGGATCTAACTATTCAGTCCTCTGAATCAACATTTACGGCAATAAGCGTTCCAACAGCATACCTGCCTCTTGCTGTCTGTTCAAAGCGTGCGATACCTTTCGTCAATTACAAAATTTGTTGAAAGGTTTTGTAAAAAATATCGCATTATAAAATCATACTTTGAAATAAGTTCTATAGTTCTACCCTTTTTATTACGTAAGTATTAATGCGTAATCTACCATTAATTGCAACTGTTAAACGGTTTATATATCGAATCACACAAAACTAACTTCATACACTCTGAAATATATGTGTCAATTAATACTTTCTGATAGAAAACACTAGTTAATGAAATTTTCGTGCGTTCATGGCAGTTTAAACAACACTGAGTTTTTAACATGTACTAGGATGTGTACGTATCAAATATAGATAAGTTTTTTAAGATATCCGACTACGTTCGGAACCATGATTTTGCAAAAGCGTGCAAACGAATTTTTTTTTAATTTAGTGTCACTAGATTAGAATACACGCATAGAATTGTTTTCAGAATATTATTACAGTGAAAAATTATATTAATGTAATATTTTGGTAAAAAATGGGCGTAGAATCACCTAGTTTCAAAACATTCTCCTTTTATGAAAATTGCTTCGGTAATAATAATATTTTGACTATATACATCTAAGACTTCTCCAGATAGCCTGAACTAAGAGATTTGAAAAATTCACATTATTTTCTGAGCTACTACCAAATGAAATAATAAATGATGTTTTTTTTTGCTAAAATTTTATCCCTCTGATGTGTTAAAAAATGGATAAATCTGTTTTTCAGCTATATATTTCAAAATTTCTAGTTCAGGCTCTGTTAAGAGATCTCAGTTATATATAGACAAAATATTATTTTAATAGAAGCATTTTTGATAAAAGGAAAATGTTTTGAAAATGGGTAATTCTATGTGTTCATTTTTTGCCAAAAATATTGCATTTAAATAACTTTACAATGTAATAATATTCTGAAAACGATTTGTACGTGTATTCTAATCTAAGTGACACTAAATATTTTTAACAAAAAACATTATTTTGTGCACTTTTATTAAAACACAGTTCCGAACTTAGTCGGATACCCCTTAAAGGATCTTTCTGAAATAATACTTACCAAAATAACACCAATTTTATTTTTCTATATATCTTTTTAAGATTTGCATTTGTGTATTGGAAAGGTTTTTTTTAATTGATGTTTTATAAGAAGTCGAATGTATATGAAGCCAAATTCACACAGATTATTCTATTTCTGCAACAAATTAAATTCCCTCTCTGCCTAGCTTTTCTATGAGGAATCCACTAAAATAGTAATCCAGAGATGCTAAATCCATTATACGAGAAAGTAGAAAAAAAATATAAGAATATTTTTCAGTGAAGTATACATAACTTGTTCCGGACAACCAGTGTCGTGGAGTACTGATGTTCTACAGCGTTGGTCACTAGTGTTAAGACTACGTTGACGAGGACGATTCAGGACGACATGGGATCACAAATTTTATTGTTAGCTTTAAGCTCGAGATCTAGATGGTATTATGAACTCGTCGATAAGCGTGTTTCAGGCTTTGCCATTTTGTGTCACTTCAAAGGCGGCTAAGGACTGAGGTAGCCCAGTGGTCAAGGTATCGGATCATGACAGGCACGTCATGAGTTCGAGCCCAGTACCACTAAAGACCCACCGTGTAGAGCATTGATGCACGTTAAACCTGTGGAGAGCTCAAACGTCCTCCCGTTGGTGTAGTGGGGTAGTTGGGAGAGGAACTGCCAGCTCAGGTGTCGTCCTCGTCACTTGTCCATGACTCAAAATTACGAGGTCCGTCACCAAAAGCCCTCGTGTAGCTAAACAGTGCGACTTAAATATTCACTCATTCTTTCATTCACTCAAAGGCGGCTAATGTTACGCCATTAAAGGGAAGATATGTGATACACAGAATAATTTCTGTTGGACGTAGACCAAATAACTATCCTCCGGTCATTGGTCTCTTGTCATTCTTCGTGAGGTGCACTTAAAAGTCGGAGATTGGCGTGAGGACTTTTGCCGGTTTATCACAAACCTTAACCAAGCAGGGCCAGCTCTAGCAGTTTGGCCACCCCGGACAAAAAGGGAAAATTCCACACCTCTCCCCAAAGCAAAATATTATAATTAAAAAATATAAATTGTTCACACCAATACAAACCAAAAAAACTTGAGTAATTCTTGCGAACAAAAAGCCAAAGCTGTGGTAACCCTGTGGTCAAGGTATCGGATCATGGCTGTCATGTCATGAGTTTGAGCCCAGTACTACTGAAGACCCACCGTGTAGGGGAGCGATGCACGTTAAATCTAACGAGAGCTCAAATGTCCTCCCGTTGATGTTGTGTGGAAAATAGTGTGAAGGGATGCCAGCTCAGGTGTCACCCTCGTCGACGATGGTTCAAAATGACGAGGTCCGTCGCCAAAAGCCCTAGTGTAGCTGAACAGTGCGACGTTAATATTCACTCACTCACGCGAACAAAAAGGCAGCATAACAATATTATATATAATTTAAAGTCAAGTGCAGAATAATTTGAAATTAAGGACACTATTACCTATTATTACTTCAAACGAGTAAAATGTAAGAGAAGAAATCGTCCATTTCAGCATGCCAATTTCTTCGAAAAAGTCTATTGTTGTTGGGGATTACAACGTTTATTTTAACTTATAGTAACTGCACTCAAGACTAAGCATCTCATGTGACTCTTTATCTCCAAAAAACTCTTATTTCCCCTGTTCCCTTTTGGATAGCTGACACCGGACGTCGGATGGGTAAAAGGAATGTTCGTTGTGACCCTACTTCGGGATGGGGAGAAAGTTACTAGTGACAAGTGTGTAAACGTATCAAATTTCCTGATTGAACATGTTCTCCCGACTCGAACTCTCAAGTTTCAACATAAACGGACATTTAACATACAGAGTACAAACTCTGGAAGTAAGATGCAAAAAATGAAATACCAAATTCACACTCACTAATATTTCAGAAAATCTATCAAATTTTTTGCAACAAACAAAAAATATTTTTCAAATTCGATCGAAATGGCACCCTTAGAATGTGCCACCCCGATCGAAATGCCACCCTTAGAATTTGCCCCTCCCCCCCGGACAGGGATTCGGTTTGTCCGCCCACGAGTCACCCCTGAACCAAGGTAAAGTAAAAGGCTGACTTGCCCCAGAATTTATGAGTCGGTATTATCTTCTGTGTATACTTCCCATGAGAAACCAAATGACTGTTGGGAAATAATGAGCTTCTTAACAGCAAGTGGGTCCTTCAGTGTGGTGACCACCGCAAACTTTTGTCCTCTTATTTCAAACTTAAGCGGGGGTCTTGTATCATCTTGGAGAATAAAAATACGGATCCCATTTGAGCATGTTTTAGACCGATATTTTGCTTTTGCACTCTTTAATTGTTTACAATAGTATTCGACATTATTTGTGCATCGGTCATGAAGAAATTCGACGTATCCGATACCGGCTATGACACCTCTACTTGCATTGGGTGTCGCGGAAGTCGAAGAACAAATTGGTTGCGTATTCACAGTTCAAATATCAGTTCTTATTTCAGTGAGGAAATATTTATTGTGAAGACGTTCACAACACAAGCACACACACAACATTGAAACCAAAAATTCCATTTGTGGATTGGCCCTCCACCGATTTCGGTTCTCCAAAATTTTTTACTTGCTGATAGAATTCCCCATCGGTTAGGGAAGGTTCATACAAATTTCTCTTTAGGGATTACTATGGAGCAAGTCACCAACCACATCAGGTTTGATTAGAGATATCACAGGAATAGAATCTTTGAAGCTAGAGCAAGGGTACTCAACCTTTTTTTCCTGCTGGGCCGCATACCTATGTCAGCCATTTCACGTGGTCCGCAACATGAGGTTAAAGGGGGGGGGGGGTAAAAATGCTTAAGACCAAGATAACATTGGAAATTTAGAATATGGAAAATGGATCAAAATATAACTCCTGTTTTTCCTTTTTTTAATTATTATTTTTTTTGTCACTAACACTAAATTAAAAGAATTTAAGAAACACTCCCTCACACCTCACAATTTTTGCACCAGTAAAAGGTTTCATATGATTACTAATAATGTAACAAACTTCTTAGGATGTCTTTTTTACTGCTGTGACATTACCACTGACAAAACACTTTTTTGCTATTACAAAGAATATTCAATAAAGCCTCTATTTTTATCACCTCTTGAAAGAGGAAAAATGTCATGAATTAATCTCTGTTTATTGGTATTTTTTAAATACAGTACTTTCGTGAAAAAAAGGGGGAATTAACTATGTTTTTCACTACAAATTAGTCAACCTCCAAATCACTCGAATATTTTTCGCCTGCAAGGTATGTGAAGAATTGTTCACAAAATTGGTTCCACCCATAAGATTATCGCTAATACACTGTGTTATCTGTTTCTCACTAACCGTAATCGTTACAAATAGAAAAAGAATATCAATTTGCAGCCGTACTGCAAAAACGCAAAACTGATATATTTGATTTATTGTGTCTCAAAGAATTTCCAACCAAATGTTTGATACATTGTCTTAAATAAAAGAAATTCTCAGAGCAATGGGTCATGATCGGGCCACTTAAAAAGGCTCGGTGGGCCGCAGGTTCAGTAACGCTGAGCTAAAATGCCTCAAGATTTAGGGGTTAAAGCGACAAGCTGCTCATTTTTATTTCTATGCACGTCCTGATACATAATTATTTAATTTTTTTTTTTTTAGTGTTTCATTATTTTTACACTAAAGTATTAATTGTGCATCTTTATGAACTCATTGGAAAATAATTAACTTATTTCTCTTTTTTTCTAAATTTTATTCTTTAACATTATCTTTTCTTGGAAAGCTCAATATAGTAGTCCCGTTCTTTATTATGTTAATATTTCGTTGCATCCACTCTGAAAGATTCCTTCAAAATAATTCCTTAAAAAATCTTTTTTAGAAATCATCCCACGTCATATTTATCTAAAATATGCAAGATAAATTGCTCCTGTCAGTTAAATATAACGCATTACGTTTTTCTTGATAGCTTACATCATTTAAAATAAATCCGCCATCCATTTTTTAAAAGAAAAATAGAAGGTAAAGAAGGTATTTCACTTTAAAAAATAATTACTCTCTTTAGATCCTGAGACAAAAGAATTTTTTTTTAAGAAATGCATCTCCGCGTCTCTTATTTCAAATATGACAGAACTCTAATCAAAATCATTCATTCCACGTTCCAAACACCCCTACGATACCCCCGAATCTTCCACCTTTCCGAAATCCTCGTCCGCTTCACATCATTAGAAAATTTCCAGTCGAAACGCACACATCTCCCAGGGGTGTATAAATACATAAATATGTAACACTTCTCAGTTAAGAAATTTACATAATAGAAGTTCCCTTTTCTGTAGGCGCGATAAGACTTCCCTCACCCCTCCCGTCAGGTTTTCCGACAGTTGTCAGACGATTAAAACCCAATCGACCGTAGAATGGACTCTCCCAACTCTGTGCCGAAGAGAAGAAAATTTTCCCGTGCGAAAAATAAAATAAAAAAAAAACAGGAAAACAGAATAAGGAAAAAAGGGAGGAGTGAATAATTAATACGCATCTTGGAAAAAAAAGGGGGGAAAAGGAAATACTTTAGACCGATAAAAATCAGGTGTATTACGCGTTATAGATAAAATACAAAGGAGTGAGAGGGAAAAGGGGAAAAAATTGTTCTTGAGAAGAAAATGAAACCAGGAGAGAACTTACTATCTTTAGCGAGAAAGAAAACTTGAAAAAGATAATATTTCGAAAAATGATGGATAGAAGAGATATATTATTTTATGTTAGCTCGCCTGGAGGGGGAAATTTTCTGGAGCTGTGTTGGACCAACTAGATGGCTTCCTATAGCGGGAAATTTTGTAGGAAACGTGAGTTTTTGACAGTTTCAAGTTAAGGAGTTCGAGGAAGTTGTTAATAAAGATAAAACGAAGAACAAAGTGATGCTGTGATTAGGAACATGTGCGATTAAATTGGGTTGCCGCGAAGAGAGTTTGGAAGTTTTCAATATTGTTGGTAAACATCTTCAACATTTTTTTAATGTTTTCCTTCTTCACCCCGTTAATATTAGTCAAAGAATTGTAATTAATACAAATATTTCAATTAAGAAAGTGAAAGAGTAATAATTTTTCAAGGTTACTTTGCTTTTACTTTGATTCTATACATTATTATCTATTCTTAAATTCAAGTACTTTTTAATTCTTATGTATAGTGTTTGTTTTTTAAAAAAATATATTAATTTCCCCGATCGACATAAAATAACAGATACTTATCACATTTCGTTGGAGTAATTACAGTTTAAGAACATAAACCAATAAAATTAAAATAATAGCATAGTGGGTTCCTTTATACTGCCTAAAACTACAGTTAGTCAAAATTCAATCCTAAAGTAACAATCACATTCCAAAAATATTAAAAGCTGACGCAAGTGTAAATATAAAATAACGAAATAGTAATAAAATGAAAAGAATTTATTACACAAATCAGGGGCTTATAAATGTTTAAGGAAATGTATGGAGTGCAAAATAGCCAAAAAATAATGGAATAAATAATCACAAAATAAGGCTTTTTACTAAACTCATTCACAAAAATGGAGATCAACTGACGAATAGAGCTAATTTGTATATGTAGCACATGTTGTCCCTCTATCCCGTGAAATGGAGATTATGATATTGGTTATTTTTAACAGATATATATAAAAGATACTTAGTAGAAAAAATATTCTTAACTGAATCGTATCATAAAAATAATCGTAATCGTTTCGTGTACATTTAAGAATTTGTGGACAAGAAAAATCTATGTAAGAATCGTTTGCCTAAACTAAATATTTTTAAGAAATAATAATAGAGAAACGTTATTTTGGCAAATTTTTCTGTTCTAACAATTAATTTATATAACCCCTCAATTACAGTACTTTTTACAAAATATGTTTAGTCTTATTTGTTCTCAAATTCATCTTGATGGGTGTTTATTTCATTACATGACTGTAAGAAATATAAATAATATTAGAAGTCTCTGAGATTTAGTAAAAAAAATAGAAATTAAATAGCTAGCTCAAGTGCTGAAAACTTTTCCATTGCAACTGTAATTAGTTTCTTTATTGTTTTTGTTTTGTTTTGTTTTTTGTTGTTGTTTTTTAATATTTGGTTTCCTTTTTCGGCTAAGTAGTATTTTTCAGAGCAATAAACAGGTTTCAATTACACATATACCAATAACTTAGATTTATTTCAAGTGTCTTTTATTTATTAAAAATATTTCTTTGCCAAATTTTGTTCACATTATTTCATAACTTTCACCATTTCTCAGATTAACATTTCACTGTTGATCAAATCAGCAGCATTATGAAATAAATAACTTAATTCACATAAAGACTAAGGTTTCTCGGAGTATCGCACTGTCATCTAGAACTAGACATTTGAGACTTAAATATTTTCCTAGATGAGCATTCCCTTGTAAGAGTGATCACTTTTTTGTCCATTGATTGTGAGATAAATCTCGACTGAATGTTTTCCATTTAATTATTTTAAATCTTTAATTTTAGCTTAAATTGACGGGGTGGAGGAAATCCTTCAACATAAATATTTCATTTTTTTTGCTCGACATTGGGGTTTTTTTTATTATATATACATAACTAACTGTTACCCCACTTCGCTGGATATTTCATTTTTCGTAAGACAATACATTAATAATTTAAGTTATTGATTTCTATGTCCTAGCCTGATAAGAATTCTTATGGCCCTTGCCTGAGGATTCATAAAGGATATGACTTAAATTTCTACGGCGAAAGTATATATTTCCACGAAACTCCTTTTTAGAGGATCTCTGCTCAACAAAAGAAATACGCCTACCGAATTTTAAGTCGATAGCTTTGATAGTTTGAAAATCAGAGTTTTTAACGCGCTTGTATACCCCACAACTCCTATAGGGGGACGATTTTCCCAAAACCCGTTTTTAACAGGTCTGTACTCAATAATATAATGTTGCATACCAAATTTCAAGTTAGTCGGTCGTATAGTTCAAAAGCAGAAATTTAAATCTATAAAGCCTGCGCAACTCCGCCTTGTAGTCGATTTCCACAAAACTCGCTCATATTAGATTTCTACCTTCCAAAAGAAACATGCCTACCAAACTTCTAGATTGTAGTTGGAATAGCTCAAAAATGGGAACCTTTGTCTATAACGCCTCCACAACCTCCCTTAGGAGTTTCCTCCCATGTAGTTACAGTAGCCTAGTGGTCAAGGTTACGGACTCATAGCAGGCTGTCATGAGTTCGAGTCTAGTACCGCTGAAGACCCGCCGTGCAGAGCGGTCCGATGCTCTTAAAATATGTCAAGGCTTAAACGCCCTCCCTATGGTGTGGTGCGGAAGAAAGGAGAGAAGAGTACCAGCTCGAGTGTCGTCCTTGTCGCTTGATCATGGTTCAAAATTACAAGGTCTATCGCCAAATGCCCTCGTGCCACTTTATTGTGCGACGTAAGTATAACAACAAAACCCGTCGTTATTGGTTCTCTATTCTACAAAAGGGATATACCTACCAAATTTCAAGCCAGTAAATCTAATAGTTCCAGAGATACAGTGATGAACGAGTCACTTTGCCCTATGTATAGAGATTTTATATCAGTTTTTTCATATGTTGCCCTAACTTAGTTTATAAATTGTTCCACTTTAATAAATGAGAGATTTTTTTTTACCTTTTATATTTGGCACAATATATCCCATGATAATTCAAGTACCAAAAATTTCAATTAACCAACCAACACTTGCCTTTAAAATCATTTAAAATGTCAAAGTATTTTACATACTAGTGAAAGGAATCCTGGGTTACAGAACAAAGTTCAACAAGTAACGAAGAAATGTTGATTCAACAAACAATAATGCGTCTTAAAAATGATCCCTGCAATTTTCTTACTAAAATTTAATGCACTTAAATATTGGAAAAAAAAATGTCTTTACGTTTTAAATCGTCTGCATTTATGAGAAGGCCCAGTTCCTGGAGGGGAAAAAACTCTGCTTCTAAAACATACAAGACGACGTTGAATTTAAAATTCTATTTTTTTTTCTTCTCTCAAATGATAACAAGACGCAAAATGTTTAAAGAATAAATTAAGCCTTCTGATTTATTCCCCCAGGTTACAAAACAACTCAGCTTTGTTTACTCTTTTCCTTGCGCCTGAAATTCATCCCCCACCCCCTATCATTCGAATGCAGACGATTTTTAAGAGGACATTTATATCAACGAAGAAGATCTAAAGCTTTTTAGAAGGCTCATGCAAATGCAGACGCTGAAAATTCAAATTATATTTTCCAAGGCTCATCCATCATAATATGTGATTCTTCCCCACTGTTACCCCTCTAGCGCTGTGCGAGTTAAACTGGTTTAAGTACACCTTAAGCGGTTTTTGCAATTTAATATTTTTGTGTGGAGTTGTTTATTGAAAAATATCTTTCTCTATTTCTTTCGTATTGTAAGACACTAATTTGTTTTTTTTTTTCCTTTACGGAGCCTTGTGATAAAGATGTAAATTATAAGTAAAAAGATGCATGTTTTTTAATCCCGTTTTTATTCTTAATAACTACTGGTATTTAGAATATTAAAACATTATGAAGATTAAAATATTTAAAAATTATTCCATGTATATTTTTATCGAATAACAAATGCTAGAGAAAAATTGCTTGTAAAATGTGATGTTTGTTCGAATTTTTTTCCTTCAGGTTGCAATATTAGTAAAAAAAAATATTCATAGAATTTTTCCTAGATGATTTTTTTCTTAACGTGTTCGATGTAAATTCCTCAAAAATATATTTTAAAGAATAACATATATGTAATTTACTATAAAATAAATATTATATTTCCGAATTTAAATTAACTAAATTATTTTTCAACGTATATAGTAATTTTTTGTTTCCTTGCTCTGTTCTAAATTTCATTTTTAATGAATTTGGAGCTTAAATTTTATTTTTAAGCAAATAATTTATATTTGTAAGCCTAAATAATGTTTGAAAATTATTGATAAATTAAAAACAAGAGATGCTCTCTTAATTATCCTAGAAGATAATTCATTTCAATTATTAATACCATTATTGCAGGGTCCATGTGGTCCCAATTAATCCATAATTGGTCATCATGAACCCTTGTTTACTTATGATTTGCCATGCTGTGATTGTGTTCAATCTAATAACACTCTGCAGAACAATACATCTGCTTCGTGACATCTAAGCCTTTAAGGAAAATAAATAACTAAAAATAAAAAAAGAACTTCAAGAGATAGCTATAGTGACCCATTTCATGCATTAGGCTAGATTGATTAAGAAAGTACCTACTCTATTTTGAAATATTTAACGTCCAAAGTTTTGATATAACGAAACTTTTACACACACTTTTGTCAATATTATGACTCTTTTTAAATTGTATTGATCCAGAAAATTGATTTTAATATTTTTCTTTTGATTTATATACAAATTCTAACAAAGTTTTGCTTCTTAAAAGCGATAGAAAGGCTATTCTCAGTAAATATGTCGAAGTTTTATATTTTCATACTCTGTCGTGACGTGGAAGGTTGGCGGGCGAGATGCTAGCTTTGTCACTGGACCACGGTTCAGAATTAACAATTTTCGTCTCTAATAGTTCTCATGTTCCTTTAATGTACGACGATAATAAATTGTTAATCTATATCAACCTTGAAATTTAAAGATCAATCAATTTCTTTAAAATAGCCAAGCCTATATAAATCTTGTAAGCATGTGCATATTGATTTTTTTCCTTACTAATTGGGGTAGGGAGGATATATGCGGTGATGGAACAGATTTTACATTATATTACATGAAAACAAATAATTTATTAAGAGAAAATTTTGTCTACCTCGAGCGTGCTGCCTTTGGTGATAAAAGCTTGAATATATTCAAAGCTAAATATATTTCATTCAGTGAAATTTAAGCTAAAATACTTATACCACCATACTACCTATCTTTTCTACCAAATTTCCTTATGCGCTCCTAAAACTTAATAAATTGTTAAGTAAGACGTGAAGAAATAAATAAATACGAAAAGTTGAGTAAAATTTACCAAAAAAAAATTTATTTCATCATCTAAAAATTTATAATAAACCCTAACCATCAATTTATGATCATTGGCATTTAGGACTTCTAAAAATAAATTAAGTAAAAATGATTAATAGAAGAAATATATATATTTATCTACATTGCTAGAATCGGAAGATTCCTAGAACTGATGCAGTGCCTACAGTAAAAAATATGCATTATATGCCTTTTTCTTCTTTTATACTGCCTTATAACTTTTAAAACATTTAATTACATTATTTTTTATAGAATCTGTGTGTTTTTCCATTTCTTTCTGTATCACTCCTTTAATGATTTGAGTCAATAATTTCTTTCGTATATTTTGGACCTGATAGGAATAAATAAAATTTGCTTAGTTTCAAAAAATTTGATTTTATGTCAAGAGAATAGATTTGAGGTTTTCGTATTACTCCACATCACGACTGACGTTGCTTTCGTCTTGTCATGAGTTCGAATCCTGATACCTTTAAGAATTAATTACCTTTCCATGTATAGGAAGGCACTGATACACGTTAAATTTTTTGAAGCTCGAAGTTCTCACGATGGTGAAGAATTGAGGAAGTTTGGCGAAAGGAATGCTAATTCGTGTGTCGTCTTCGTCACTTGACCATCGGTCAAGATTACAATCATCAAACGTCACCAATAACAGTCCTCCTGCTGGTCCTCAGTACGATGACAGTAAACAATCAATTACCATATTAATACTGTAGGTTTTTACTATAGGACTACTATAGGTCTTTAAAGATGCTAGGATCTGATCTGTTTAGTATTGAATAATAAACATACATTTTGGGAAAAACAAATATTACACAAATGCATTTCTAAAACTTCATTTTAAAATTATTTGAAGGAACGCGGTACGATTTAAGGTATCTGCCTACGTTCGGAGACAAGTTTTCTACATTGACATGATATTAGTAATTTTATATTATTTCGCTGGTGCTTATGGCTTAAATGAAGTAAAAACACCAATCAGGAAATCATAAGACAATTTAAATTTATTAAAAGAGGGTATTTTAAGTAAAATTTGATGAAAATTATATTCGAATTTCAAAACACTGGGCATGGAAGCCATATGTTTAAATTATTTTTACACAACATATTTAGCTGAGTTATAAAAGCAATGAATTAAAATCTAAAATGTATTTACAATTACTAAAATGTTATGGCTCATTGCATATTTTCTTATAAAAAATTTTATAAATATGCATGGTGTTCGTAACAATAAACTGTTAAAAAATTTTAAAATACTATTGATGTTAGAGCTAAATCCTTTGTTCTTTGCCTTTCTCTTACTTTAAATAACATGTATACAAAATATGAAAGAAAAGTTTTCATAAATGTTTCATTTATCAGGTTTTAAGTAACGTAACTTTGACAAAAAAATGCAATCTTCATTAAGTTTTTTATTCTTATTTTATTAAAATAATGCTTGATGTCATATATTTAAAATTCAAAAAAATTTTCACACAGACCTTCCTTGTTTTATCTGTCTTATTAGTTTATTTCTTTCTGGCTGCTAGATTTTTTTATACACAAAATGGCAAAGATAAAAAAGAAATTTGAATTTC
Source organism: Trichonephila inaurata madagascariensis (assembly GCA_019973955.1). NCBI lineage: Eukaryota > Metazoa > Arthropoda > Arachnida > Araneae > Nephilidae > Trichonephila > Trichonephila inaurata. The sequence goes on along the minus strand of BMAV01018720.1, from coordinate 300,279 downwards.
AGTCAAACATTGATTTAGAAATGTAGATAGATGCCTTAAATAAAAATATTTTATGAATCATTTTTACAACTGTTTGCTTGTGCAATATGTATATGTAATGTGTAAAATAGAATGTTTGCCCACAATACCACAAAAAAAAGCTTTAAATATTTGTAAAAATTCATGATTTTAAAAGGCTAATTTTCCTTCCTTCTTAAAATTAATCGTACTATTCTCTTCTTACATACTTTTAGAGTTTAACTAATTTATTCCGTACCTAGAAATCTAGAGACATGAATCAATACAGATGACGAATAAAAGTTATTTCTTTTTTGATTTAAATATTCATTTAACGTAAAAAAAATAGTACATGTATCTCCTGTATTTGCCTATGCCAATTACGAAATTCTCTATTCTTAACTTTTGAATTCCTTGTATTATGTATTGTATTTCAAATGCAACTTCGATTCATGATCATAATTTTTTTCCAACTTGCACAATGGAATACAATTTTCTTGATGAATCGCACTTATGCTCAAGTTTCCTTTTAATCCATTCTATAGAAAAATTCCATTTTATTAATAACGTAAAAGTTTAATACAGTATCAACTATTTTTAATTCCTTGTGTTTATCAAAAGCAAAATTTTCTATTTTTTTCAATTGTAATTATGTATATATAAAATGAATAAAAGCCAAAAAATCGCCTCAATTTATTTTATTTTTACCTTCACGTTTAATATACATAGAAATACAAAATTGCATTCCAGTAATAATTACAAAATGCAATACAATAGCAATTATTTAACTATTTTTCCCTTACATAAAGCAAAAGTAAAACATAATACTATGGAGCATTATATATATGTAGATTAACGATTAACTGTTTCCCAATGCATTAACACACATCAATGGCTTAGAAAGCAAAAGAAATCACATCAGTTTTTTTTTATCTTCAGATCCAATACCTAGTAAAAAATCACATTCCATTTATAACAGAAAATTTTAATACCCTATCGACTGTTCAATTTTTATTTCCTTGTATTCATCAAAAGTAATTTTCTAACACATATTCAGCATTCTACAAAGCTTGACTGTTTTTTTTCAATACATTCCTGTACTTCGAAAAGATTTTATTTTATTTTATTATTTAGGTATTTTATTTATTTTAACTTCCCCCAATTAATTGAAAACTTGTATTCTATTAAAACTGAAGAAATTAATTCAAAATCGACGATTTAACTATTTTTACCATACATTTATCAAAAGTAAAATTTTCTAATATGCATAAGACCTGCAATTTTATGTGTTTTTCAATGTATCCATGTGACATCAATCGCTTAAAATATAGAAAAAAGGGTGTAGTTTATTTAAATAATCAATCATCAATCCTTGTGAGCCATTACATTCATCAATAATTGAACAAATTAATTTAATATAAACTATTTAACTATTTTTTCTCATCAGGGGAGTAAATTGTTTTAATATTCATCAAACATTCTGCAAACCTTAACTGTTTTTCAATGCATCCAAGCACATCGATGGTTTAAAAAAGTAAAAAATAGGTTTATTTCATTTTATTATTTAGGTATGTTATTTATGTTCTCTTGAATCCTCCATTTATATAAAAACTAGTCCATTAATAATTGAAAAAAATTATTCAAAATGGACTACTCAGCTATTTTTCCCATACAGTCATCAAAAAATAAAATGTTTTAATGTACATCAAACATTCTGTAAGGCTTAACTGTTTTTCCACCAATGGCTCCGAAAATTTTTTAAGAAATCCCCCCAAGAGTTTCAACTTACGTCACTTGACGTCGGTTTGGAGCCACATGCGCATAATGAGAGCAAAAATAAACCCATTGAATGTTGAAGTTTCGTTCAATTTGCGACGCAGTTTAAGTTTTCCTAGCGGAGAGTCAAACTAAAAACACATTTATCTCCCCTCAACTTCTCCCACGTTGCATTAGAAATGCCTTTTGTAGCTTAATTTTGGATTCTGCAGCGCTTATCATTGATGTAATGCGAAGAAAGCAATTTGAATTATCACCCACTCTCACAAATGTAAAACTTCCTTCGAATATTTTTTAGGAAAAGAAATTTAACCATTTACATTTTTTTCTTTATTAATAATAAAATTACATATTGGCTTCTAGAGTTTTAACTTTTTATAATGGTAGCTCGCCTTTTAATTGTATTCCCTTTATTAAATAATGTAAAATTTCTATATGTATAAGCTGCATTATTTCTTTTTGTGAACGGTCTTATGACATAATCACCTTTATATACGTTAAAATCTTTGCTAAAGATGTAATGACATGCAATATTTTATTTTTCTTGCTTAGTTTCTTAGCGATTCCTTTGTTTTGCTCAAGACTAAAAATTTGATTTATATTACGCTAGAAGAATAGTTATGGTAGAAAATTCCGCGTTTAAATTTTAAAAGAATATCGCTGCGTAGGACATTAAAGTTTTTGAAAAGTATTATTATAGCTTAGACATAAGCGTAATTTGTTAAAATATAAGAGGTTTTTTTTTAAATGCATTTATTGCTTCATAAAACTTTTATAAGTTTAAAAAACAAAGTGAAGCGCACTTTACATCGTTATTTAAAAAATCTTCTATTGAATTTTTCAATGACTCGCAGCTATGAAATTTACGATTTCTTAAAAAACCATTATTTCTTGCTCATAAAGTTGGATTATCAAAAACGGAGAAGGGTATAATGTAAGATTACCAGAGAGTAAAATGACTAGCCGAAAATTAAAAGGATTGATATTCATAAGTTGAGAGAAATTTTCAAAATTTATGGCATCTGAAACAATATCAAAGATAATCCTCAAGTGCAAAAAGTTCGCTCTACATATTAGTTAATGTTTTTCAATAGAATTGATAAATACTTTAAAAATATACTAAGAATATTTTTCACTGCATATTTAAAGCGGTAGTTATGTATTATAAATACTATTGCCCTAAATAATTATATCACATAAACTAGTATTTTTAATGGTTGTAAATACAAATATAAATTCAAAGGCCATCTCGTGATTTTTTTTTTTTTTTTTTTTTTTCTTATTTTCATGAAATTTTAATGCATAACTTTTATTTCACACTTCATCGTCAAATTTTTACTAAAACTTGCTCAAGATTACTATCATGTTTCCTTGTATGGGTGACCTAATCAAATAATTTACACTAAAACCCGCTGTTTTATGCAAAAAGTTTAAATTTATAAAGGTTAAATTAAGGTTTGATCCAAAAATATGCCTAGTAGAAGGCCAAATGTCAAAGAAACAGTTCTTGAGGCAAATATGGCAGCCTCACAAGTATCGTTAAAATCTTAATAATGAGATATAATTAAACTCTTTTTTGAATTCCTCATTACGTATAAGCTATTGTTTTTTATCGAGTGAGTGAGTGAGTGAATATTAACGTCGCACTGTTCAGCTACACGAGGGCTTTGGGCGACGGACCACGTCCTTTTGAACCATGGTTAAGTGACGTGGACGACACCTGAGCTGGCACCCCCCTCTCCTAACTACCACACTACACCAACGAGAGGACGTTTCAGCTCTCGACAGATTTAACGTGCAACGCTGCCCTACACGGCGGGTCTTTAGTGGTACTGGGCTCGAACTCATGACATGCCTGCCATGATTCGATACCTTGACCACTGGGCTACCACAGCCCTCTTGTTTTTAACGAAGAATTTTGATAAAATATTGATTTTTGTACACATGTACTTTAAACCAATGTGAATTATAAAAGAAAATTGTCTCTGTTATAGCATATTTTTAAAAATTAAATTCATTATTGGTGAAAGCAGGCATTTGAGAAGTGTTTCTTAGGAGCTAGCTATAACAGCCGGTACTTTTCTGTTTCGCAGGCTTAAGCGATAAAATCACCAAAAATGATAGAACTGACGCCAAACGGAATATTTCCACTAGTAATTGTTTACCTCCATATTTTCAAAACAAGGCATGGTCTTTTCTTATAAATAACTTCTTTTTCATAACACATCAAAAATAGATGAAAAACTAGTGAAAACTATCATTTATAACATATTTTTATGTGTATATTCTGTGTTGTCGCTAATAAAGCCTGTTTGGAGATATTTGCGCCTGCTAAACAAAACAGTAACCAACAGCCTTATTAGCTGAAGAAGAAACACAGGATTTAAAATCTGGAAGATTAAAATAGCTCTATAATAAGTCACCAAAATTGATTATAATAAAATGCAATAAAGCACGAATGAGTAGCGTTATTGAATTTATTTCCACTCAAAAGTCGCATTTTCGATAAACTTAATTTAACTATTTAAAATATTTACCAATATTCCAATAAGTGTTAGAAAAGTGTTAACAGAAAATAGTTTCACAAAAACCGGATACGATATTGATTATTTAAAGTTAAAATATTTAAATTTTAGTTTAGTGCAAACTATTTGAAGTTCAAGCTCCGTCATTTAACCTAGAACATTCCCCTGCTAAATGTGAACTGAGTTATCTAAATTATTTGAATATCTAAGTTTCACTCAAGTCGACAAATTTTTAAAAAGAATGTTCTCTTTTTAACAATATCATCATTCTTCGTAACTTATAAAACAAAACACTTTTCACGATTTTTTTTTTCAAGTAATATATTACTAAGTCGTATTTTTAAGCAATTCGTTTGACAAATATCTCAAATATCATTTACGAAACTGAATTTCCCCGATTTTTTTTGTTGGCATTACTGATTTAACCCTATTTTTGGAAACTAACAGAATTTATAACCAGTAAAAATATTTTTTTCGATGCTTAATAGCATTGAATAGGATTCCCGTCCACAAGGAGAGTATAAGGTCTTGGGATCACACGGATTAAGTTCAAATTTTGTAGGATGGTAGATTTAGTTTCCCTGTTGAAGATATATGGTTATATAGGGATCGCTACTCAAAGATATTTCAGATGTTTGCAAATGAGATGCAACTCAGTTCTGTAGCAAACGATTACACGTAATGGGTACTACTGCACTAATTCGATGCGCGAGATGCTTTCCGAAATTATGTTTCATTTGCTTTTATAACAAGTTTCACCATTGTACGGACAATGACGGGTAAGAAGCTGGTCGAATTTTTATACTAATTCTGTTGATAAATGTTTTATTTATTGTTTCCTTTAACAATTTAATGTTTCCAGACGCGATTAACTGGGAGTTAAAGAGCTTATCTCCTGTTCTTGCGAAATGCTTTTATTGTTTTGTCATAAATATTATTCTATATTTATAAGAATGGTGGCAAATAAAACTCTTATAAGGTTTCTAGTCATTAAAGACATTTCATTTTCAATTTATTTAAACTTCTTTATTCATCTTTATATGTAAAAATAGACATAAAATAAAAAAAAAGTTCTTCACCCTCCACGAACTCGAACAAAACTCCTAGCCACAAGAACACCGATCCGTTGCTACGCTAAGCCCATCTCGTGTAATCGTTACAGAGCTGAATTAAAACCCTTTATCTACCGCATTATGATTTACTGCAGTTTTTTTCATGCAATATTTTTTTTAAATCACTACATTGAAAATTAAGGGATATACATAAACAAAATTCTCCACTTTGGGAAATTTAATCCGTTAGAGCTAATTAATTAATTAAAGATATTCAACTGCTAAATTAATTATTTACACTGTTAGCTTAAAATAAATAGTCAAATCGTTTTCTAAGGTCTTCCTTAACACACACAAAAAAAAATACGACACTTGACACAAACTATTTTTTCGGAACAAAAATGACAATCTTCACAATTCGCTGAAAACGCAATTTATGCTATAAAACTGTTCGCCTTCCCCGCTAAAATACTCATCATAGAACCCGTGCTGCCATATATATTGAAAGAGTGGATTTAAAAGAATATTCCTGCTAAGTATTGTCAGAGTATTCGTAAAAATGGTTATTCTATATAAATTTTAAATGGATTGGTACTTATAAGCACCGTCGGTAGATAAAGGGTTAACGAGTACATTGCATCTTCAATTGCAAATATCTAAAAAATTATTGAATTATTGACCCTATAACCATCTTTCTCCATCAATGGGGAAACTGAATGTATACCTTCCCACAAAAGCTGAACTAAATCCGTTATTCCAAAACCTTGCACTCTTCTTGTCATATAAATATATGTGTATATGACTCTGTCTCTTACATCAGTAAAATGTAAAATTACTGGGCATCTTCAGATTCTTTCATATCATCCCCTATTTTCTTGAAACTCGTTAGAATTTTGTCTATTTAGTTTTAGATAAGCTACTTAATAAATTGGGAATTGTTAAGACCTCAGAGTATTTTAGTCCATCTTGTATGCAAATCCAATTAACTTGAATTTCTCCTTTCGGACAGTCTTAAATGAGATTAACAAAATCTGTGTATGGTAAGGTACTTGCCATTTAACAAGAATCCACCCTGAATACTCTTATATATATTTATAATACTCTATTTCATTCCTTATTGTTTTTCAAATGCTAGTTGTATAATAGCATATTTTAAAATATAATAGGTTTAATAAATGACAAGTAAAAACGAAATAGGTTTAATTTTAAGTATTATGATGTACAAAAAATTGCCTATAGATAGAGACAAATGAATGCTTCTGGTTTCTTTTAAACTTGCAAATATAGGTAATTCAAAAATTAAGATGGCTGAGACCGTAATTTTTTTAAATCGTGTATAAATAATTTTTTTATATATATTTAGTGCCAGTTAAATTAGAATATAACTATAAAAATTACATATATATGCAGTTACACAAATATAAGTGTAAAAACATAAATATACTCAAAAAAATTATTTAAATGCATTTTTTTTCTGACAAAAAAAAAAAACGAAAAAGAGCGACGTTTTCAAAATATTCTACTTTAATGAGCAATGTTGTATAACAATTATATTTTGTCTGTGTTTATAAAGCTAAAACTTCGGTAAACAGCCTGAACCAGGTTTGTTGAGATATGTAATTTAGAAGTGCATTCATTAATATTTTAATACATCAGAGTTAAAGACATTTTATCAAAAAACACCGGCTATTATTTTAATTGATCGTAACTCTGTAAATAATGTGAATTTTTCAAAACCTATAGTTCGATCTTTGTAGAGAGAGCTATATACAGGTAAAACATTTTTTATAATAGAAACATTTTTATAAAAGAATATTTTGAAAATATGTGTAGTTCTTTCTTCATTTTTTTGCCAAACAAATTCCATTTTAATAATTTTTTTATTGAAATAATATTCTCAAACAATTTTGTATGTATGCTTGAATTCAACTAACATTATATATAAAAATATATTAACTTAAATATCAATATCACGGTTCAAAATGTAGTCAGTTACTTTAAATCACTAATATTACCTTAACTCAAAGAGAAAGAGAGACGTTTCTCTTATTGAACTCATAAAATTTAGACATACATATTCACTGCCACCAGATAAGTATACTATCTAAAACATATTTCAAAATTTGTTTTACATAGTATACTAATTATAAAATGATTACAAGAGAATTGTGTTATAAACTTAAGATGATTTTAAAGCAATTGGAATGCACTAATATCTTACAAAAACTTTATAGATTTAAAAGAAATACTTCTTAAACGAGATAATTTTATAAAATTTGTTTCATTTTATTTTAAATTATTAGTAGCCAATCTTTAGATCAATTTTTTAATGCTGATACTGTATTCGATGCTTTACAAAAGATAATAATCAACTTTATTTTAATATCCAATTACATTTCTGTAGTCTAATGATTTATTGTTAAATTTTTTAGAATTCTTTAAATATATATTTCGGAGATGTTTTGTAGAAAATTATATATAATATATCTCTCATACTGATTATTCTTCTTTAAGCTTTTCATTTTGGGATCTAATGTAAGTACTCTTTAGGCATATTAGATACGCTTCTTTTTCTTAAATAGTCTTCCTTCTTCCTTTAAAATCATCTTTTGTTACATTTCTTCTCAATTATCATTTTATTACTAGCAACACGATAAATTATCACGAAAATAGCGGCCATACTTTTGAATTATAAAAAACATTTTTATTGACATTGATGGAGAATCCTAGCAGTAGATCGTGATATTCATTAGAAGCTGTATCAAAGCTAGATATTATTGTAAAGTGTTTTCAAAGACAAAATACATTATTCATCGAGATTGTCGAAACGAGTTCATTGTACTCGATATTAATTCAACAGAATTTATTACATAATCTACAACTGAGAAAGGAAGGCAATACATCAATTTACATCCAAGAAACGTGAGATATTTCAACTTGACAGTGTTAATACCCAAATCTGCATACGCATGAACAACATGCACGGATGAATCGAATGAAAGTAGTGGACACACCTACCTAATTCAATAAATCAGAAAAGAAAAAAAATTGGACACGCTAATGACTTTTTTCTCTGGCACATTCGAAAATATCAAGGTTCACATTAAAAAAGTATTTAAAACAGGTATCGCATGTAATTGTAATTAACATTTTTCTATTTCTTAGACATTTTAAAAGCAATCATAAATCGCGTAATTTTGCTGTGTCCTGATTTAATAATGCTTTAAAATCCTAAGGCTGTCTTCGGATAATGTTAAAGAATAGGACCCGAATTTGGAACATTTTTTCAGATATAAAAGAAATGAAACATTAATATGATACTGTCCTTTAGAGAGTAGCATTTTTTATCATACTTCCTATTTTTAACCGAGTTGATTAATTTTTTTCTGGTATAAAATGTGTTTCGCGTTTTTTCTCCTATATAGTAATGTTAAATGGGCTATGCCTTCACGTATTAAAACGAAAAATAAAGTATTCATTTAATATTTTGACATTTTTAAAGACACTATATTGTTAACAGAGATATGAGTTATAATATTGCAAATTTCCATGGAAATTGAGGCATTTTTTCTGTCTGAAAATGTGCTTCGCGTTTAGTTCAAGCTCTCGTACTTTTTTACCGAAGACAGCTTTAAAACCAAATTAATCTAGTATAAAAGTTAATAAAATGTATATGAACTAATTATTTTCTTTAAAAAACTTCCACAAAATTAAAATTGGTGTCTCTGTACCCGTTTGTCATTATAACTAAATGACTGTCCAAAACAACAGAAGCGCCCTCTAACGACAACTTATCTTCAGTAGAGGTACGGTGAGGAAGGATGTGGTCGTTCTGAAAAACCATCTGTGTTCTTTGCCCATTACTTTTATTAACAACATGAGTTGTCTTTGAGTAACCAACAATAAATGAGATTCATTGAATTCAACTCTGAATTTGCCACCTTTAGTTTAGTCTTTAAACGTCTAAAGCTCTACGTCTCTAAATTATATGGTTTTACTATATGATAATATAGCAAAGTGTGTAATATGACTCCACTTTTTGATATTATTATATAATTATGCATAAATATAATTATATAAAGGTACAGATATGTTTATATGGGAAGGTACTATAAATTCAGGAAGTATTTTGACACATTCAATAATTCTTCCAATGTTTTAATTTCTTTTTCTGATTTCAAAAATATTCTCATATATGTTTCTTTTTCTCAGCATCACTTAATATTGTTCTAAATTTTGTTTGACGCTCATTATTTCTGTGATCAGAAGCAAAATATAGCTCAGATCTTTAGAACTAGAGAAATTATTACATCATTCATTTGCCCATTAATAAAAGATTAATTAATACTCGTAACATTTATAGCTGCTCGGACATATGTCTTTGTTGAATAATAGTTAAATGTATTGAGGTCTGTCTTTGAAAATATATATTATATTAAATCATATTAAAAAATATATGAGAAAATAAATATTTAATATGTAAGGAAGACCGTCATGAAAAGGATATAACTTAAGCCAAAGATAATTAATGGAACTAAATTTCTGAGTAGGTCAGGTTCTTATTTTATCAGCAAACTTTGCATTAAGTTGTTATTGAGAGAAGGGATCGTTCAGCCGAAATTTAGTTAATCTAAGAGCTGAAATCTGAATTAAATAGTTATGGCTCGCATTTCTTGCTCTAAATAATCTCTCTAGGGAAAAAAACATACCGAAAGAGAATTAATTTTTTTTACTGTAAAAGTAAAGCATAAAAGCAGGAACAGAATTACATTTCCAAGTAACACATCAAACATAATATTATTTTTTGTCATTAATATGAAGAAAAGATGCAAATTATAAATTTTAAAATGTATACATAATAAGGAATTGTATTATTAAGTGCTAAACAGATTTTATTTTACGATTCATAATGTGAACAATTGGTAAATGAGAATATTGTCTTTGATTCAATGTATAATATATAGGTTTTATCTCACACTGACCAAGCACATTTTACAGTGTTTTTGATAAGTAGAAACAGAAAGTTGCATTCTAATATTTTGTTATAAAAAAAAATATAAGTACGCTGAAAAGTTATTTGACAAACCTTTTCATTTGCTGTAATGTTTGAATTTCTTATGAACAAAAAAAGGATAGTTAAAACTTAAATAAAACAAAAAGCCTATTTCTTATTCTTTAGATATATTAAATGGACTTTTTTAATGAAACTAATATTTTGAAATTCCAATTGAGGGGAATCTTTCAGAAAACTGCAGTTTTTGTGTAACAGTAATAAAAATAAGCTGAAGTTCTTGAGAAAATATTAATACGTTGTGATAAATTTCATCTTAATTTTTATTACATAAAACAGATATGCATAATTATTGCTTTCAATTAATAAATTGTAAATTGAAATAATTTACTGTATTTCAAGTACAGGCTCCAACTGTTGAGAAGAAATAAATACTTAAAGACTTTTCATTTAATTTTATTTTCCTGATACAAACATATTTTTGAAAATAACTTTTTTTATACTTTTTGATAGAATAGCAACAGAAAAGATTTCATTTGCTTTCGAGCATTATATTTATTTTAATTCTGTTCTAAAAAGCTGAATCTTTTTTTTTAAAAAAAATGGAAAAACAATAATGAAATACTCTGAACTTAAAATATAAAACTAGCTTTTTTGGTAAATAAGCCCTTTTGCGGTTATGACTTTTATTTATAAATCTTTAAATTATTTTAAGATTCTTTAATTATCGTAAAATGCTGTGTATAGCGTGCCTATACTTTCAAGCAGCATCTTTTTAATTTTTAGGTATATTACCAGTATAACACGCACCCCCTTTTTAAGAATAAACCTAAAATGTACGAATGCAATGCTCTTATGTTTTGTGTGAAGTTATGTATTCGTAGTATTACCCCAGGTTTTTGAAAAAAATAGTGTACTTCTAGAACTACAACCTTTTAAATTCTTAAGGTATGTCATTTCTTTTAAAGAAACAGTATTGCGATCTATGTTCGAGTCTTAATTTTTTTATGCTCTTATCTTTTCTTTTTTTTTTTAAAGCTATCATTTTTTATACTCTGCTCAAAACACGCCCCAGTACATTTCGATCTTATTTTTTGTGTTGAAAATACGAGTTATACCCCAGAATTTATGGTAAGAAGTATTTCATTTGGATTTGCAGCTTGGAGATCCACTTCCCGGCGTTTGTTCAAAAGTTTTCTTTGTTGAAAGTTAATACATTGGATGACTTTCATTGAAAATATATTCAACACCAGTATCATTCTTACTTTTTTCCCTTTAGAATACTATTAAGAATACTATTTTCCTTCAAATTGTTTCTATTTAAATTCTAAAAATAAGTTAATACATACTCCTACACGCTAACTTACTAGGATAAAAAGATTGAGCATATATATGGTAAATAACTCAAACTTTATCTCGTACTATTGATGACCTCTGCATAGTTTTCCTTTCTAAAAAAAATTCCAAACTTTTGAAGCGTGAATCCGAACACATTTCTCGGAATTCTATCTTTGTAGAATTTTTAACCCATTCTTTTAAGATGTTCGTTATCAAACATCACTTCCTAAAATTGAAGGCAGCAGGTTCGAGTGCAACGATTTTTGTTCTCCGGATAAGTGGTCCGTTACCTAACGAACTCCACGCAGCCAGTCATTCGGTAGGAGCCAACCGGAAACCTTCCAAAAAGAAATAGATATGAGATTAAATTCATTTTTCAAAGGTGGTGACTTACTCAAGCGGGAACAATGTTTTCAACTCTGAGAAATGAAAGAAAAGTAAAAGTCTCTCTATTTCTCTTCCCTTTCTTTCCTCCCCCTTTCGAATTTCGGTTTCTCTTTTCGGGGAAAAAGGATCTCGAACCCAATTTCCTGTCATCTTTTTTTTTTTTTTTACGAAACACTCAAACTGTAACGGTTTTCTGGAAGAGAGAGGAGGGGGGGGGGGTGAATTGTAAAGAAAAAAACCAGAACTGAAATGAAATCAAAAGTTTTAGAGAATATTGAAGAAAACATGCCTGCGATTATCATCACAGACGGAAGAAGTTATGAAAACTTATTTCCTACGAAGAAATTTAGTGACTTTTTGTTTCTTTTCTTTTTAGTTCGGTTTTTTTTCCCCCTTACCTTTCCTTTCCGAGTGAAAAATTCGAAAAAGGAAGGGGAAAAAAATACGTTTCGGACACATATTCTGACAAAGGTAGGATACTTTGTCAAGAAAACGTGTGGAAGAAAAGTTACTTTTTTGATATATTCCTTGCATAATCTTTGAACCTGGGGGAAACTTATTACTTTGTGCATATATCTAAGGTGATTTAACTTTTATTACGAAAGAATATTTATAACGAAGAAGAATTGAGAGACACTTAGAAATGATGTTTATCATGAAATATGTACCTTCATGCACAAATTTCGAAATCTTTTCTTTAATTATAAAGGAATTTATGCACTCGCGCGTGCGGGTATATATAGAGAGATTAAAATTAGAACGTCCGGGATTTCGATGACCCTTAAACGTCCACTGGTGTCGTTTCGACACCACGATGTAAAATATATAAAATAATTGTTTAAACTTAACAATTGCAGGACTACTATTCAGTAGGGTTCAGTTTTAAGACTTTTTAATATTATTTCATGTGATTATATATTATATATTATGACCCTTTATATCATAAACAAGTAATATAAAAAAGACTTAAGTCAATTCCTACTTAGACCAACAAAGAAAAGTTTTATTTTAGCAACTTTTTATTAAATAGTTACAATTAATATAAATATGTATATATAGGGCAGAATCACAACATTAAGTGGTGATTAATTTTTATTAATTATCATTCAAGTCTCGTATTGTCATCCAAAACAATCATGTATTTTAAATTTCAGTTCAACTGAATGCTTTAAAACGTGAGAAAAAAAACCTTTTCAAGTTTTGACACAAGTCGCCATAAGGGTTGCTAAGTCGCCAAAAATGATGCCAACGTGGCTGTGTGTATTTGTAATAATTAGTTTTAATCAATTTTATTAATTATAATTAAATTATTGTATTGCCATCCAAAATAATCATGTATATTAAATTTCGGTTCAATTGAGCTCTTTAAAATGTATTTTATTAACGATTGAAAATTCCACAAAGATAAATAAATAAATATAGAGAGAGTGTGAGCTAATAGTAGGAATTGAAGAAACTGATGTTGATATTATGTTTCGGTAAGATTGTTGGACCACTGCTTTGTCTCAAAACATTTCGATTCACAAATCTGCCAGGAACATTACTATTATGCGGTATCCATTCTGTGCCATCCCTCTCGACATATATATCAAGATTTACAGAAATATAATCAATCACATCTGCACTTTTTGCTTATTCTTCGCAGTCACTTTCACTCAATATTACGTCTTCATCGGAATCTAAATTAAAACAAGACACAGCTCATCCCCATCCGATTCATTCTCAGAAAGCTCTCGCAACAAATTAGCCTTTTCTTCGAGCCATCATGCCAGGGTATCTACTCTGCTATAAGTTCGAAAATCGAATGAAATTTTTTTATCAGCCGATAAACAAATACTATGTAACAAAACACTTAGACACAACAAATTTAGTATAATTGATTCATTTCCGCTGTGAATCCAATAACACTGCATTTAATGTCAAATAAAGGTATGATAGCCCTTTGAAAAGTTTGTTTTAATAATAGTATGAACTACATTTTGTTGAACGATAGATATTTATAATGATAAATTGTATGGGTGTCGAAATGACACCAGTGGACGTTCTAGGTATATTTATTTGTAAATCATTCCTAATTAATCTAGAACCACGAAACGTTTTCTGTGAAATCACCGGGGATATATTGATTAAAAGTCACGAAAATTGTTCAAATTCCCTGTAAAAATGCGGAAAGGAGAACAAAGCAAACAGGCTCCGATGTCCAATTGACGCCGAAGGGCGTTCTAGTGTTAATAAATAATAATAGCTGATAATAGAGGAATTAATAGAAGTAATTAATGAAAATACTTCCTATAATATAAGAAAAAAAACTTGAAGTATGAAGGTAGAAAAAATACGAAACTCATTATGGGTATCAATAAATTATAAACATAACAGATGAATGGCCTAGATTCGTGTGACAACATTGCCACATGAATACTACAATCACGTGTTTCTAGTCAATCGGTTCACTATTCATGTGACGTCATAATCACATTATAAATGCAATTGTGTTTCCAGTCAATCAGTTCATGCGTTTCGCTATTGCCAACTTTTACCTTTTACAGAGACTTTCTTTTAAAAAGTGCCTATTCGTTAGCATTAATAACGCACAAAAGTAAGCAAAATACACTTTATTTAAAAGTATACGTGTTATGTGAGAATTCTTTTTATTCTTAAAAACGTTTTGATGATTTTTTTCCCTTAATATTATTAATCCCTTATTTAAACATCTTTACACACAATTATAAAATCTGGAATTTTATCTAAATTTTACGAATAGAACTGCTGGTTCAAGTTTAATGTCTATTTTGAATTCAATGGAGAACATGGGATTGCAATTATCATATGACGTCAGGAATTTAACCCATTATTGCTTTTAGCTGCTAGATAACCCAGCCTTTTTTTATTTATAGCCCCTAATGAAATCCCATCATAATATATATTTATTCTTAGAATATTTTATAAACTATCTCCAAAATAGGCACATCTTAAAATTACCAACACCATAACATGAATCAAATGAACAACTAAATTGTTCAAAGGCACAGGTGTAAAAATACACAAAAGTAATACATATATGTATGTGTTTCCCTAAAATTGTCAAAAATACAATTCATTTGCAAACAATGCACTTATTTTAGTTAAACTTGCAGAAAATAAATTTATTTTTTATGCATTTTTTATTTGCTATACAAAAAATTATATGTGTTTTAAATTAATCCAATTAGTTTTTCGTCTTTTTATGTAACTGAAAAAAAATACTCTTTTTAACTAAAAAATATCTTTTTCTTTACCTTGTAGAACATATTTTTCCATTAACTCAAATTCTGAAAAAGATATCTCTGACTAATTGCAGCCTTAAAACATAAACCAAATGAAATAATACAATAAAAGAAAGAGCAGCTGTACACCGCTGAAAATTAGAATTAGCCAAAACTTGAACATGACATAATTTTTTTTAAAGTATTAGTTTGGTGGCAACATCAATGTTAAATAATGAATAAAAACAATATTAATAAATCATTAAATAAATAAGAAATTCATAAATGTTTAAGGAAAAAATAAGAAGCACATACTTGTGACCGATTTACGAAAGAATTTCAGTAATTAATGTACACGAAATAATACTTTTTTAAATTATTGTTATTCTCATTAAAAGATTTTAAACAACACACGCCTGTAGTAAATGTTGCCACACAATCTATGAAAATGTGACAATTTTTTTTTCCAGATGGATGACGCGTACTAGAAAAATATTCGTAACTGAATCGTATCTTAAAAATAACTATAACCTTTACTCGTGCTTTTAGAATTTTGTAGAAAAGTAAAAACTTTGAAAAAAGAATCATTTTCTTAAGCTAATTACATTGAAAGTTGATAAAGAAAAACTTTTTTTCCGGCGAGTTTTTCTGGATTTACATTTATTTTATGTATTCAAATTATAGTTTTTTTTCATAACAAAATTTATTGCTTATTATTTCACATATTAAATCTCGTATCTCAAAAGATTTTTCTGTATTACTTACGTATTATTCTTAGTCTGGTATATTCAATTTCAGAGCAAATGTTTATTGACAGAATAAACAAAAATTATTATTTGTGAATCTACTATATGTACTAATATTTAAATTCTGTGCATCTTACAATAAGTTCCTAAACACTTTATGGCTGTAAATTAAGTGTGTGTTCCTCTTCAACTTTCAGCTTAAAATATCAGTTATAAAATGTATCAAATATAGAAATTCTAATGTGAAACTTTTGTAATTCTTTGGAAATTACTTATATGCCATTAATTTATCAACAACGCTTTGTTCTATAACTGAAGTGATAATCCGCATGAAATTAAATTTTTATTCTAATTTTTTAATACAAAACCAACTATGTTGAATGGATTTAATGACGCATTCGACGAATTTTAAAATATCAAATTGTAATTTTTTTCTCTTTCTTTAACATTAAAGCTACTGCAATTATATTAACAAATTACTTATTAATGCTATTATTAATGCTATTAAATGTACAAGATTTTAAGTATGAAAATTAGCTGTTTTGCAGACAATTTTATTTTATTAATAATAATTAATACCTGTGTAATAATTATTGACAAAAAGTATAATGTTTTTAATGAAATTTAAATCAGGTATAAAAAAATTTGTAATTTGTACATAATTTTCTAACATTTTACCTTTTTGTATTGCCTAACGAATTTTTATCATTTTTGATGTGGAAACAAAAGAGAAATTTCCGTAAACATTAATACAAATTACAAATTTATTGCAAATATTTGATGGTTCGATAACTGAAAATTATTTAATGTTAAAATGTAAGTTAAAGAGCTTCTCAAACATTATTGATTCTTCCTTATTTGCATTTATTTATCTGGATTTTTAGTTATTAGGAAATAATTTTGTTTTTATAACTAAGAAGAAAAAGAAAAAAAGGATCTCAGAAAAATTTTTTTTTAATCTGGTTCATTTACAACAACAAGACTTAAAACGATAGGCCGCTAATCCTGAAGATTCCTTATTTACTTTCGAACTCGGCGCAGTTATAGGTGCCATGACCATAATAAATAACAAAAACCTCAATTTATAATCTCACTAATAAATCTAACTTAATTTATGATGAAAAGACTTTCTCATGAGATTATAAACTGTAACAGTTAAATATTACTTATCACCCTCGAACAAGGACTGGATTGTAAATAATCCTCTGATGCAGACACTCTAAATCTGTAACAAACGTAGTTGACCACTAAAATCCTTCTTCTAACAGAGCTCTGGAAGCTTATTTGGTTGAAGTAATCTCACGAATTATTAACTACTTGTCCCAGTAACTTCAATATCAGCAAATGTCACTCTTACTTCAATTCCCTTTATATATTCAATCTTATTATCAACATATCACGTATTTTCTGTAAGAAAACGTCTCGGTTAAGGATGTGGCAATCAAAGAAAGCCCTAAATTAGTTTCAAGAGGGAAACCTCACGAAAACACCAGTTGGAGATTTAAAAGTTTGGTTAAAGAAGATATTGCATTAATTACTTTTACACTCTCTCTCTCTATCTCTCTCTCTCTCTCTTTCTTTCTCTCTCACTCTTTCTCTCTCTATCTCTCTCTTTCTCTCTCTCTCTCTTATAAAACTTCATAAAATATTATAAAAATCCATTTCTTGCTTCTGTCATACACCATCTAATTGTATTTCGGCGACAAGCTGTTGACCTTGGCAGGGGTGTTTATTTGATCTTCCGACCTACCGGTCCGCAGCTACACCGTACATGCCTTAGACGAATGAGACAAAAGGAATACCTATTAGGGACAGTCTTAAAGGATCATGTTCACGAACTCGTGGCTAGTGTGTCAGGAGTTCGATCCCTAATGCCACTAAAGACGTTGAAAGTTTGGAAAGCTCTGATGCAGAAAAGTTGTGTGAATCAATTACCAGTAAGAGGTTCTTTCTTTTCAGTTGACTCAATAGCGGATTGATCAGAGTTGTGAGTGACCTCGTATCCGGCGTTGTCGAGTCACGAGCTCATGCCCTAGAGTAGGGGGTCTTCAACCCATCGTCCGCAGGCCACGAATAGCCCCTCATTCGAATTGGAGGCCATTTCAAAAAATAAATAAATAATTGCTTTGTCTGATTTTTGTGGTAAAAAAATCGCTATTTTTCTGTTATTCTTGATATTTAAAACAATTCACTTATGTGTTTGATATCCATTTGAGATAAAAGTTTCTGAAAAGGACAAATTTTTCAAAAATTTCACTGTATCTTAAATAGTTATAAACATAAGAAAATCCAACTATGCATGAAATCTCAGAAATTTTTTGGAGGAAAGGTGGACACTAACAGATTTGAAAAGTATTTTAATCCGACTTCCGCTTAACTTTTTTGAAGCCGATATATATATACAAATCTGTAAACACGTTAGAATCAGTTATAGTCGAATAAAACAAACCTCACTTTTTGATATAAATTTCCTTGACTGTAATATTTTTTGACAGTCGTGTGGCCCGCGGATCAATGTGAATTTATAGATGTGGCCCTCGAGCGTGAAAGGTTGTACACCTACCTTAGAGACACAAAAGATCAACCGTGTAGAGGGACTGATGCACGTTAAATATGTCGAGGCTCAAAGTCCTCTCATTGGTAGGGCTGCGGTAGCCCAGTGGACAAGGTATAGGATCATGGCAGGCATGTCAGAAGTTCGAGCCCAGTAGGAGACACGCCGTGTAGGAGAGCGATGCACGTTAAATCTGTCGAAAGCTCAAACGTCCTCCCGTTGGTGGGGTGTGGACGTTTCGAGAGGGAAGTGCCAGCCCATGTGTTTGCCTCGTCATTTGACCATGGTTCAAAATTACGAGATCCGTCGCCAGTATCCCTCGTGTTGCTTTATGGTGCAATGGTAATAAACTCTTGTTCACTCACCTTATTTTTCATAAAAATTAAGGTACAAAAATGTTTTTTGTTGAAATGCAACTGAATTATTTTTTCCTTTTTAACCTTTTTTTTATCTGAATAATGTTTCTTACGATCTTTTTTTTTTTTAATTTTAAGTTTTACACACATTGTTAAAAAAATACAATTTGAGATGACTAAGTGCATAGCTTTATACTACTTTATTCGGGTTACAGTTCTAATAAAAAAACAGAAAGAAGTTTTTCACATTAATCTGATATTTCGTTCAACATGCAAAAAAAAAAAAAAATGAGCACATTCCCAATTTTTTCCTCACTCTGTTTTGTATCTAAGCCTAACAAAGGAATGCAAAAAAAAAATCATTTTTTCCCCCGAAATCTTATTGTTGAATCCTTTTATTTCAGCTAGTTTGTCGATTTTTTTTCTTCCCTCCATCACAACATATTCTCTTACTCATTGAATGATTCTTCTGTTTCCACTTAAAATAATTTAAAAGAAATTCTATTCTTGGCTGCCTCGTCTGACATATAAAACTGCACATTATTTTCAAATTCTTAAAACTCTTTCTTTTTTTTTTTTTCTTTTTTTTTTCCTTTTTTTTTAAAAAACTTTTATACGAAATAATGAGCTTCACTGTAACTCTCGGAGAATTGTCCATCTTTACTTCACTTCACTTTGTCCCCGTTTAATCTAATCTGGTCTCTACCGGTTCGGATGCCATCAGAGCAAGTAACTTAGCAGCGAGAAAATGCAATGGCGAAATTGGCTTCAACTGAGAAAAGAACATTTTTCAGAAAAAACAAAAACAAAAAAAAAAGGTTCGAATGGCTTTCATCTTTTCTGGCGTAATCTAAAAGGACTTGTTTAGTATCTAAATTAAGAGCTTCTGGTTTTTAATTAGCTTTGTTTAAGTGGTAAGAACATCGACAGACGTTGGTAAAGTTGATAATTATTTTTCTCCTGGTCTACTTTTGCAGAGATTTCTTCTCCTTTTCACTTAAAAAGAACCCAGACGTGACGGACAGTTTCGTTTTAGAATGTTCCGGTCCTTGCTTGAACGCGCGTCTGTGTGAAATTAACTAATTTAAGGTCGGCGCTAATTACACCTACTTTTGCTGTGAAAATCTTCGAAGTGTAACCTTTTTTTTTTTTTTCTCCCCTCTCTCTGGCTGAAAGTTACTTTCGGGGGGTTTTAAAATATTCACTCGCCGCACAGTTGTATTTTAAATATATGGGGATTGGAAGTAATTATCGAATCACTTAGTTGCGGTTTGGGTGTTCTGAATGTTTTCAGATACAGTTAATTTTTAAGATACTGGAGTGGCGAAGGAGAGAAAAGGAAAAGTTAATTAACGGAAAAAGATATATGTAATTAGAAATGTAAAAAAATGTGGTAATGTGTGTCTAAAGTTAGCGAAAAAATATTTAAGAGGTTTAAGAAAAAGTGATATTCGTGTGAGATGGAAAAAAAAGGGTGGCTGTAAAAAATTTAATTGGAATTTACATGTGCAAATCACACAAAAAAGAAGGGTGTTTTAAAACTGAATAAAGCTAGATATTTATGCAAAATTGGAAACAGTATGTTAGGACAATAATGGGTTAATTTCATGACGGCCACATGAAAGATAGAATCCCGTGTTCTCCATTAAATTGAAAACAAACTACCATAAAATTTGTACATGTTGTTCCACTTGTAAAATTTAGATAAAATTTCAAATTTAATAATTGGGTAAAGATGTTAAAATGTCAAAATTTTTTGTGAAAAGTTTTTCCTCTCTCTCTCTCTCTTTCTTTCTCTCTCTATACATATAAAGTTTTTCGTGATGCTATAATAAATTTATTGCGTACTATTGTAACGTTCAAGATAACTTGTTAAGTTGGCAACCCTTATTCCCCATGTGTCGTACGCGCTGAATTGGCAACCATGTGATTCGTTTCATATCATGTCACCAATACAGTTGCGATGGTACATTAGTGCTAGCTCTCGCAGAAGAACATCGCACCGATTGCCTGGATTGGAATCGTTGAGTGAGAAGAAATGCGTTGTATAATACGAAGATTTATTAAAAGTCAACGGAACTAAATACTCAACTTTCCAGGGAGCTGCATGAGATCTAGGTTAATAAAAATCTACGGATTTTATCAATGAAGTGTTGGACGATGCAACTTCAGTGATGAATTTCAGTGAAGGGGAGCGACCGGAACGAATTAAGGGGAAAAAAATTACATATAATGCATGTAAATTTTAGTTTTATAATCTGAGCAATTTTTTGAGTATGAATAGTTGTATAACTTCCAAAATGGAAGTTCCTCACACCCCTTTAAAAATTCTTACACAATACGTTTACTTTCAAATCAAATCTATTTTGCTTACCAGTGTATGTTAATATTGTTGGCAAATATGTACTTTTTAAAAGAACTTTTCCGAAGAAAACAAAAGGTGGCAACAACGAAGCGTTTGAACTGATTGACGGGAAACACATGATTACCTTCCTCGTGTGACTTTGGCGTCGCATGAATTTAGTCCATTGTTCATTTCCTCGCCAAATAATAGCTGCACGTGCCGAGTCAAATTTTAAAAAAAATCAGCTTTCAATAAATAAGCAGAACTATATTAAACACAGAGTGAAATATATTAAATGAAATAATAAAGGTATTGAACATATTATATATTGAAAAATAATTATTATTAATTTTTAAGATGAATTTCATAATTTTATATTTAAGCATTTATAATTTACTATGTTGTATATTTTATGTTAAATAATTATATTTATTTTATGAATATTTTTTATTATTGTGAATGTTATTTTGATAACATTAAAAATTATATAATTTTAAATCTGGAAAGATTTCTCTCCAATCTAGCAAAAAAAAAAGTCCGAATATTGACTTTGGCTAACTTGCAACTTTTTACTGAAGCGGCAGTTAAGCCTAACGAATAAAAAGGGATTTATTGATTTTTATACAATTTTACTATTCTTAAACGATAAGAAACGGACAAATTGTTGACCCGGACGTGATATTAAAAGTTATTCACGAATTAGTACTTCAAAACAAAATAATCTCAGGTTTATCTGAAAAAATAACCATAAAAAGAAGATAACTCAAAAATTGTATTAAAAATAATAAAAAATTGGAATGAAGATATCCAATAAAAAACATTGCAAAACAACAGGGAGAAAAAACGTATATAAGTTGTATACTTTGAAATGTTATTAGTAACTAGAGCTCGTATGTGTTACTGATATATCTGATTATGAACTTGGTTAATCGTATTCGTAAACATTCTTCTTCAGAAAATAGCTTATTCGATAACTAGGTTTAATATTAAACATTTTAAAACATTTTAATCGATATTTTCAGTTTCTCGTTTATTAAGAAAAAAAAGGAATTTAATTTTATTTCACCATATTTTTGTTGTTACTTTCAAATCATTAGCGTCTGATAATTTATTTTTCTCATAAAAGTATTTAAAAAAGCAAGATTATATCACTTGTATATGAAACACAAAATATACAGTTCAATATGATCTGTTTTGTTACTTATTACAATTCTTATTTAACCCTTTTTTTAATTAAGTCTTCAGTTAAGTTTTATAACACTAATATTTTTTCTTTTTAAAAAATCCAATTAATAAGAGAGTTATTTAAATGTGGTGTTTTTGGCGCTTCAATATGTATTTCTAAAATTTATTATACATTCATCTTTCATATATAAATCCTTACAGTTATTAATGAATTTGTTTTATATATGTATCATAATCATCATAAATCATTTGTAAGTATTTCATTAACTTTTTTTAAATTAGATTTTTAGTTTTTCTATTATTTTTAGCATAGTGGCATTTATCGCATTTTTAGTGTTACTATAGCAACTTTTTGATACTATTTATACATATTTTTCTGATTTATATGCAAAATATATGTAATGCTAAAGCACAATCGTAAAATTTTAAAATTTTCATTCATCAATAATTTTTATTCAAGATTACCTCTGGTTATTTATTGCTGTTCATAATCCCTTAATGACCCTTTTAATGTGCAAAAAGAAATAATTTATCCTGACTGAATGCTGAAATAACGATTTTCTAGAGCTCATTTTTATTCATGCAGCCATTTGTAAATAAATAAAAATTATATAATTACCCTCTTTACAGCAAGAAAATTAATTCTCTTTTAGCTAATTTATTTTTAAATTATTGATAATTTTTACAACGAAGAATAACCACTAATGTTAGATTTACTCATTAAAAAACTGATCTATAGCTTTTGACAACCCGAGTTCTTTTAATTTTTTTAATATAATAAATCGAAGAACTTTTTTAAAAAATTTCTATTATATCATTTGAAAAATTCGAACAATGATAATGTTGATTGGATTTTCTGATATTGTAAAGGGATTAATTTTTTTTTATGAATATCGAAGTAAATATAAAACAATAATTTAATTATAGTTAAAAGCATTTGTACAAAAGTATATTATATATATGTGTGTATCTTTTTAATATATAAAAATATTTTATACTTGTTTTAACAAACATTTTATTCTTGTGGTTGCAGAGGTGTGAAGTATATTTTATAATTAACTTTTGGTAACTCTTTAGAGATTTTTGAGGGAGAAAATAGGTAGTTTTGGTAACTTAATAAATGATTTTTGGAATCTGCTTTTATTATTCTAGTCCTGTAAATCATGGACTTCTGAATTTTTTAACATGCTAACATTTATTAACATCTAGTTAGTGTGATATCATTAATATTTTTTTCTAACTACATGCAATTAATTATGGTTTTTAAATGTATTACTATATTAACCTTTAGTTAAAGTAATAGTATTAATACTCTAACCATATGATGTTAATCACGGATGTATAGTTATTCGGAAAATATTAAGAATGACTTTTTAAAATGAATACGTTTTTTCAATTCCAAATATTAGTTCACATTCTCCCTATATATATTTATTTATAAACACATATTTCAAATTTTCAATCGCTAATAAAATTCTTGTTATATCACATCCACTCAAATTCAAATACATTTTTTTAAACTCGTAGAGGATGACACTGGATGTTAATACAGTTTTTTCAAATATTAATTCATTAATTAAGTTTAATGAATGAATAAATAGTAGGAAACAAAAATAATAGTCCAACACCCAAAAGAAAACGGAAAAAATAGCTTTCTATTTTGCCACTTAATATAGTGATTCTGTCCTATGTATATATATGTTTATATTAATTGTAACTATTTAATTAAAAGTAATTAAAATAAAAAATTTTTTCGTTGAACTCAGTAGGGATTGACTTAAAATTTTCTTTTTATATTACTTGTTATGTAAAGTTTTTGAGATTATGTATATCTAGACTTTCTGTTATGATGTAACATACACTGTGAGTAATGTGTGGCGTTAGCTGAACGGTCAAGTACTGGTAACCGGCATTACTTCGTGAGCCCTGGTGCCTCAGTGTAGAGCAGTGATTCTCAGCCACTCTACCGCCAAATTCTTTAAGTGTGCCGAATTTTTTTTAAATGGTTAATTATGCTTTGAGAAAAAAATACAATAAAATCAGGAACAGCCATTTATAGAAATAAACGAGGAGAATTCGTGGTATATTTAATTTATTCTTTCGGGGATATAAAAAGAATTTAACTGGTTTCGTAATCCATTTGTGATAACGGATACATCTGTATATAATTTAACTTTTAATGGAGAGAAAAAACTAATTACGGCCTGTAATAATCGAGATTAAATTTTAAAACATTTAAAAGAGCCAATTAATTCACTTTGTAGTAGAATTAAGGAGATTAGGTCATAATAGGCAAAAAAAATTTAATCTTATTGTTACAATTTTCTACATCATATTTGCGTGAAATCAGAATTTCAGCATTAACAAATATAACAAGTGATAGAAATTTTTTTAACGTCAATTTTCCAAACGTACTGGTGCCATCCGCTGCAGATCGTTGTAACTACGACAAAAATAACACAGAATAAATTTAAAATTAAAAAATAAAATTTAATGAATTAATTAATATTTGACAAATATTGTATTAACATCAAGTTTCATCCACTACAAGTTTAAAAAAAATTGTTTGAACTTGAATGGATGAATAGAAACTATTTTATGAACGATTGAAAATTTGAACAAGATATATAGGGAGAGAGTGAACTAACAGTAGGAATTAAAAAATGAAAAAGAGATCGAGACTTTTAAATGTAGAGGGCGAAATGAAAATGGTATTAGCATTTTTACGACCCAATACAAACGAAATGATCAAGAACCATGAAGCTCAAATTTCGAGCTAAATGTATTCTTATAATTAATTTGTAACTATTCACTCAATAAACCTTTTGTTTTCTTTGTAGTATATATAGTTTATTTAATATTGAAAATCATTACCATAAACTACTTTACATACTGTATTATAGATAAGTATAATTCTTTTCAACTTATTTTATTGTTAGTGTGCTGCCAAAAAAAATACCATAACCAAAAAAAGGTTGAGAATCACTGGTGTAGAGGGTCTGATGCATGTTATATTTATCGAGTTCTGAAGTCCTCACGTTGGCGTCAAATGAAGTGTGGAGAATAGGTGCCAGCTCGGAGGCCACCTTCCTCACTTGGCCGTGGCTTAAATTATGAGGTCCGTCACCATTAGCCCTCTGTTTCCTTTAGAATGCGATGGCTTTTAAAATCAAACAACAGTGGGACCTGTATTTTACGAAATCAACCGGGTACGACTGCCCTGCGGGTCGCCCACATAGACTAAAGGTCCTTTCCTCTCCAAACTGTGTTTTATGCAGAAAGAATTGCCTAATGAGTGTTGAGCACCTGTAGGTTTGCCGTGATGTTTCTGGTAACATATACGATAGATACTGAAAGACCAGACAGAGAGCAGCTAAAACCATTGTAATTGTGATTGAATTTATGATTGTGTTTATGCTTCTGTTTTTAGATCCTTTTTTTTTTTTTCAATTCCTACTATTAGCTCACACTCTCTATACATTTATTTATTTATTTTTCTTCGAGGAATTTTCAATCACTGATAAAATACATTTTAACCCTTTATCCACCGCATTATGATTTACTGCAGTTTTTTTCATGCAATATTTTTTTTTTGAATCACTACATTAAAAATTAAAGGATATACATAAACAAATTGCTCAACTTTGGGAAATTTAATCCGTTAGAGCCAATTAACGAATTAAAGTTATTCAACTGTAAAATTAATTATGTGCACCATTTACTTAAAATAAATAATCAAATCGTTTTCTAAGGTCTTCATTAACATACAAAAAAAAATAAGACGCTTCATTAACTAATTTTTCGGAATAAAAATGACGATCTTCGCCATCCGCTGAAATCACCGTCAGCTGAAAAAGCAATTTCTAATAAACTATTCACCTTCCCCGCTAAAATATTCATCATAGAACCCGTGCTGCCATATATCTTGCAAGAGTAGATTTCAAAGAATATTTCTGCTAAGTATTGTCAGAATATTCGTAAAATTGGTTATTCTAAGTGAGTGGTACCCTCGGTAGATTAAGGATTAAAGCGCTCAATTGAGCTGAAATTTAATATACATGATTATTTTGGATGGCAATACAATAATTTAATTATAATTAATAAAAATTAATTGATTAAAACTGATTATTTAAAGAATTGCAAATACAGCCACGTTGGCATTATTTTCGGCGACTTGTGTCAAAACTTGAAAATGTTTTTTCCTCCCGTTTTAAGGCATTCATTTGAACTAAAAATTTTATATACACGATTGTTTCGGATGACAATACGATACTTTAATGATAATGAATAAAAATAAATTACCACTGAATGTTGTGATTTTATTTTATTATTTTTTTATATTAATTGTAACTATTTAATAAAAAGTAGCTAAAATAAAATTTTTCTATGTTAATTTAAGTAGGAATTGACTTAAAAAAAATTTATATTACTTGTTTCTACTCAATTTGTTGTTCTGTGTTTGCGATAAGTGTTTTCACGCCCAGCGAATGATGTATTCATTAAGTGCTGCTGCTAGAAATAAAAAATAAAAAAATTTAACGAAATCGATAAATCTCGTGAAATGAATATATGCGAAAAATTCGTTAACTAAAAATTCATTTTCAAATATTCTTCTGTTCATGGTTCCAGGAAAAATTTCGTCAAATAGAGGTTTGACTGTATTTGATATGTATGTTTTACATTTGCAAAATTAATTGGAAATAATACAACTATAACAGGCCCTTAGGATGGGTCTGAAAATCAATGAAAATAAGACCAAGTACATGCCTTGCACTAAATCATGTTTTAACGATTCCCATTTTAAAATTGAAGTGTATAGTTTTTTGAAGTTGTTGACAGCTTCACTTGTTTAGGTTCGGAAATTAACAATGGAAACGATTGTACTACTGAAATCCAAAAGAGAATTACTATGGCCAATAGATGTCTTAATGGAATACGAAAATATATGAAATAGAATTTAATCAAAAGAAAAAACAAAGGTTCTGTTGTATAAAAGTCTTTTAAGATCAGTATTAACTTACGCATGTAAAACTTGGTCCATGTCTCGAACATATGAGAACATGGTAAGTATCTACGAAAGGAAGGTTTTAAGATACATTTTTGGAGGAATTCAAGAAAACGGAACGTGGCGAAGAAGATCAAATTTAGAACTCTATCAATCATATAAAGAAGTTGACATTATGAACTTCATCAAAATACACTAATTAAATGGGCAGGTTACGTTATCAGAAAGAGAGCAGACCGCCCGCAACACATTTAAAAAGTCTTCAATGCTCAACCAATTGGTACACGAAGAAAGGGTAGGCCAAAACTTAGATGGATTGATGGCCCGGAATAAGATCTCCTAGTTTTGGGAACTAGGAACTTGAGAATACTAGCAGGAAGAAGGTTGTCCTGGAAAAGGCTTCTTGAGAAGGCCAAAGCCTACCTAGGGCTGCCGTGCCACTGAGGAAGGAAGGAATACAACTATAAAGCTAACAGCTATAAACAAGTGTACTTTTTCTACGATGTATATCGAAATCGTAAACTTCTATGCCGGTTTTTAAATTATACATTTTCTCAACTTGTCAAAAATAATGTGTCCATTATATATCATAATTTCTATTAAACAGTAACAGCGAATAAGTACTCTAAGCAATTAATGGAATATCGAAAATATATGTGATGAATTTGTGGGAAATCTATACTTAAAATTAATTTAATAACTCAAACATCCTCTAATTGGTAAATAGATTGTTATCGAACAAATCTGTAGCCGAATGATAACTATTAGTGGTGGATCTCATCATTTTGAAACTGTAGTGACGAGATCGACACCTGAGCAAACACCCTTACCGTGCCAACGGGAGGATTTTGAGCCTTGACAGCTTTAATATCCTTCAATCCTTCTGCTTGACGATCCTTTAGTGGTACCAGAACTCTTCGTAGTGGGATCGTAATAAATAATCAACTGAAATCAATATACGTTGTGAATATTTACATTATTGTTATATTTGTACTATATATTGATATAAATAACAAAAATGTAGTGTTAAGTTTTCTTTTTTTAGTTCATTCAAGATGTGGGGTTGGTGTTTTCGATATAAACTTCCTTCAAATAACAGGGTAGGTCCCAGTTAGCCCTCCCCCTCCCCTGATTTTTTGGGCACCAAAATTTTCGCAAATGCCGAAAAGAAAAAAACACATTGGGCCTACTTGCGCTTAATCCTAAGCTCAGCACTTAAAAGCAAAAGTTGGTGCTGAAATTCTGAAACAATGGCGCCAAATGTTTGTCACCAAATCAGGGGTCCAACTAGGATCCAACCCAAATAATATTGATTATACTAACCTTAACCATCTTGAGAACAATAAACATTAACGAAACATAAAACAAAATTATTATCTTGTAAGCAATGGTCTTTCATGATAGTAGACTGTTTATTTTTAAAATCAAACCTAATCACTTCTTGTTTTGATTAATGTGTCTTGTTTGTTTTCCAGGGGGCATCGTCTAGCCTTGTCGTGAAGTTCGCCGACACAGAAAAAGAAAGGCAGATGAGGAGGATGCAACAGATGACGGGGAATGTGGGAGGCCTCCTCAACCCTTTCATTTTCAACCAGTTCGGTGCTTATGGTGCATACGCACAGGTAGATCTCAATGTACGTCATTTCTTCATCTATCTCTTTTTTTTTCTTACTCACCCTTCCTTCCCTGTTTTCCGGATATCTTTTGTTGCATGAATCTTTTTCCTTGCTTGTTTTATGTTTACAGGGTGCGGCAAAAAAAAAACCGTACAAACAATTTTTTATATATATTTATGAAAAATTAAGAAAATAACAAAATATAACAAATAATAATAATAAGAGTACACTCGTACTAATAAACAAATTTAATTGGTTTCAAAGTGAATTCCGTTTGCAGCAATGCAGAAGCGCAAACGCTGGAAAAAATTTTCAACAATGGGCCTCAAGTCTTTTAATTTTAAAGTACCTCATTTCCGCAGAAGTGATTGCCTTAGAGAGTTCAAAGTTTTGTGCGGTTTAGTGCAAGCCCTGGACTCTAAAATGGACCACACGCTGTAATCCATAGGATTGAGAGCCGGTGAGTAGGGTGGTCATTCTTCAGATGATATCGTGTCTGGAAAATTCTCTTTGCACCTCTCTTATGACTTTTTGGCCTTGCAAAATCGTGCAGAGTCTTGTTGAAGCATCCAATTTGCATTTCCGAAGTGCTTTTGGTACCATAGAACTACAACATTTTCAATTATGTCCCTCTTATACACTTTTTGATTGATTTCAACGTCATCTTCCACAAAAACCAAAGGTGTTTTGCCACTTGCACGAATTCCGCCTCAGACCATGACCAACTTTCGATATTGGCGATGTTCAACAATTGCCGAGGTGCTTGGAGCTTCCACACACCAGGTTCTATCGTTTTGGGAGTTATGAATTTGTTGAGCCGTAAAGAGCTTCTCATCAGTAAAATGGAATCTCTCCCAGCGGTGACTTGCAGCTCGTCTCAAAAGTTTTCGGCATCTTCGGAGCCGTACGAATTTGTTTTTTTTTTCAGTGACAAGCTAAACTTTTCACAACTTGTAAGACTTCATTCCAAGGTCCGTTTTTGCTATTTGCCTCACTGATCTGTCACTTATTTCCATGTCACGAGCGATCTGTCTCTTGGAAATCCTCGTATTTCTTTGGACTCGCTTACGATTCCTTGAAGTGTTTACAGTGCGTTTTCGCCCACTTCCTCAACGTCGACCATCATTTCCAAGCTCTTTGAAACGGCAGATTGCATCAGACGCTGTTTGCCGAGGGACATTCAGCAAACGAACTGTCGTTTTTCTTGATGAAACAACTCTAAAATAGCAAACCTTTTGCTCGACATTATCAAAAACATATAAATCAAAGTAAACACTAGGAAATATATTTAAAAATATTTTATTATTAAAGTGTTAGATACAGAAACAGGAAAACACCAATTAAAAGGAAATTCGTTAATTGTTCTTGGAGGCAAGAACTTTGTCCGACTTTTTTTGCCGCACACTGTATTGTGTAAAATGTCTTTTCGAAATTTGATTTTTAGAAATGCACAGGGATATTTTTTTCCTTAACAAAATTTTGGTTCGAACATTACTCTTCCCAAAACACTTCCCATAAATTTATGTAAAATGGTAATAAAAAGATAGCTATTTTAGAAATCATTGCCTGTATCGTTTTCAAAGTTTAAAAAAATTTTAAATTCATTTTTTTTTTATTTAAATTATGGTTTTTAAAGAAATTCTAATCAATTTATTTGATATTTCAAGAAAAAAATCAAGATAATTGTATGGATCTCCTAGGAATATGTGTGCTTTATATAAAAATTTTAATAAAATACCCCAAAAGTTTTGATTTCTGTTACATTTTGTCTCATATTTTTGAGTTACTAAGTCTTATTATATTTTCTGAATACGACGTTGTTATACAATCAGTCATTCAACTCTATTTTAGAGTTTTATTTTATGAGAGAAAAGTGGAAGAAAGGCCTTTATTAAAATATTTTTTTATTGTCTGCATTTTTGGCATTTTAACATTTCTCTTTGATAGGTATAGGAAATAGGTGAAAGAAATATGAAAAAAATCAACCTACATGATGATTTTCTTGATGAGTTGAATCCTTTTTTTAAATATAACAATATAAATAAATTATACGGAATTATTCATAATTTCAATTAAATACACATGAAAGTAAAAATATATATGAACCTAAAAGGGTTCTAACTCTTCTAACATGTATTTAAATTAAAATATGTTATTTATATATAAAATATGTCATTTATCAAAATTTACTTATTGATGAAAATAACTTCAGAACTTCGAAGCAATGTTTAACTTGGGAAATGTACAGCTTTACAAGATTGAATTTCATGCTGAAAAATTTTTTGTACGGATTGGAAAGAATAAGGAACTGAAGGAAATACAAAATGATTGTAATACAATATCGAATCAACTAAACCCTAATAAGGAAAAAAACAGTTTAAGTATTCCAAAACCTGCGAAAAAGTAATAAAATTACGAATAATTTGACCCAATATGCAATCATTTATATTTATGGCTATATACTCATATAATCTAAACTTAACCCTCAATCAAACAATAAAAAAAAAATATTTTTTTACATAAGTTTCACATTAATTCGATTAAAACTTAAAAAGAAATACTTAGAGGGTTTTTTTAATTCATTTTTAACTATTAAAAGCCGACATGAACATCGACGCAATCTAATAATTGTCAAGCTTTATAAAACTCTCTCATAAAAAGTAAAGTCACAATACAGTAGAAAGTGCCCCGACTATGTATTACAATAGTTTTTTCTTAGCATTATAGTTTCGCAGCAATAAACAGATCAAAAAGAGAAATATTATATTAAACTTAAGTGTCCCTGCATTCAGATAAAACCCTAAATCTTTTCTTTTTACAGTAGAACAATTGAAAATTAAGTAAATAATCGAAGAATATCCTTGATTTTAAAATCATATACAAAGCCTTTAGTCAGTTCAAAAAAAATTTAAAATCTGCTTTTCTCATCAATGATTCCATAAACGTAAAATATATCTCTTTCTATAAATTAAATAAGTTGTTCGTGATGTTATAATAAATTTTTGACGATGTTAAGATTATCTGCAACAAATATATATGACGTCAGAATATTTTTTAAATAAATTTATTCCTGGCTACTTATACTTTAGAACTACCTAATACATGAAAGTTACAGTTTTATAATTTTAGTGATGAGTGTGAACAGCATTATATAGAAAATAGCATGTAATTAAATTCCTACAATGTATTCCTTGTTTATGTCTGAAACTTCTTCCATTTTATATTATTATTCTAAAATACATATTTCATATACTTTTTCTACAGTACTTAAAAATAAACAATTTATTGCTATATAAGTAGAAATTAAAGTAGTAATAAAAACTCATTACGATCCATTGCATTATCCTCCTTCTGTGATATAATGTACCTTTCTGTAGCACTTTATTTTAAAGTATCAAAGTTGAGAAGAAGGTAAAAGCTCTTGATAAAAATCAAAGCAAAGATCTGAAAGACTTTGTCTAGACCAAGAGCTCTTAAACCGATCTCTAAACGTCCTCAACAAAAATTCCTAACTATAAAACACCTAAAATGCGCTTTATCTGATAGTCAACTGGAGTCATTCAAGATTGTATTTTTATGCGCTTGGTTCTTTTTTCTACTCTTCAGTTTGGTTTTGTTTTTTCTGATCTCAGAAAGTCTACAGAAACTGAAATTTCCCCTTCAAAATTTCTATTCTTTATCTCAAAAGAGAGCAAACTTTACAGATTTTTTCGGCATAATGTAAAATTTTAGACTCGAGAAAATGTTGCAAACGGATCAGATTGTTTAGCTTATAAAGTGCTTTTTGGAAAACTTACACCATTTAGTAGTGTGATAATTTTATTGCGTTGATGCTGTTATTAGTTATGCAATGATTTTGTAAATTTCAATATGTTTTCTTTGCAAGAAAAATATACTTTCTAATTCTAAGGCAAGGGTCGGGAAAATAGCGGACCTTGCGCATTTGTTTGCGGCTTGCCAAGAAAGTCAAAAAACGCGCTTTCTTTTTCATGCGCGACCAAAGGTATGTCTCATTTATTCCACTATTTGGGAACAAAGTCCCTGAAAATGTTTATGTTAAGATTAGAATCATCTGAAAAGTTTGGAGGATGAGATCACAAGATAAATCATCGATTTAAACAAAATTGAGCCTACATTCAATTTGCTCTATTATCCCATTGTTTCTAATACTATTACAGCACCAGAGAAGCTTCAGCTGGAACTTACTAACTTGCCGTCAGATCATACAGTGTGAAGAAAAATCTTTAACGATGCTATGACATGAGATGTGACTTTGTGACGACTCAATCCGCGATCTTCTTACTAATAGTCCTCTTGGGGAATTTTTGGTATTTAAAAATTATTTTATTATAAATCTTTCACCCGAAGAAAACGTGAGCATTCAAATTAAGTCTAGTATATAAAGTCTAAGCTTTCAGGTTAGAAGAAGAGAGGGTTAGGATAGACTGCTAGCGGAGCAGTGATTAATCAGTTTGAAGTTGATAATTGTTATACGTAAGTTGGCGATCTGTCTTTTAAGAATAAAAAAAGCTAGAGTAGGTAGCTAAGAAGTGAGAGCGATTGAATTGACGCAAGTGTTCTAAGTAATTAAAGTCTTCTCATATCTCGCGTACCTCGTTCATTGTCTTCATATTTAATAATTGCGTGAATCTCTTAGTTTGGGTGGGTTGAACTTGTGTTGTGAATAGATTGAGTGATTCCTGAATAGGGCTAGTCTTCTCCCACTCCTTAGCAAGACCTTTACAACTTTTATAAATCTTTGTCTGCTGAAAAATTTTGATTTATGCAGAAATTTGTTGGAAAATGTTTTCTATACTTGATTTGACATATATTTTGGGAGCAAAGTTTCTTGGTTGAAATTCAACCAAAGTGAATACGAACACAAGTTGGCTGACATTAACTTGCAGGCATGCGATGAAAATTTCAACAAGCCATCTCACCCTTGATTTCAAAACAAAAAAAAAATGTTGAAAAGTATGATAAAGGTAAATTTTCTCATTAAGCTAATTCTAAAGTTAAATGTTCGTGCACTGTAAATGATATGAAATAAACACACAGTAAATAAATTAAATAAAACTCACTATTTTATGTATTGAATTTAAAGGTACTATATATACCTTTTGGGAGATGCAAAGTTAACTTATGAATGCAATCATTTTAAAAAAGTGAGGCCTTAGGGTATTCCCACGATGTGGCATATTACGAGGTCCGTCGCCAATAGCTTTCATGCAGCTTTATAGTGCGACGTTAGAATCACTCTCACTCACTCACCACAATGAGGCCCTCGAGACAAAACAATTGCCCGTCCTTATTCTAAGACATCACAGAGAGTGTTACGAATTTTATGTAAAAAATACTTAAAATAGTGTAAATAATTTACATCTGGAACTGTGATACGTTTATATTACTCAATGTTGCATTTATTTTCATATTAAAATTGTAATATTCGCAAGTTATACATTATCATTCCCAAGTCGTTCCTTACATTATAATGACGATTCAATGGAAACTTATTGAAATATTGGTGATAGAGCCCAGAGTTGGCATCATTTTGGCGACCATGTTGGTGACTTCGGCGACTATTTTTGGTGAGTTCACGTTCTTATAAATTCTTCTGGATATTAGTGGAGAAATCTACTAATATCACGATCTATGAAGCAATTGGATCTCTCTCGAAGGATCCGTGAGGCCTATAAATAGAGATGCTCGCCAAAACTGAGTTAGTCTTGTTTTGACCGATGAAAAGTAGTATTGATTTGACCGTGAAAAGTTGACCAGCGATTAGTGATTACTGTGGTTGTTATTTAGGACGAACAAGTGCTTGTGAATAATATTTTACATACTTGTATTTTAGACGCTGATAGTTGTGTCCGAGCGCCGTAGAAGGTGTGAAGGCCTTCTAAGATTTACTCAACGAATTTGTATACTGTATCCTGTATTTCAATGATTGTTTTTTGACAGTAGATTTCCACCATTTTAGGAGAAATGTCTTTCGGTTTGAGACTGATTTCATAAAATCCCCGAACCCCGATCTACGGTACAATAAATATTTTCCCCACCACTTATTTGTAAATTATACATGCACAATTTAGAATTGTTTTCTGTGTGCATAATTTGCTGCTAGATTGATAGAGTGTATATTAGAAATATTCTAAAATAGATGTGAAACTCTTCATTTTCTTCTATATTTATTTTAAGCGTATTACTTCCTACTTAATCAAAAATACGATTAAATATGTTTCCTTTCTAATCCTTATAAAGTTTCTAGCTAAATATTGTGTGATTATCATTTCAGAAAGCATATCTTAAATAATTGTTGAGCTAGATAATCATAAACTTACTTTGCTTTTAAAAGTTTCGCCGAATTTAAACAATCCTTAATTAAATAAGATATCATTTGGATGCAGCGAGCATTGAATTTTAAAACTCATCTCGGAGGAATTGAAGGTAAAATTTCTATTCGTAATACGTTCAGAAAATGATATCGAAAAGGCATCTTCTGATTTAGTCGTCGCACAAATATCTTATCATACCATCTCTGGAAGTTTCAATTAATAAAAATAGAAAAAAAATTCTATTTTACGTGACTTCAAGTGAATAAAAATCAAATCCTAAACTTGTATACACGACGTAGTGCTATAATCAACGATGCGAAGTAATAAAAAGACATTCCATGCAAGGAAAATATCCAATCCGTATTAATCAGGAAGAATATGCGACTTGTACTCCTATTTCCTTTCGCCGAAACACTGATTTAGCAAAAGTAGACGTTCCAAGGAATAATCACCGAGCACTGT
>BMAV01018720.1:230169-263948 GCA_019973955.1 Trichonephila inaurata madagascariensis | reverse complement strand
CTTGGCATCCCTCATTATACCACCCCGTCCTCCCCCCCCCTCTCGGCTCCCACCCCTCATCTGTAATAAAAATAAACAAAAGCAAAAGAGGGAACTAATTTCACGGTAAGATTGCGAAATTAAACAGGTAAGTGGAACACAGGAAAATTATACGTAATGCATTTTTAAAACTCTGCTTCCATTCGTGGATTAAAAGATAGGATTTTAATTAAATACCGTTCCGTTTCTACTGTTATCTTGAGAAATCTGGCAGCAAGCAAACGCAGACGAAATTGTATCGATTCGAATTTAACGCTCGGTGTTTGCCGTAATAACATACACACACACACACTTACACAAGAATCTTTTAAGAAAAACAAATTATTTAAGCGCGCGAGTCTAAATTAAGGAATGCTGCAGCAAAAACTAAACTCGGGTTTTCCGAGTCACAGAGGGAAGGTTTGGGAAGAATTCCTTCGCTGGAAGACGCGTTGTTCCTTGGAATTAGCAGTTTTGTTTTTATTTAATTGCTACAGGGATTTCGACTAGGTTTGTTTTAAATGCCAGTGTATATCTTTGCAATTAGATCTTGCACTTGAATTGATTTTTTCCGGTGAAAAAGCGATCTCAATCTAGAAATAATTTCCTCATTTTTGTTAATTCTCAATCTTAAAGTTAGTTTCTTAGGAAAAAAATTAATAAAACGATTTTCGTAATTCTGACTATCAAAATCAGCTTTTTTTTTTCCAAAAGATTTTAACTCCATTTATAATGCATCGCTTATGTTAAATGATTACCTTTGTATTTTTGCAAAGATACTATCATAGGTTGTAATAAATAATATAAATATATAGAAATCAATGGAACAAAAATCTACTTATTATACTACTGGGATATAACTGAACTTATCTCAGTGAGGCAACAGCACATGAGGGCCAAAGCCTACTGTGCCTATCTCAGCATATGTGACCTTAGACGATGAGGTTCATTTGCACAGATGTTTCAATGAAGTAGTCAGTCTGACGTGAAACCCATAGTGTTCAGTTCCCAAGCAAGCTTGGCATTCATTTATCGACACATTTAAGGGTTGAAGGGCTGAGTCGACCTTGCTTACCCCAGGATTTTAACTACGGACCTGTGGCGTGCAAGCGCGAGACACAACCACTCAACCACTGAGCTTTGCAACTGGGATATAGGAAAGAACATATTCAATCAGTCGTAGCTTTCCTACAATATTTTGCATTTGCCATTTTTAAAGAATTTTTCTAATTAGTAATAATGATTGCAAAAAAACTGCTTACAAAGCCATCTTTGTTCTATTTTTTGATTTCTTAACATATATTAATATTAAATATGGATAAAACGTAAGATAATTTTGGATACTTATTTAGTATCGCAACCAAGACCCAAAATTCTCTATAACTCGCCAAATAGGGCCAAATGAATTATTCGTATTCTAACAACCTTAATTCTTATTGGGTTTAATTAATGTTACATCAAAATCACGTGATAAATGCAATATTTCCAGCCAATGAGTTCAGAATGCCATGAACACGACTGGTCTCTGGATAAATGTAATAACATTTCTAGAGTTAATCAGTTCGTTCGCTTCGCTGTTGCCAACTTTTGCTTTTTACAGAAACTTTCTTTTAGAATGTTCACATTTGTCAATAATAATAAAGGTGAAAAAATGAACTTTATTTAAAAGTGTATACATATAATATAATTTTTTTTAATTTCAAAAAACGTTTTAAAAGTCTTAAAAGTTGAACATCTTTACGCAATTACCGAATTTGAAATTGTGTCTAAATCTTACAAGTAGAAAAAAGTACAAGTATTGTCAGTTTTGAATTCAATGGAAAACACGTGATTGCTTTAATCATTTGTCCATTGATTTTCATTTCAATTTTTAAATTGATAGCCATAAGATTTGTTTTAAGGAAGAAACTCGCCAATTAATTTAAAATTGGCTGAGTTGAGACCATCTGATTGCCTTAATAAAGAAACAATTATCAAGTTTTGTTGTAATCTGAGAAAAAGTGAAAATATCTTGGAATCTTTGCATTCGGAAATTATTATCTGCATTTTTGTCTCATTTGTTATCGTCCTGAACGTCATGTACTATAACTGTTACGTCAAGATTAAATGTAAATAAACCATTGTCATGTTGTGAAGTAGAGTATGAACTACTCAGCAAGATTAAATGTAAAGCCATAATCGTTTGGCGAAGTAGTATATGAACTACTCAACAAGATAAAATGTAAATAATGTTCTTAATTTGCTGTTCTATTAATAAATGTTTTTATTGGAATAAATGACGGCTTACGTTTGTTTCTTGGTGCCGTAAAATTAATTTAAAACGTAACTTAAAATACTTAAAATAGTTGGCGTCCGCAACAGGATTCGAATCAGAAGAATAACGATCTTCTCTACAAAATCTTTCCTATTGTGAAGCTTTTCAAATGCGATTAAATTATATTAAAACACTTATTTCTATTATTTTAATTATGTTAATGTTAAACCGAAATTAGTTTGATATCGGTAAGCTATACAGGACTTTCCACTAAACCCCTAAAAAATTTCGCCAAGTTTGGGCACTGATTGCCAAAGATCTATTTGGCGCGATTTAAAAATCCCGCCAAACATGTATCGTAGAAATACCAAAATAAAAATCTCTCTCATTCAAATTTCAAAAAATTGCTTCATTTATTTTCTTTATTTTCCTCATAATTTTCACTTTGATTCTACTGATAAAATAATGTCTAGTATGAAGTCTATAAAATTTGAAAATCACATTGGTCCATACTTTTTAATAACTTGAAGAACCAAAATACTACTAAAAATAGTAAATATTATAATGAAGGACATTTTTCTTATATATCATTTCAGATTTTCCCATTAAATGAAATATTCTAAAAAAGGCTATTGTGTAAATATTAATTGATTAATATCTCTCAAAAAGAACATTTTTAAAGCTTTCGAAGACATTTTGATTTAAGATAGCATATTACACCAAAAAGCCAAATTTATGGGGGTAGGGGAAGGAGATTATTTTGTTTAAAAAGAATTATTCAAATCGGACAGTTTGTAATCAACTTTTTTGTGTGTATTTTTACTTTTGTTGAAACGTTTTAAATATCTCTACGCCTTGTTTACATTTCATTTTTTCCGAAGAATAAATGTTTCTAGAAATACTTTTTGTGTTTTAAATGTTATTCCTTCATTCAACTTTTAATTCAAATCCGCCAAATAATTAAGTTTTTTATATATATAATCTATTTATAAATAATAACACGTGTGAGTTTTAGATTTTTCTGATAATTTTTAAAAGTATTCCAACTTAAACATTTTTTGGAGAAAGCGTTTAGCTCTTTTTTTAACACGCTTTTATAATTTTCACACTTGTATGTAACGGAATCTTTAAAACTCGATTTTTACCCACTTTAAAAGGTCAGATTAATTTGACCACACTTGTCAAGGACTTATGACAGTACAACAACTTCATAATTTTGTTCCATTGTCCTGATCAGGATAGTCAGGGATAAGAATTTAAAGGTTTGGCGACTAATTCGTTATATCCTTTCCAGATCTGGCGACTAACTGCATATACCATTTCCAGATTTGGTGACTAAAAGATTGTTACAACCCTGTAATAACGAAAATGTTTGCGTCAGCCATTTCTTACCATAAAATAAACAATTTTCCAGTTTTTCTGAAAAGCTTACGAATAATTCATCAATGAATAAATGATAGTTTAAAAAACCAAAAATTCATGCTTTTATTGTAGATTGAACTAAAAAATTGAAAAATAAATTATAGTTTAAAAAAAAACCTAAAAAACACGCTTTTATGTTTAATCGAACAAAAAAGTAAAAAAATATTTCATAATATAGGATTAAAATGATTAACGAGAAAAGTAATGTCATTGGGGTAAAAGCGTGGGGTGTCCTATATCAATTGCTATAATTTCTTACTATTTTTATTCCGAAATGCTGAGTTAGTGTAAAAATGTAGCACAAAACACTCCCCACGCACTTTTACCACCAAGACATTAATTTTCTCGTTAATCATTTTATTCTTATATTAAAAAATATTTTTTTACTTTTTGGTTCGATTAAACATAAAAACGTATTTTTTTAGTTTTTTTAAAATATAATTTATTTTCTCTGCCACTGTTTCAATTCAAACCTTTGTGACGTTTAGGTAAATTAATAGTAGCGTGAGAGTTAAGAAATTAAGGAATTGATTTATTTACGTCACAGCTATTAATTACAGAATTTACATTTCAATAGAAGTCATTCATACTATTGATTATTTCAATACTACACACAGAATATGTTTTTTGTGAGGGAGGAGGTAAACACAACCAATCTTCTTGGTGTTTTTCTCTCAACCATCGGTTGATGGGGTGGTCTCAGATGAAAAGACCCCGCAATATTTAAGGGTACGCATGGTGATTGGAGTTGTATCATATTATCAGTATAAAAGAGCTGATTTTTTAGCTGTCGGGGCGGAAACTTTATACCTCTTGAATTAATTTCTTGACTAATACCCCAATATTTGTAGAGGAAACTTAAAGTCACAAAGAACTATTTAAATACATATGAAAAAAATATATTAAAAAATGTTAAATACCTCAGGAGTTATCAATATTTGCTGTTGTTGCTTACGCCACCTGATCGACAGTAATATCAGGTCAAGGTCCACGAAATTCATTGCGACTAAGTGCTAGATTTTTACGCGTGTCGTTAGCCTTAGCTTTGAGCCCCATGCAGGTGACAGTATGATTTGGCTGGGTTCCGCCCCAATTTTGACGTAGAATACCCTAAGGGTGGTCAGGCGCCTCCCACCTCTCTTCCCCTTCCACCAACCTCACGAGAGGACTTGCGGCTCGGTGCCTATTTAGAGTACTCCCATGCCGCCAAGGCATTGTACATTTACAAACATCCATGCCTTCTCCGGGATTCGAACTCAGACCCTACGTCACCGCAGTCAGCGTCACTAAATACTATACCGGATCAATATTTTTTTGATTGTACTTAGTGTCTGATATAAAAACAAATTAAATTGGTCATGGTCGTGAACTTATGGCCGCAGTTGCTTCGATTGGATCGTAGAATCAAGTCCAGTGTGCCTTAAAAGTCCTGCCTTGTAGAATATTTGATGCAAGTTAAATATTTAAAGGCTCAAAGACTCCTCTTTGATGAGATGTCGAAATCTGGAGAGTACATTGCCAGAGCTCAGATGACGTCCTCGTCATTTGAGCATGGTCTGTCGGTAACCCTAGTGCAGCTTCAACATTAATAAGCAGTCAAAATCAAATCGAACACAAAACTTAAAATTCATTGCATTGATTTTCAAGAATATTAAAAAAAAAAAAAGATTAATGATTTCGCCCAGGCATTCTGTGCAATAATCACAATTCAGTCGTCGCTCAAAAATAATCATAAAACTATTAGTCATCATTAGATTCAGTTGATTAAGCGTGCAATTATATTAAACTCAACCATGTGCTTAGTACAAAATTCAACAATTATTGCTTTCAGAAAATGCTTTCTTTATTTTTAATCCCTCAGGGGAGCATATTCCAATATCCCACATAGCTTTCGGTTTAATAATTTCACTGAGGATTACAGCAAAATTCCACCACTATCTTTAATGATAAACCTAAAAATATGTATCGGAGGAAAAGCTCTGTCTCTGTATTTTTCCCTTTTTATTTATTTCTCTCCCTTTCCGTCCATTACGTACTTGTTCAATTAAGAGAGCCTACTCATTCATAAAATTGATTTGAAAGAACCCATTTTTATTTTCATTATTGTTTGACTCTCTTCTCCGGTCTTCAACCCCACTGAGCAAAATCTCCCGACAAGCACAGAAGAGAATTAGAACTATTTTTACAATCATTATATCCCAACGTGTTATTAATGTCCTGATCCTTTCGTCCTTATATCCTTCCAAGAATGTGCAGCTGTTGCATACTTGGAAGATATAATGAGGAGACGACCTCTTTAAATATGTAGATTTTTCATAGCCGTAAACTTTTATTTATCAAACAGAAGACGAAAATAAAGAGGGCGATGGGGAAAAAAATCATTCCTTGACACTCTGTATATTCCTTCTTTATTATCATTATTTTTTCGAGGATCAATTTCATAAACTCACAACCAAGAATATATTTTTTTATTTTATTTTCTTTAACGCATAATATGCAGTGCAGGAGCAACATAAATTATATCAAATATTTGGTGGAGAAGTGGTGTAATAATGATTTTTTTGTTCTTTTTTTTTTACTATCTGTCTCTCTTCCTTTTACGTGTGTGTAATAATACGAAAACTAAAGCATGGCCCTCTTTGATTAATAATAGCACTGGCAAGGACGTGAATAGGGTTTTGTAAAAATAACTACTCTTTGTGATAAACGAGGCTATGAGGTCACGTTTAAAAGCCGCACAATGTTCTTTTGTACTAGAAAAACGAGCACTTATATTTCATTGATAGTGTTAAAGGCCCAGATTAAATGGTGATGACAAAGGAATGGTGTAATGATGACTTTTTTCTCTTTATTCCTATAGTTTGTTATCGCATTTTTTTTCTGCTCTTTTCTGAAAACTTCATTCTTTGAAATCTTTGACGTTTTAACTTCATAAAACGTGCAAATTTTTCGAACTGAATGCACGACCAGATTGCTTTTTTAATAACGTTATAAAAATATTTTAAAAAAAGATTGTTTTTTTTTTTATAATGTAAAGTGTAGAGGAATATTTTCTTTTGATATTAAAAATTCCATTTGGAGTGTCATCTGTAAAATAAAAGACATTATTATTATTTTTATTTCGGATTGTTTCTTTTTTTTTCTGTCCGTGTATTTAATTAGCGCGCTTTTGCTTTAATACCTTCAATTTCAATGTACATTAATCTTAAAAGTGCTTTTTACTGTTTCGATTCAATTTCCTTCTTTTGTTACGCATTACTTATGTGTACCGATCGATGCTTTTTCTTCTAATGTCTTCGATGCTTTTGAAGATTTTTAACACACTTATTAATCAGCTTTTTTTTTTCAATCACGATAGATACTGGGTGCCTTTCTTTTTGTAATTATATTCTTTTTCTCCAACTTTTTCTCTGAGTTTTGCATAATTTCTAGCTTTAGAAATATATTTTCGTCATCTTGAAATGTACGTTTTTTTTAATATGAAAACTAAACATTAACTTAACGCGTCTTTTAAAAGTTTTTTTTTCCTTTTAACAAAAGAGTGCTTCAAGTATTTATTATTTATTTTTTCAGGTATATATATATATATATATATATATATATAATTTCTAATATTCTAAGTCTGGAAATCAGAAAAAAATCTAACAATGGTAAAATTGGATCGTAATACACAATTATATTAAAACTAAAGTATAAAAAGTATTTTTTGTTGACGTATTTTCTTTTTTAAATGGTATGAAATATTTTCCTAGAAAAGAATTAATGGTATTTTAATGATTTTTAAACTTACGAAAGTACATGTTTACTAATTTAAGGAAATAATTTGAGTTCTAAGTAAAATTGAGAACCAAATTAACATATTAATATGGCATTTCAAAACATTATAATTGGTTCTATATAAAGTTAAATTACTGTTAATTCTGCCATTTAAAACTATATTTGCAATTGAAAACTAAAAATGTATTAAGTTACTTTTCTAATAAAACTAACTCGTTTATTCAAGGTTTCTAGCGAGGTTGCCTAGTAATTATGGTCCCGAACTCGTAGCTGTGTGTCATGAGTTTGAGCCTGAGCGCCACTGAAGACTCATCGTGTAGAGGATCTGATGCACGTTAAATCTATCGAGGCTCAAAGTCCTCCCGATAGTGTGGTGTGGTTGTTTGGAAAGGGGACTACTTTCTCAAGTGTCGTCCTAGTCCCTTGGACGAGGCTCAGAATTAAGCGATCCGTCGCCAATAGTATTTGTGTTCCTTCATAGTGTGACGTAATGGCTGTCTTCTGTTAATGTGAAAGAATAGGACCCGAATTTGGTCTCTTTTTAAATTCCTACTATTAGCTCACACGCCTATATATTTATTTATTTATTTATCTTGGTGGAATTTTCAATCGTTAATAAAATACATTTTAAATCGCTCAATTGAGCTGAAATTTTATATACATGATTATTTTGGATTACCATACAGTAATTTAATTATAATTAATAAAAATTAATTAATTGAAACTAATTATTCAAAGAATTATAAATACAGCCACGTTGGCATCATTTCTGGCGACTTAGCGACCCTTTTGGCGACTTGTGTCAGAACTTGAAAAGGTTTTTTTCTCACATTTTAAAGCGCTCATTTGAGCTGAAATTATCTATACACTATTGTTTCGGGTAAAATTACGATAATTTGATTATAATTAATTAAAATTAATTGATTGAAACTAATTATTTAAAGAATTACAGATACAGCCACGTTTTTTTCATTTTCTAGCGACTTGGGTCAAAACTTTAAACAATTTTTTTCCCCACGTTTTAAAGCATTCAGTTAAACTGAAATTTTATATACACGATTGTTTTGGAGGACAATACGATACTTTAATGATAATTATTACAAATTAATTGCCACTTAATATTCTGATTCTGTCCTATGTATATACATATTTATATTAATTATAACTATTTAATAAAATGTAACTAAAATAAAAATTTTCTTTGATCTAAGTAGGAATTAACTTAAATTTTTTTATATATATTTCCTGTTTCAAATATAAAAGAAGGGAAAAATTAAT
The DNA here is from genome assembly GCA_019973955.1 of Trichonephila inaurata madagascariensis. Taxonomy (NCBI): domain Eukaryota; kingdom Metazoa; phylum Arthropoda; class Arachnida; order Araneae; family Nephilidae; genus Trichonephila; species Trichonephila inaurata. The sequence continues at coordinate 255,199 of BMAV01018720.1, read as the reverse complement.
ATTATATTCAGGCTTCACTGTCCTTTAAGGAGCAGCATATTTTATATCATACTTCATATTTTTAACCCAGTTCATTCATTTTTTCTGGTATAAAATGTGTTCCACGTTTTTTCCTCTATACCGTAATATACGAGTTATCCCTTTACGTTTTAAAATGAAAAAAATAGTATTCACACACGGAATATTTTGAAATTTTAGAAACACTTTATTTTACAAACAGATAAGTGAATTATCAAGTTGTGAATTTTCATGAAAACAGACAATTTTACCGTGTTTTTATTAACTCGCTTTCTTGTTTTTCCGGGGGAATTTTGTAATTGATTTTAAACTAACTCCCCGATGAGCTAGAGACTTGAAATTTGGACCATAGCTCAGAAGTGGATGACACTGATTGAAAATGTGAAAAAAGAAGTTACCCAGACCCCCGAAGAGGCGGGCCCTGATTTAGACAGGGGCCCCGTAACTCCGGAATTTACACGAACAAAGATCACCTGTCGATAGCACGGTTCGAGTTCCGTCTACGTATTCAATTTCGTGGCTCTGGGGTCAAAAAGGGGCCCCAGGTTACCATGTTTTTTTATTAACTAGCTTTCTTGTCTGTCTGTCCGGGTGGAATTTTGTAATTGATTTTAAACTAATTTCTCGATGAGCTAGAGACTAGAAATTTGGACCATAGCTCAGAAATGAGTGACAATGCATGAAAATGTGAAAAAAAAAGAAAAACGAAAAGGAGGAGAGAAAAATGAAGAAAACAAAAAAAGACGAAAACAAGAATTATGCTTTTTAGTTCATAGTTAAAAACATGGTACATTAATAACTAGATTGCCCAAGGAAATCATTTTGACTGCTTTTTAGTTTCAGTTAGAAAAACAATGGTGTATATAATGATACAATATCTTAAACTTTCTTAGAATACATTTTTTCAAAAATGAAGTAATTTTTTATTGTTAATATTTACTAACAACTTGTTATATAACAGTAAATAATATAAAAAATATTAAAAATTAATTTTAAACAAATTTCCTTACACATTAATTATTCTTTCACAATGCAGTCATTCTAGTGTTAAAAATTTGTTTAGATACTATACTTGTTCTATCTTCAAATGTGCTCCGCGTTTAGTCCAGGCTCTCGTACTTTTACCGAAGACAGCCTTAATAAAAACACTCTCTTACTCACAGTTAGAAATATTTCTGCAACCTTTTACCAGAAAAAAACTTCCTCTTGATACTAAATGTTGCATTTTACATACTTTATGAAATTTTGATATTGTGTTAAAAGACTGAGAGACATTTTTCTAAACTAAATCTACAAAACCTTTTTCATTAATTCGATGAAGAAATTCACATATAATCATTATTCGTAAGTATATATTTCATTTAAGGTATCCGACTACTTGTGACAACTTTTTTTTAAAAAAATAAAGATATGGGGATTTTTTTGTGGTTTTTATATTTATTTAGTACATTTTTTTTAAAAAAATATGCTAAAATTAAGAAGAGAAGAAGAAATTATTACCAAAATAGGAAAAAATGAGTGAAAATTGACAAAAAATTACATACACGAGGCCCATTCCGTACAAAAAGTTTATAAATAAACTATCAATTTTTCAATTTTGATGTGTTGCTGTGCAATTCATTTTTGAAATGACTTTCAGGTTAAGAGATACTTTGATTTGTACAAAAACTAGAGCACTTAATCTTAGTTATTATATGAAATTGATTAAAAAATCAGTGATTATATTCACCTAAGGGACTGTAAATTTTGTAATAAAACAGTGATTGATAAATCTGAAGGTGAAAACACTTTTACTATTATGCAGAACAAACACAAAAGATTTCATTTAATTATTTTCAAAATTTTTGAGCAATTGCTGTCCTTGTTTAAACATTTAAAAAAACCAACAAAAAAACACACTTCGAGTAAAACGCATGACATCTTGCTTCAAGTAGTGGCATCTGCTTTTATACTAAAACACTTGTAGCTTTTGTTCTAGTGATTGGAAAATAATAAACTTAGTATTTTTATTCAATTCCTACTATTAGCTCACACTCTCTCTATATTTATCTATTTATTTATTTATCTTGGTGGAATTTTCAATCGTTAATAAAATACATTTTAAAGCACTCGTTTGAGCTGAAATTTTATATACATGATTATTTTGGATGACCATACTATAATTTAAGTATAATGAAAAAAAAATTAATTAATTAAAACTAATTATTTAAAGAATTACAAATACACAGCCATGTTGCTCTCATTTTGGGTGACCTAGCGACCCTTTTGGCGACTTGTGTCAAAACTTGAAAATGTTTTTTTTTTTCTCACTTTATAAAATTTCAGTTCAACTGAAGGCTTTATACACGATTGTTTTCGATGACAATACGATACTTTAATGATAATGAATAAAAATTAATTACCACTTAATGTTGTGATTCGGTCCTATGCATATACATATTTCTATTGATTGAAACTATTTAATAAAAAGTAGCTAAAATAAAAATTTTCTTTGATCTAAATAGGAATTGACTTTAAAAAAAAAATGTATTACTAGTAAAGCTAATAATGTGGTCAATAAAATAAAATCATTAAAATTGCCAATTTTTTGACAAAATTCATAATTTTAGGGTAGTCGGATACTTTAATTATAATTTATTTTTATTTCCGAATAATAGGCCTGATATATCAGAGAAAAAATACAAAGAGATACAATACAATAATATAAATAAGCATATAAAGTTCGATGGAGTGCAGACTCTTTAGGGACGCAGTTCGTTGTAAAAATTCGTAAGGTAACGCAAAATAAAAGAAACAGACGCGCAAAAAGAAATAAAAGATCAGACCATTGTTCAGGAAGGTATTTTAATTTAAATAAATTAAGAAAATTTAAAGAAAAAGTTCTATAATAATAAAAACATCTAAGAAAATGTTGATTAAAGTTTAAGAAGAATAGTTCGAATTTAATTATGCAAATTCTAAATAACCATTCCATTTTTTCAAAAAAAGAAACTCAGATAGACAAATGGGTATTAACATATTCATTTTCAATTAGTTGATTTTGATGTTAAAATCTTAAATTTATATAAATTCTAAGTTGTGTCTCTTTCACTTCTTTTAAAGCATACATTCAATGTCTATAAGATGAACAAGTAATATATATAAAAAAATTTAAGTCAAATCCTACTTAGGTCAACAAATAAATTTTATTTTATTTACTTTTCATTAAACAGTTAAAATTCATATAAATATGTATATACATATGACAGAATCACGCTATTAAGTGACAAAATAGAAAACGATTTTCCTTCCAATTTTCCTTTCTGTATTGGGTGTTGGACTACTATTTTTTGTTTGTTGCTATTTATTCATTAATTCATTTTAATTATTCTTATAAAAATAGTATAGTAAAACAATCACATTTTTAGAAATTAGGCCATCCCAAGTGGGATTCGAACCCACGACCTTTGGATTAGAAGTTCAACGCGCTATCCATTGCGCTACAGGGACACGACGAACGATTTTTTTTTCTTTATATGGTATTGGACTATTATTTTTGTTTGTTATTTATTTATTTATTTTTAATTTAATTAATGAAGTTATATTTAAAAAAAACTGTATTAACATCAAATATCATCCTCTACAAGTTTTAAAAATGTATTTCAACTTGAGTGGATGAATAAAAAGTATTTTATTAACGATTGAGGATTTGAATGAGATAGATACATATATAAATAAGTAAATATAGGGGAGAAGAGTGAACTAATAGTAGGAATTGAAACAAAATTCATTAACGTACAAAAACTTTACATGACGATTACATGTAAGAGAAATATTTATTTTGAATTTAAAAGTAAACAAATTAATACCCTTATGCCTCAGTCAAAATGCTTTATAGTATTTTTGTTTTTTGCATAGATCCTCATTTCTTATTTTTACAAAGTAGTGCAAAATGAGTCCAGATATTCTTCTTTGATATGTGCTTTTCTACAAAACGATCCGAGCTCAAAGTGCATTCATTCAAACTATATATATATCCTAGTTTTCACATTAAAACTTTTCAGATAGGAATATACGTATTTTGGTGTTGGAATATTTTTAAAGATCTATATTCTATTCAAATACAGTCAACAATTTTAGCTTATTCTCCATTTTATTTTTTTTCGAAATTTTCATGAAAGATTGCTCTTTATCTCGCATTCGAATGCAAACAGTTTACGTTGTCAGAATTTTATTCTTCTATAAGAAAAATCACAAATCCAAAACTTTTCATAAAATTGAATTTAAAGTTATCTGTGGATGTGTTGTGTATCTCGGATTCTATACCTTTGAAAATATATTTCCAGAAAATAAAGACGATGAAGTTAAAGAGAATTTTATATTTTGTATATATATATAATGTTGGTATTTAAATTACCTTTTGACGTCTCTTATGCATAGAAATAATAGAAAATTGTTCCGGTGCATCAACATTTACTTTTCTGAGAGAAAAAATATCATATATTTCCGTCATGCATTGTTCTTTTTTAAAAAAACAAATTTTCAACATTTTACACATTATCTTAAAATCATCCACTTTGGAAACTACAGATAATATTATTCCCCAAATTCAATTTAAATAATTATAAATAAATTATAACTTTCATAATAAGCCGAAATTTTACTTTAATCCCTTTCTACAGTAAAAGCTTTCTAATTTGATCTAAATTATGTTGAAAATAAATTTGATTCTAAATTCAAAATTAATGCATAAGTGCAAAAGGGGATATATTTATATTATTCTCTATTTCAGTTCTTGTGGGTGGCCGCGGTAGCCGAATGGTCAAGGTATCGGATCGTGGCTGGCCTTGTCACGAGTTCGAGCCCAGTACCACTAAAGACCCGCCATGTAGGGAAGCGATGCACGTTAAATCTGTCGAGAGCTCAAACGTCCTCCCGTTGGTGTGGTAGTTAGGAGAGGGGGTGCCAGCTCAGGTGTCGTCCACGTCACTTGACCATGGTTCAAAATGACGTGGTCCGTCGCTAAAAGCCCTGGTGTAGCTGAACAGTACGACTTTAATATTCACTCACTTTTTCAGTTCTCTTTATCTGTCTATCTCGAATCCGGGCGTGGTATCCTAGTGGTTAAGATCACAAACTCGTGGCTGGCATGTCATGAGGTCGAGCCTAGCCCCACTGAAGACCCACCGTGCACAGGGGGCCGATGCACGCTAAATATGTCAAGGCTCAAACGTCATCCCATTGGTATGGTGGGGGAGAGGGGGTGCCAGCTCAGGTGTCGTCCTCGTCACTTGACCTGGGTTCAAAATAAAGAGGTCCGTCACCAATAGCTCTCATGCAGCTTTATAGTGGGACGTAAATATAACTCTCTCTAAATAGCTTTCCCTTAATTCGTTTTAATCTTGAACACACGCTCCAAGGCATTGCGCTGTACTCAATTACTTTTATTTACCAGCTATTAACAAGAATATTATATTCACTGCAACCTTACTTCTAAAAAAATTGTCATGTGAAAGTTTTGCAAGTTACCTCAATACAGTAGAACGTCGTTTATCCGAACATTTATTATCCAGAGTGACAAATATCCGGAACAGTTTTATTTGAGACCTTGCAGCGAAAAAATTACCGAATCAGAGACCTTGCAGCAAAAAAAGGAAGGTGTAAAATGGTACAGCGAAAAATAAGCGATTATATGTTCCACAATAAAGGTAAAATTGCGACATTTTACATCTATTTTGCTTTTTCTTCAAGCACGTTTCCCGCATGTGACGATTTTCAATATTCGTATAGTGTCGGTTTCATATACTTTATGGATCGCATCCAGCTTTTGGTTATCCGAACGGTATCCGGTCCCAATTGATTCGGATAAAAGACTTTCTACTGTATTACGTCTTCCACAGGAACAATTGATTTTCAAGGATTAAATTGTATGAATTTAGAATCTACTAGACTTTTCTTAAACTGGAATAATTAAAGAGCTTTCAGTTTCAGAAAGAGGACACTTGTCCGTCAAAAGTTTCTTTAGTTCATCCTTGTAACCGCAGCAGTTTTTGTCGCAAAACGCACTGCCCTAAAATAATTGTGCATCTTCCTGCAAATAGTAAAGGTCAGAAAACGAAATATTGTCAAAAGAATATTTTCCTGGACCTTTTCGGATGCGAATGCATCAAAAATGACATCCTAGAAAACCCACTAGATTTGGTTTTCATTACGAATTACTTAAAATAACTATTCCTTTTTAGTTTAGCACTATGCAAAAATTATTTCCTTTTCTTATACCTTACATTAGTAGATATGTACAGGGTATCCGAAGTATCTAAAAGTTATGGCTTATTATTACGGAACTAGCCATCAGAATGTAATAAACTGTTCATCCGTGAATTTAAAACCCCTACGAGATTTTTTTTAGGTCTTGTCCTATCGGCCTCACATGCGCGCATTATTCGGCAATCGTGGACGATACACTTGTTACACTGACTTCGTTAGTTAAGATGCAGACGCCACAGCAAAGATGCAGTGTGTACTTTGGTTAACGGAATTTAAATCAGTCATGCATCTACAGCGACGTGTTCGAATAGAATGGAATGTCGATCTTCGGACAACACACACAAAATCTATCCACCAATGGAAAACAACTTTAAAGGAGACAGGAACTTAGGTATCTCAAACTAGCAAGTATCCTTAAGTTTTCGTGATTGAAGACACTGTTGATCGTGTGCATAATTCATTTTGTAGGAGTTCGATAAGTATATTAGGCTAGCCAGTAACGACATTCCGTTTTGTTCGAACACGTCGTTATACACGAGTGATTGATTTAAATCCCGTGAACCACACACAAAGTACGCACTGCACCATTTGCTATGGCGTCCACATTTTTTACTAATGAAGTCAGTGATACAAAATTATTGTTTGCGATTGCCGAATAAGGAGCGTATGTGCGGCCGATCGAATTAGTCCCAAAAACTCTCAGAGGGTTTTCAAGCCACGGATGGACAGTTTATTACTTTCTGATGGATAGTTCCGTAATAAAAAGCTTTAACTTTTAGATACTTTAAGCCCGGACATCCTGCCCAATAAAGTATGATGTCAAACGTAACAATTTCACATTTCTCTTAATGTAAATTTAAAAGTTGGCAATTGGTAAATACGTCATAAAGTAAAAACAGTGATCACTCCAAATGGGCTAAATTCATGTCACGTCATAGTCACATGATGATGTCAACTACGTGTTTCTACCTAATCATTTCAAAAATTCATGTGACGTCATAGTCACTCGATAAAAGCAAGCATGTGTTTCCAGCTAATCAGTTCACGCACTTCGTTGTTGCCATCTTTTGCTCTTTACAGAAATTTGTTCTTAAAAAATATATAATGCATGATAATAACTCACAGAGGTACGCAAAATGCATTTATTTTTAAAAAAATGCATGCTGAAAATAAGATTATTTTTAAAAATATTTGAGTCTTTTTGAGAAAACATTTTTTGTAACATTTAAACATTTTTATTCAATTATTAAATTTGAAATTTGATCTATGTTTTATGAAAAGAGAAACGAATACGATTACTTTGATGTCTGTTTTGAATTCAATGGAGGTCACGTGTTTGTCTGTATCATGTGACCGTCATGAATTGAACCCATTCCTGATGTGCTCTCCATTGCATTGAAACCTGCCATTAGACTTGTAGTTGTTGTTCTCTTTGTAAAACCTAGATAATATTTCGAGTTTGATATTAGGATAAATATTTTAGAGTCTTAAGATTAAGAAAGTTTTCAAAATTTAAAAAAAAAAAAAAAAAAGAAACTTGCACGTGTACTTTTAAATCAAGGGCATTTTGCTTACTTTGTGCGTTATTATTGTTGACAAATATGTATATCTTGAAAGAAAAGTCCTGCAAAATGCAAACGTTGGAAAAAGCAAAGCACATGAACTGATCGGCTGGAAACACGTGATTATTATTCATCATATGGCTATGACGTCACATGAATTTATGAACTCATTGTTTAGAAACAAGTGATTATAGTTATGTGACTATGACATGATTTTAGAAATGAATGTAGCCCATTTATTCACGAGTCTTGGAAAAACCAATCATAATAGGCTAAATTCATGTGTTCATGCGACGTCATATTCACGTGATAACGACAGCTAATCGGTCCAAGCGTTTCGCTGTTACCAATGTTTGCTTCTTGCGGAAACTTTCTTATAAAAATTATATATTTGTCAACAAAAATAACATATATAGGTAAATAAAATGCACTAGATTTAAAAATACACGAGTAATATAAGAATTCTTTTGAAAAAATTTGAAAACATTTTGGAAGAATTTTAACGTTTGACCATTTTTACCAAATTTACTTATTTAAAATTGTATCTAAATTTTACTAGTAGAACAAGCACTAATCTAATGTCAGTTTGTTTTGAATTCAATGGAGAACACATGGTTATATTTGTCCTGTGACCGTAACGAATTTAGCCCGTTTGGCACTAAGCCGTATTCGTCCAGTATGAATTCAGCTTAAGTGAATTAATATTAACGTCGCACTGTTAAGCTACACGAGGGATTTTGGCGTCGGACCACGTAATTTTGAACCATGGTCAAATGACGTGGACGACACCTGAGCTTGCACCTCCCTCTCCTAACTACCACACCAACGGAAGGACGTTTCAGCTCTCGACAGATTTAGCGTGCATCGCTGCCCTACACGGCGGTCTTTAGTGGTACTGGGCTCGAACTCGTGACAAGGCAAGCCACGATCCGATACCTACACCACTCGGCTACCAAAACTAATGAATTCAGCTTAAAGCGGCCACATTACCTTACGACATATAGATATAGAGTAACATCTTTGTGTTGTATGCTGTTTCTTGTTTTCTTTTTATGGACTACTTGTATACTTTTGTTGTGTACTACTTGTATGTTTTCTTTCGTCTTTGTTGTGTATAACGTGTGTTGTGCTTCGCATTTGTGACGTATAACAATATTAGTGTTATATTCTTTTTCTTGTTGTGTACTACTGTTCTCTAGATGGGAGGGAGGGAGGGAGGGGCGTAGTTAATTAGGCGCTGGTCTTGTAATCTGAAGTTTGCGGGTTCAGTTCCGGCCCAGGTTGAGGAATTTTCATGATGAAGAAAATCGACATCGTCTATCTCGTGTAAACTGCAGCATGATAGAGATCCCTAGAGTGCCTGTTTCGTTTGGGGCTTCCAACAAAATAAAATTCCTCGTCCAATTTCGTACCGTCAAAGCTCAGTGGGAGGAAACTGGGTTTCAAAATTACATTGTGGCAATTGGTATATATTTATATGGTACCGCACTAAAAGTGATACCCATTCCAACTTCCGGGGAATGTAGTAGGTCTGCAATGATAAAAGTACCAATCTGCACCCCCATTTGAAAAATAAACTAAATAAATCCATAAATACATGTACTACATGTATTTTTTCTCTTGTCTTTTACAGTTCATGCAACAGCAAGCCGCCATCATGGCCGCCGCGGCCCAAGGGGGTTACATGAATCCGATGGCTGCTCTGGCCATAGCGCAGTTGCCTCAGATGACGACAGTCCCCAACGGACTAGCGAACCCTGCCATCACCCCAACTTCAGGTAAGAAAGTAAACTCCTCCTAAAAGAGACGCACTACACAAAACACCATCTCTATCAAGTCGGTTTCATACAGAAATGTGTTCGCGCTGCCTGAATTTGCTGCTTACTGACTGCATTTGTTTGGCATTAGCCATGGAAAGATATATTTTACATTTGAGTTGAAGTATGTAAATAGCAAATACTTTTGGCAAAAGAAGTAGTACGCAGAAACTAAAGCATACAAGCTCTACAATGCAGCTACATAACAGATGCTTGCCAGGCTTTTAATTTGTTCTCTGCAGTAAAATTATTCACTAAATGATCATCAGCATTTTGAAATTTTGAAATTAAAAATAAATATAATACACTAACACAAATTATTCATTACACCACTCAATTCGTGCGAGGTTTTACATAGTTGTTTATAGCACATCTATCAACAACTCTCGCCCACAGATGTGTGTAAGTGCATCGAATTCAAAGATATTTTTATAAAGAATCAAACACTTTTATTACTACTATCAAATCACTATCAAAATGCAATGTAAGTGAAGAAAATTGTCAGCTTCATTACTCACTTGAATTTCTGTAATAGATCATTCAAAAGTTAACACCTCTGACAAATTATCTTAACTCACAGGCCCGGTCCTTTTTCGTGAGAATTTAGTGATTTAGATTCAGCATTGACCCCATTCACCGATTTCTCCTAAATGACCACTTCACTTGACTTTAAATAGCAATTCTCATTAATATAAATCATGGCACCTCCACAAAAAATGGTTTTATAATCATACAACGTAATCGAGAGAATTTTTCCTTGTGCAATAGTAAAAATCGCGAATAGAACCCGTTACACATCTTTCACACGATTTTACTTATTCTTTCAAATACCTCAAGAAAATTCAAGGTGAAATGCCTCTACCACATTAAAAACATAAAGCTGAATTCTTGACAAAAATTAATTTATAAAAAACTAAGTATTTCAATACGCTTAAAATCATTCATAAAATGTTAGAGGCACATTATTCGGTAATTAAATTAACTTATATAAATAATTGGCTTTATTTGAATTAAAAGAAGTTATAAGATTAATTTTTTTTCTTGCTCTTCTTAAATAAATAGTAATCTAAAAGAATTCTTTTTTTTAAAAGATATTTTTCACTGTTATGAATAATTGGAAAGTTTTAGAACAAATTTAAACGTATTCTTAAAGTTTTCAGATATTAAAAAAATATATGACGCTTTATTAAAAGTGAGAAAGAGTTTAAAATAATTTCATGGAGAGGGTGTTTCCTCAATAAATCAAATAAAATTTTAAGTAAATTCAATGTGTGATAATTTTGCAACTGAAAACTCTCTTTTTAAAAGAATAATATTTTGATTTAATTATTGCCTATGAGAATTCAAATGATCCACGTCATGCGAACTCATTTCTTTATTAATTTATATTTCTTGGTCAAATATGATTTATAACAAGTATTGCTTTAAAAATTAATTTCATAAAAAAAAAAAAAAAATTTCGAACATTTAACAATATTTCACATCTTATCCTGCAAATGAATTTATCTTTTCAAACAAGTTACTTTTAATAACTTGTTTTCAACATTTAATAGCATTAACAAATCATTCAAATTAACAATATAGATCAGCGGTTCTTAAACTGTTGTCTGCGGAACCTCGGAGATCCCGGCGCATTTCTAATGGGTCCGCGAGGTCTCTGGTTTAATGTATTAAGATTAACTGTATTAGAAACTCAAATATTACACCTAAATGTAATTATATACAATTATAACAATATTACATCTGCAAAAATTGCAGCACCATCCTTCTCTTTAAAAATTTTGATAAAGTTAAGTACATTATTTAATTGAAATTAATATTTTTTTTAATATTTTTCAATTCCTACACTATTAGCTCACACTCTCTGTATATTTATTTATTTATTTATTTATCTTCGTAGAATTTTCAATCGTTAATAAAATACATTTTAAAACGCCCAATTGAGCTGAAATTTTATACACGTGATTATTTTGAATGACAATATAGTATAACTTAATTATAATTAATAAAAATTAATTGATTAAAACTAATTTTTTAAAGAATTACAAATACAGCAACGTTGGCATCATTTTTGGCGATTTAGCGACCATTTTGGCGACTTGCATCAAAACTTGCAAAAAGTTTTTTCCTCACATTTTAAAGCGCTCGTTTGAGCTGAAATTTTCTATACACGATTGTTTTGGATGACAATAAGATATTTTAATAATAATGAATAAAAATGAATTACCACTAAATGTTGTGATTCTGTCCTATGTATATACATATTTATATTAATTGTAACTATTTAATAAAAAGTATCTAAAATAAAATTTTGCTTTGTTGATCGAAGTAGGAATTGACTTAAAAAAGTTTTTAATATTATTTGTTAATTAGATGTTTACAATTTTTCATAAGAGAAAAACAAAGCCTGTAAAAACAGCAGAGGCAATTTTAAAATTATTGAGGAACCTTTAAATCACTCATCGGTGTATTGGGTGTCAGACAGGGGCATAGCTACTACACGGGGCCCCCTAGTTGCTGGGGCTCCAATATATGTTAGCAAAAAAATTTCGTAACATATTAAGGGGTCTCCAAAAAAAGCATCCAAGAAATTTTGATACAAAGCCCACCTACGCCAGTGGTGTCAAGGAGTGTTCAAAATCTTAAGGGGTCAGCGAAGTCAGGTTGATACAAAAAGGGAGACCACGGTGATCGAAAGTTTAAGAACCGCTGATATAGACAATTTCAAGTTTAAACATTTTACTTAAAAACTATAATTCGAGTATTTGAATTACAACAGAATAAACTATAGATTATTTTTAAGTTTCTTTGGCGAAACTTCTAGTCTCGAACTAAAATATAAATTACGTAACAACTTTAAGAAAAAAAAATATTCAACATTAGCCCTATAGAAATCTGATATTTAAGCCATACATTTTCAACCTCTCAGACAAAACATTGTAAAGGAAAGGTAAATCGTCGTTTTCTCAAAAGAAAAACGATAAAATCCACCTAAAAGTCCCCCCAAAAAAATTCCACACATAGTTGTGGAGATTTACAGATCGTACACACACTTTTCAGCAAGTGTTCGACATGAAAAACATCCCAATCTCTCCCAAAGAACCCCCTTCACCATTACAGGTGATATATGAGGTACCATCCGCCCGAATGGTTCGTGTCATCGTTTTCCATTACACAATGTACCTGAATAAGTCTTCCTTGAGGATGGGTCCAATTTCTGGGCTAGGGGGTAAGAAAGGAGGAATTCGTCGTTTGTTCAGCTAATGATGTAGATAATACGGATGCCGCGAGTAACGATCCGGGGGTTGTGTGGGTGGTTTCCTCTTTCCCTTTTCTATGATCTCCGGGGGGAGGGACCGGGTCCAGGACATTAAGGTAAACATATGGTGATTGAGCCCGTGTGTCCTCGGTATCCCTTTTCCTACCAAATGGGATGCTTGTCCGTTTCCTGGTTGTTTTCCTTTTTTTATGGAAAGTTATTTGCTGGAGACACAGTGCACTGCAGAACGCATTAGGGGCATTTCGAATGATGGAGGTTGTATATCGATGGACGACCCCTGCTTTTGTATTGTGCAAGCAAAACAGATCCCTAATTGCACGTGTCCTTTTGTCCTTCGGCTTACTTTTTTGATAGTGTTGTTGCTACTGTTTCTCTCAGTGGAGTGGCTTTATTGAGCTATGCAGAGGCGGGAGTAGCTTCTATTTTAGTTAGTCATGCATGAATTGTTCCGGGTTGTTATTTCCCGAAGTATGTTTGGATGGATTGGTTTGTGGATGTCAAGACTAGGTTTTTTTGTCAATCAGTCCATAATCAGAGTTATTGAGCTTGGGGATATTTGTTGGGGATGCGTGCGTTAGAAAATTACATATTAATATCTTATTGTTATTATTGTATAGAAAATTATAAAGGTATCCTTAATATAATTAATATACTTTTAGTTTTACTTCATATTACTTTATCCTTAATTTAATGGTATTTTTTACTAACAATTCTGCTACTAACAGGCCTCTCGATTTCAAACTTTGAACCTGTACTCAGATACCTGAATCTGGCTATAAGTGATTTATTGTTCATTGGTTTGAAAAGTGATCTAAGAATTTTCGAATACATTTATTTAGTACGTTGTCATTTTATAAATACTGAATGTAGGTAAAAACCAGTATATTCTTCAGTATTTCACTCAGTACTATGAAAGAAAGAGGGAAGGTTAGCTAGTCAAAAGAATAGCTTCAACCACGTGAAATAGTCTTCTTCTTTATATTACCCCATTTATCTTTTTCATATCCAAATCTTATGAGGTATCTTTCATTTGGAGCCTATTTATAAATAATGTAAATAATTTATTTTGAAAAAATTTCAATTTGTTTTTTAAAGTCCTGAGCTAAATCTGTTTCTTTTAAATGAATTGTTTCATACTATGAGCTACTGAAAGGAAGTTTTTCAAAAATTATGGGTTTCATAGCATCAGTAACAAAAGAATGAATTGTAAAAGGATGGAGCGGGAGTATCTATCTATTATAATATCTACATTATTTTAAAAGATAGATTTCAAAATATTTGCACTAAGATTCCTTCAAACAATGGAAGTTATTAACTTATTAGAATAACAAAAGGAAGCTTTAGTTAACTTTTCAAGGTGGCTAAAGATAACCCTTTATTTGAATAATAACTGCTATATGCAATTTGCATTTGGATAAGAGTTGTCTTTTCAAATGGAAAATTATCTATATATCAATGAAAAATTATCTATCTAAAGGGAAAATTATCTATCTAAATGGAAAATTGTTCTTATCCTTTTTTCGGTGTGTTACGAGTTCGGAATTAAAGTCTATAAAATGCCCTTTTCTCTTCTAAAATATGTTTGTTCTGAAAAGATATTGGTTCTAATAACGACTGATAGTTAAATTTTAATTAACTATTCACTATTAAGATTGTATGTGATTATATTTAAAATATAAAGTACATCATGGGATCAGAAAAACAATAGACATGGTAATAATTTTATTAGGTTTGAATAAAACATCAAAAATAATTACATAAGTGGGGCGGTTTCTTTAACTAAATCCTGATAATATTTAAAGTGAAATACGTAATAGCGAAAACGCTTAAAACGGTGTCCCTATAGGTTAATACGAAAATGGGTTCTCCCTTTACGTGTTAAAGGGACATGATACGATTTACACAAAACTTTTTAATTCAATGATTTTCATAATTTTTTGGATGCCTCATATGTGTACGTATAATGTAAAATAGATTTTGGGCTCAAAATTTCATAAAAATCTAACTATTTACTTTTTAAGGGAAAAGAAGTGATTTTAAAATGCTACTCTTCCCACAAAAATTGACGTACATTTATGAAATCTGATTTACAAGTACGTTAAACTATGAATAATGAAAGTTGGTATGAGTTTTGCAATAACATGATTGGTATTCGTACAATACTTCTTTTTATGAATGCTTATTGAAAATTCCTTAAAAAATGTATAAATTTTAACTTCAACTATTTTTTAAAAAGGTAGTATTGCTTTTATTGAGAAATGCATACCAACTTTTGTTTCATTTGCTATTAGCAACAAGTGCAAAAAATTTCCAAGCATTAAGCACAATAGAAAAAAGGCCTTCGCATTTTAAATGAAAACAACCAGTTCTTTAATCTTTCTGAGATAAGTAAGTTTAAATATTTAATATGCCATAGGGATGTGAATAAAAACAATCGTAAAAGTTATCATAACTCTGCACTTTTTACACTTAGAGCTTTCAAATTTTGTGAGTTTGTAAAAGAGTACATAAAAAATAATTTAATTTTAAAAAATTACATTTGATTTTTTGACTGAATTTTGTCAATTGAATTGTACTGTGTCCTCTTAAAATGAAAAATTACTTATTTATGGTATATTTTTAAATTTGAAAAAAAAACTATATTATGAAGGTATAGATTGAAATTTTTCAAAATTCTATAAGAGTTGAGAGGTTTTTCTGTCGGAAAATGTGTTCCATGTTTTTAGTTCCCTTCCGTACGTTAGGCGAATACAGGCTTTAAAGTGTAATTCCAATGTTAATTTCTACTTGAGAACAGCTCTTAAAGTTTTCTTTAAGATAATATTTTTATATTTCTTTTTTATTGAGAACATTTTTAACCCCGTGACACGGGGGTTTTCATAGAAGTAAGAGTGAAGCACGTATCACTAAGAAGAGAAGAATTACAACACAAACATCCATGTCTTACCCGGGATTCGAACCCAGACCCTACAGCACCGCAGTCAGCGTCACTAACCGCTATACCGGATGGGTGGCAAGATTTTAATATTCAGTTACGTAAAAATGTTATTTCGATTTATATTATATAAGGATTGCCCAAATGTAAAATGGACACGTGCAATTGTGTCAGAAGTATTGCAGTTATAGCAACTTCACCGAAAATGGATAGAAAGGGAGGTAGGAAGTGTACAGCGCATATCATGTGCAAAAATGAAACCTGTTCGTGGTAAAGGAAGTAGATCAAAAAGTAAAAGTCGTGCTATTCTCTGGATGAGTCCATATAGGAACAATGCGCGGTAGTACGGTTTGTGATTGCTGAAGGTGAACACTAAATGCAGGCATCTTCCCGCGAATGGTGGTAGTCTGTAGTGAGCACTGCTTAGTTCGAACAATTAGTGCAAAAGTTTTCATGAAGGGTGGCAAACGGTATCAAATGCCTTCCCAAACGTATCCCAGTAAACCCAAACGACTTCAAAAAAATTCCGTTGAAATGTGTTGGAACACCCACCGTACAGTCCAGATTTGTCTCGCTGAAACCTTCCATGCTTTTTCCACTTAAGAGAGCATTACGCTTCTATTCGGACGATGAGGTGAAGGAAGCTATGCAAGAATCAAACACGATCTTTTTACAGCGAAGGCATAGGCCTGCTGTCGAAAGGAAGGGACCTGTGTTACAACGCCCATATGGCGATTTATTTTTATTCCCAATAAAGGCATTGTTTTTATTCCACATGTCCACTTTTCATCTGGGTAACCCTTATAGCTTAGGTACATTTTTAAAAAAATCCATAGATAGAATAATTCGAACACTACAGCATTACGTCTTTTTAAAAACATCTATAACACAAGTAATAGGGGGAAAAAATTAAGTCAATCCCTACTTAGGTCAACAAAGAAAAATTTTATTTTAGTTACTTTTTATTAAATAATTACAATTAATATAAATGTGCATATACATAAGACACACAGAATAACAATATTATGTGACACAATAGAAAGCGATTTTCCTTGCAATTTTCATTTCTGTATAAGGTGTTGAAATTTTTTTTACTACTACTCATTTATTCATTAATTGTTTTAATAAAATAGCATTAGTAAAAAGTAATACATTCTCAGAAATTAGGCATTCCCAGGTGGGATTCGAACCCACGACCTTTGGATTAAAAGTCCAACACGATATCCATTGTACTACAGGGTCACAATGACCGATTTTCCTTTTTATATAGGGTGTTGGAATATTATTTTTTTACGATTGTTTGTGTTGTTTGTAACTATTTATTCATTAATTAAATTTAATTAATGAATTAATATTTGAAAAAACTGTATTATCATCAGGTTTCATCCGCTACAAGTTTTAAAAAATGTATTTGAACTTGAGTGGATGAATAAAAAGTATTTTATGAACGATTGAAAATTTGAACAAGATTTATATTTATATAAATAAGTAAATATAGGGTGAGTGTGAACTAATAGTAGGAATTGAAAAAAGAAAAAAACAATTTGGGGTTGATCGGGTGCATTATATTTTAAAGCACATCAAAAAGCAACAGCATTACGGCAATCATTATTTCGCCAATATACCCACAAATTAAAAATTATTACATCCCATTAAACCAGCCTGCGAGCCACTGAACCATTATTTCTTTTTAGAACTTAAATCCAAACCAATAAAAAAAAACCCGAATTCGATGTGTCCGATTCTGAAACTAAAAAAAAAATTTTTTTAAAGTAACCGCAACTTTTATTTTTGTGGCCATCCCCTTTAATATCTCCTTCGTGACTCTAGCGTATCTCAACTTTTCCCTACGAAAACTAAAAAAAAAAGCCTCAAAACACAGCTTTTCCCTTTCATGAGTAGCTGTGTCACTTAAACAATGAATCCTGGGCCTATATAAATCCTTTAAACTTCTGTAATAATCTCTCTGGGTTTTTTTCCCTATCCAGCTTATTGTGATAAACGCATCTCGTACGCTACTAGAAAGAGAAAAACACGCCATCCTCTATTAAGGCTATGTGAAAGCCCATATCATTGAAGAATTTATGAGCTTTACTATCATTATTAGAGGAGGAAAAGAGATACTATACCGAGAGAGAGAGTGGAAAAGAGGATTGATGCCTTTGCAGTTTAGGATGGTAGAAATATATATAAGGATAAACAGTATACTGTCGGGTATCTTTACCATCAAAGATTTATAAAATAGAACAAAAAAAATTTTCTTTTACTCAAAGCTGGGGAAAAAAAGTTGGTCAGTCGTATATTATTCAGTACATTTGGCGTTGCTTTACAAAATGGACATCTACGAAAAAAGCATTTTTTGAAAGAAAAAAAAACTAAAGGAGGAATTTATTTTAATTCTTTTTTAAAGTTCTTTGCTTGTTTTTAATTTTAATAAAGTTGTCTTTTTCTTGGTTTAAAATGTATGATAACTGGGAAATATAAGTTTTGAGAAAATGTTCTTAAGCGATGTGATTAAAAAAAATGTGCGACATCTTATGATATTCGCCAAAATATTAAGACAAAAAGTAGTTATTCGAACTCAAAATCATGCATTCCGGTTGTATAGTCATAAGTAACCATATCTTTTGAGTATAAGTTTTTTTTGTGTGTGCAATAGCGACTCCTTTCACTTCATTTTACTTTAAATATTTTAATTAACGTCCCATTCAGTGGATTTTATGTAAATACAAATATATAATCAATCCTCTTATTACAAGAACATTATTTTTAATTAAAATTTTTAAATGACAAAGCGTTTCTTTCGAATTATCTCTATTGCCCGTTTCAACTTTCTATAGCATTTAAAATGTGGATAACCTCTTTAACCTAGTAGTCATAAACCACTGGTGTAGCTAGTCCTAAGTGGGCCCTATATCTAAAACTTCTTGAAGGCCCTTTTTGTGCCCTTTAAAATTTCACGATTTTTTGCTCACATATGTTAGGCCCCCTGTAGGCTGTGGGCTTCATATCATTGATAGGGCGGTAGCTACACTCCTGTTATGGTCACGAACTCGTGACCGACGTCGTCGAGTCAAGGGCTCAAATCCTGATGTCACTGATGACTCGTTGTGT
This sequence comes from Trichonephila inaurata madagascariensis, assembly GCA_019973955.1. Classification (NCBI taxonomy): domain Eukaryota; kingdom Metazoa; phylum Arthropoda; class Arachnida; order Araneae; family Nephilidae; genus Trichonephila; species Trichonephila inaurata. The sequence continues at coordinate 236,227 of BMAV01018720.1, read as the reverse complement.
AGAAGGGCTGATTCTCGTTAAATGGATTGTGGTTCACATTCCTCACGTTGGTATGATGTGGAAATTAAGAGAATGGGATACCGGCTCAGGAGTCTCCTTCAGCACTTTACTACGGTTCAAAATTATGAGGTCATTTGCCTATATCTCTTGCATTGCCTTAGAGTGTGACGTCAGTGAACACTTGCTTAATCACAACCTTGGCGGTTTTGGCGAATGTTTTGTGTACTTTCAATTGATTGTTTATTAATATCACATTTCGAATCTATGTGAGGCCTGCTGGCAAGGGAATTCGTGATATTGTGAGCCACATTATGCATTTTCAAATTCAGGAGATAATGTACAAACAATGCATGCATATATCACGTACGTAAACTTGCACATTTAATAATTAGCAATCGTTTCGTTAATATTTTTCCCAAGATGCATTTCGTATCAAATAAGGAATAAGCTTAATTCATGGCTGTCACATGATAAATTCACTCCCGTATTCTCCATTGAATTCAAAGCTGACGTTGTACTTGCTGTTCTACTTGTGAAATTTAGATAAAATTTCAAATGATAATTGCAAGCATTAAGATTTTTCAAAAAGTTTTTCAAAAGTTAAAAAAGTCTTATATTATACGTGTACATTTAAAGCATGTACGTTTTGCTAACCAATGTGAATTGTTGTTGACAAACATGTTCATTTTAAAGAAAGTTTCTGTAAAAAGCAATAGTTGGCAACGGCAAAGCGTATGAACTGGTTGACTAGAAACACGCGATTGCAGTTATCATGTGACTAATGACGTCACTTTGAATTTATTCCATCGTGATAAGACAAAGGAATTGTACGATTGATTAGAAAATGAAGCATTGAATTTCATATCTGAAACTTGGCGTAATATGAAGTTGTATTTTTTAATAACCATATCAATTTTTATTTATTTTCCCTCTAATTAAATTTTTTTAAGATACTTCTTTTTTATTTTTTGTGAAAAATATAGTATTTATGATCCATAAGCAGGGCCAAAGACATTTTTTCGAAAATTTTACAAAACCGCCAACTTATTAGCAACAGTAAAAAAACCCTTATAACTCTTGTTTGTGTATTTTCTTAATAAATACAGGTATATGTAGCAATTTTAAGCATAAAATAATTGTTTAAGAGAATAACGGTACAAATTAAAAAGAAAGTTGCTGCTAACCTAAAATGGCAAAATATCATTTACACCTGTTTAATGAAAGCATTAAAACTAAAATGCAAATTATTATAGGTATTCTCAAACGTTCAATTAGTTTATTTTAGTATTTCTTATGGTAGTTTTCAACCTCGATTATATTTCTATTCAGAAAAGCACCCCCGAATTTTTAGATCAAAGTCATTTTGAACTCATTTTAAAAATATTCTAAAGTTATTCAAATAATTGCTGTCCACTTTTTGATGGATGGCCGCGACACCTCTTATCGCACTCCCCACCGAATTGCACAATTCCCTACGCATCCCATAGACCCACCTCGAAATTCTTTAATTTATCCCTGAAAAGGGAGCACGTTCTTCCGTAAACAAACGTTATTACGAAAATGCGCATTGTTCGAGTGCGTCTTCCTTTTCCTTTCATAATAACTGGTTACATTCAGGGCTGGGCAGAGCTTTCCAATTAACTTCTGTTCTGCCACAAGAATATTACTGAAATTAGTGATGGTAAAATACTGGGCACGGTTAGAAGTTGGAATTATCTATTCGCTTTTTAATGAGGATGGGCTCCAGGATAAAATGGAAAAGCAATTACATTAAAATGCTACCCTCCTCAAAAATATTACGTCAACTATAAAATTTAACAGAAACATGGAATAGATTCCGTATCATGAGGTCGTTTGAATTATCCATTTATTTCAATGGACAATACGTTTTACCTCCAAGCCGTTACCTCTTTCTGTGTTTTTAATTTCATATTATATATACATTGCAACGCAGATAGGGGTTTAAGGATTTTATCGCAAGGAGCAAGACAATTCTTCAGGAGCGATGAAATTTATTGTCGAAAAACAATCCTTGAAGTACAGCAGTTATATTCGCAGAATAAATCTCAGAAGGCCTTCACACCTTCTACAGAGCACAAACACAACTATCAGTGTCTAAAATGCAAGTATGTGAAAGCTTATTCACAAGCACTCGCTCGTCCTACATAATAGCTGAAGTAATAACTAATCGCTGGTCGATTCTTCACGGTCAAATCAATACTTACTCTTCAACGGTCAAAAAAAGACTTACTCATTTTCGGTGAGTGGCTCCCTTTTTATAATCCCTCACGGATCTTTCGAGAAAAATCCCCTTGCATCATAAATCACGATTTTTATAGATATCTCCCCTAATATCCGAAAGAATCCATAGGGTAGCGAACTCACCAACATAGTCGCCAAGTCGTTAAAACGATCGCCAAAAATGTTGCTAACTTAGCTCTATCGCTAAGATTTCGCCAAGTTTCCACTGAATCGCCATTATAATGTGAGGAACGGCGTTGCTTGCGAATATTACAATTTTAACATAAAATAAATACAACATAGAGCAACATAAACATATTACACATCCGATATAAATTATTTACACTATTTTAAACATTCATTACACACAATCCGTAGCAATATGAAACCTTGATAGCGTGTTTTATTGAAATATACGAAATCAGAAAATAAAGTGCTTTAGGTTTAAATTTAATCGAGATGATTTTGAAAAACTTAGAAAAAGGCCCTCATAAAATTCATAAAATACTCAAAGTTTGTGGCGGTATCTAAATAAATCAGTAATAGCCACCACGCGATGACGATCGTTTTGGCGTGATCTATAAAGTACTCGCGTTTGGAACGAAATAAAGAAATACCAACTTTCTTTATATTATTAAACTGCTAAAAAGTGAAAACAAAATGGAGGATTTATTATTAATTTATTTTGTTATGTATTTTGAATTATATATGGAGGGAGGGTGAATTTTTCTAATGATGTATGTAAGCAAGGCATTTTTAAAACTATTAAGGCTATCTTCGGTAAAAGTAAGTGAGCTTGAATTAAACGTGAAACCCATTTTCAGACAGAAAAAATGCCTCAATTTCTATGGAAAAATTTGCAATATATAACTCATACCTTTGTTGACAATATAGTGTTTTTAAAGGTGCCAAAATATTCCATGAATACTTTTTTTTTTTTTGTTTTAATTCGTGAAGGCGTAGCCCATTTAACATTACGGTATAGGAGACAAAACGCGAAACACATTTTATACCAGAAAAAATGTGACAACTCGGTTAAAAACGGGAAGTATGATAAAAAAAATTCTGCTCTCTAAAGGATAGTGAAACCTGAATATCATATTAATGTTTCATTTCTTTTATATCTGAAAAAATGTTCCAAATTCGGGTCCTATTCTTTAACATTAACCGAAGATAGCCTTAATACGTTTATATACAACATAAATGCACGAGTTTTATTTTCCAAGATGTCATTCATACAAAACAACCAAGTGGTAACTGTTGCCAATATACAAAGTCTAATATAAACCTAAAAATATATTGCTAAAATTCATAACAAAATATATGTAAAAAGTATATAGTCCATCAAATGTCTTATATAAGGTTAATAATATAAACACACATTTTACATTTCAACATATATTATTGTATATTAATTAACGAAGTATTACATGATTCGAATTTGACTCACTTTATAAATAAAGAGGTAAAGTAAATAATTTACGGCGCTTTGGCTCCTTATTACATAGATTTTTTGTGAAACCCTAGATTACACAGGTACATTTATATCCTTCTCTTCGGAGTTTTATAAAATTTACTGAAGAAAGCAATAAATATAAAAAAGAATTACCAAGTCCTTAACTTTTTTAAGACTTTAAGCTTTCGTGTAGCGAGCTTTACAGATAACTTCAATGGCTTACATAGCTTATAGTGGGGAGAGGGTGTATATCCGAAGAGAAACACATAGGCGAAATCAGTAATAGTACAAATTAAAAATTTGTTCATCTAACGAGGGGTTAAACCCCTTCCTCTTGTGTACGCCACTGGATAACTTAGAAAGGAAAATAGTTTTTTTTTTCTAAGACAGAGACCTGCAAACAATACTTTACGACTACTCAACCCTAGCCCTAAAAGCATAGTTCACAAATATTCATTGAATACCTTATACAAATACATTCGAATCTCTATATTGCGAACTTTTCTGTATAGCGAACTTACTTGAACATTTCAAGATTTTCTTCGTAAAATAACCTCTCTATAGCGAAGTGCATTCTCTATACAACGAACTATTTCTTTTGGGATTCAATTTTTGTTTCCCCTTTTTTTAAAGTTTTTCTGAAAAAATTTCAAGTTATTCTCTCTGTAACACATTTTATATGGTCATAAACCTTGAACTGGTTTTATTAGATCCTAGTTCACCTAGAGCAATAGAGTTCTGGGGAAGTTTCATTCAAGAAGTGCAACCTTTAACCCCCATTGCCCAGTACACTAGAAACATCTTCGATATCCTCTTTCACTCTCAGTGGAGTTGTCCCATGTCCCTGTGTTCTAATTATAAAATAATGTATGTTTAATATTACTTGTATGCTTTAAATTACAAAATGTCCTTAAAATTTATTAATTTTAGTGTAAAATTATTTTCTTAATGTTGAAAATAAAGTCAATTCTTCGACATTCTTTTTTCTTGTTTTCCTTGCAGTTTTTCTTTCTTTCTTTTTGATGGGTAAGATATATAAAATAAACATATATTGATTTTAAAAAAGGTGTAAGTAATTACTTTTTTAATATATAGTATTTATGAATTTAAAATTTGTTTCACGGGGTTTATATAAAGTATATTAGAAGATGAACCTCTATGTAACGAATTTTCCATACAACGAACTTTTTTCCGGGATTTAGCGACTTCGTTATATAAATATCCGACTGTATTAAATTTCAGAAACACGTGTGCAAAATTTTCATTTCTTATTATCAATCCACTGTATGAAACCTAAGAAAGATCGATGCTTCTAATAATGAAGTAACGATGAATACGAAACAAACAGAAGAAAATCAATATTCTAATCGCAAGATGATGCCAATTCACCTTTCCGAAATTCAGCTGATTTGACCATCTCCCGTGTACACAAAGACACAAACCCAATATTTTAACGCCTCGAAGAGAAGTGACGAACTCCAACTGCCCCCCCCCCTTCCCATCTGGTCTTCCTCGTGGGCATAAATCACTTAAAATGCGTGCAAAGGTAGTCTGCTTGTCCAGAGCAAATCGAATTCAATAATTTCTGTTGGACTGATGATGGACATCAATTTGTTAGACACGCTGGCCACGTAAACTGATTATTCATTAGGCTTAAGAGGAATGACAACCTCTGCTTATGTGTCACGGGTGGGCTCAACACGGTATTAATGTAATTAATAAAGCACTGTGTTAATGGGGCAGTCAGTCAATTGGAAGAAGAGGAGGGGGGAGGACAGTGTTTGCAGTTCGCTGCCGTTCGAGTTTTAGCCATCGTCGCAGTTTTCATCCCAGCAAAAGGAAATGGCGAATGAGTGACAGTTATGAATTTTGTTCCAGATAAGGCACGTGCTTGCTAAGGGATCTAAAACAGAAATACGTTTTGAATTATTATACTTTTATAACTTCCCTTTAAATACACGTACTTTGCTTACGTGATAGAGTATATCATCCATTTTTATCTCTATATTCCTCCTTTTTAAAATAATACAAAAACACAGGCTACATATTGATGAGGGAGTGGTTATATATATATATATATATATAAAGTTATTATGCTGTAAAAGTTATTCATTTATATATTTACTTATGATTATATCGGTTAAACCAAAATTTCTGCCCGGATTATAAAAATTCAATACAAAATAATCATTACATTTAATTGCGATTACGTTTACATTAACCATTACATTTACACACTGGCGCAGCTAGCTTTGAGGGGCACCTGTATCAAAATTTCTTCAGGGCCCTTTTTAGATATGGGAGCCATTGTTAGTGGAACTGTAGTTTTCACATGTTGGGGCCCTTGAATCTTGGGGACCC
>BMAV01018720.1:201803-230069 GCA_019973955.1 Trichonephila inaurata madagascariensis | reverse complement strand
ATTTACATCAACCCTTACATTTACATCAACCAATACATTTACATCAACCAATACATTTACATTAACCATTACATTTACATTTATCATTACATTTATAATGTAACTTTTGTATTAGATAAATCAGTTTTTCTTATACAACAGATTATGGGAAAACTTTTTCAAGAGTGACTCGGGGGAGGGGGGGAACCATTTGTAAGGAAGACAACATTTTCGGCCGAAGTGGTGTCTATTCAAGAAAAAGCCCATGGCCGCGATAGCCTAATGGTCAAGACAACGAACTCGTCGCCGGCGTGTCATGAGTTCGAGCCTAGTACCGCTGAAAACTCACCCTGCGGAGAGGGCCGATGCACGCACGTTAAATACGTCGAGTCTCAAACGTCCTCCCATTGGTGTGGTGTGGAAGTTAGAAGACGGGGTTCCAGCTCAGGTGTCATCCTCGTCACTTGACCATGGTTCAAAATGAGGAGGTCCGTAGCCTAAAGCCCTCGAGTAGATGAATAGTGCGACGTTAATATTCACTCCATCGAGAGAAAGCCCAATGTGTACTTTGGTTTCATGAAACAAAATCGCCCATTAATCTTCAGCGTATATTTCGACGTTGTTATGGAAGTAAATCTCTTGGTGCAAAATCAGTAAAGCGAGAGTACGAAATGTTTAAAGAATTAGGCAGCCTTAAAGATTTTTCCAGAAGTGGCAGGCTGAGTGGTGTGATTACCTTACCCTTGGGGTCGCTTCCTCATCATCTAGTCGACCTAAAGCTGTGGGAGGGAAAGATGGATGACCACAAGACCACAACCATAATAAATCTAATTTATTATTATCAAAGATAATATTCCAGAACCAGTAATCTATAAAGGGAACCCTTGGAGTGATATAAAGAGAGAAACAACCTTATGTGAATAAGCGTACGAAATTCGAATAGCTTAACTTTAATCAATCCTATCTTAATAATTCTAAATTCACTGATTTATTCTAGTAGTTAAAACCCCTCCTTTAGTCACGCGACGTAATTCTAATTCTTACCGTATTAACACTGCTTTCAGTGGCTCCGTTCCTTCCGAACTACGATTATTAAACTCTAACTTGATATACACTACCTAATCTGCATCTCATGCTTTCTTCTTGAGAGGGATAGCTGTGAAATAAACGCGATTTCTGGCCCAAAGATTCCCGAAGAGGATTATTAGTTGAAAATCGCGTCAAGTCCCGTCACAGTGTGAGTGAAACCCCTGTTGAACTTAACACTTGGCCGGGAACTGGAATACTGCTTAAACATTTTCCGAGGCACCGAAAGGACACACTTTGAAATTTACTGAAGTAAATGGTCTTATAAAGAATTCATAATAATGCTTACAATATATCGAGAAAAAAACGTTTCTAAGCATAATAGTTAGAGATAAGAGCGCAATAAATATCTATATAATCAGGGCAAAAAATTTCCCCCCCCCATCTACAAAGTTTTTGTAAACTGTGTGTGTCTGCATACAGAGTTTATGCATTTCTTTACTGTGATCAACATATGTTCGATTTTAACATTTAATTCAGCATACTCTTGTTTCTTTTTCTTTCTATGTTTATGAAAATCTCCCCAATGTCTAACATACTGAGTCGGACAATCCTAATCGGTTTTTGTTCAAAGTAAAATGTTGGATAATAGTGCATTACTTATTTGCTTCTTCCCACACTCCTGACTTGGGTCAGGGGCTCGCGGCCAGCATGTCACGAGTTCTAACCCTAGTGCCCCTGAAAACCCTCGCATGTATATAAATATGTATATAAGTATGACAGAAAAACACAATATTGTGACAAAATAGAAAGCGAATTTCCTTCCTATTTTTCATCTTTCTTTCTATATAGGGTGTTGTACTATTTTTTTTTTTTGCTACTATTCATTCATTAAATATAATTCTTTTAATAAAATAGCATAGAGAAAAAGAAAACACACTTTCAGAAATTAGGCTATACCATGGGGGATTCGAACCCACAACCTTTGGATTAGAAGTCCAACTCGCTAACCATTGCGCTTGCGCTACAGGGACACGCCGAACGATTTTCCTTTCTATATAAGCTGTTGTACTATTATTTTTGTTTGTTACTATTTATTCACCTTTTTAATTCAATGAATGAATGAATATTTGAAAAAACTGTATTAAAAAACATCAAGTGTCATCCACTACAAGTTTAAAAAATACAATTGAACCTCAGTGGATGAATAGAAAGTATTTTATGAACGATTAAATATTTGAACAAGATATATATATAGGGAGAGAGTGCACTAAGAGTAGGAATTGTATAAATAATCGAATCAGAAGGAAAAACGTTCGTTAAACAGAAAATATACTTCGCTATTTGTAGGTTATTTTACGAAGAAAAGAAGTTAAATGTTCTTGGTTCCAGGAAAAAGTTCGCAAAATAGAAAAATTCGTTAAATAGAGGTTCGTAATATGAAGGTCCGACTGTATACATCTCCTCAGGAGGCTCACATTCTTCAGGTGGGTACGGGTGTCACAATCCCGAAGTACCTAGTGATATTTTCCTTTTCCCAAGGAGTTTACTATCTTTGGTAAACACGGGTGTCACGACCCCGGGGTACCCCAGTGATCCTTCTCTATTTTCGAGCCTCCATCTTGTCATCCAATTTCTCCTTTTCTTCTTTTCCCATCCAGACCACAGACCTATGAATGTTTGGCGCAGTATAGCCAAAACTGGATCTTGCGCCATAAAACACCAAACTCATCATCATCATCACCGACTGTATACATAGTTGTATCTATATACTTATATCAATATTCTTCAAAATATATTAAAAAACCTATATCAATCTATCACATATCCATCATTTTGAGTTTCTACTTTCCAATAAAACCATAGAAATTTAAGCAAATACACTCTTCAAAAAAGAGTGATGAATTATTCACAAGATAAAACAAAAATGCATACTTGTTTGAAAAGATGCAGCAAAGGAAAAAAATTGTGAACTTTAGACTTTTAAGCTTTCCCCTCTAGATTACTTACGCATTCCTCTTTTAGCCAATTTTTAAAACTTTCAAAACAATATCAAGCTTTTTGACTGACATTTTGGCTCGGGTTTTTTTTTCCCCCTAAAAGGGAATTTGACAAAATCAAATCTTTAGTGCCGATTCTGACGAAAAAACTTAACATGTACAGCCTCTCAGATATACTATGGTGGTCTGTAAATTTAATTCTGAAGCAGAAAACTCTCTTAATTTTAAAAAAAAAAATTTTAAATTAATATTAGTTAATGAAGAAATAACAATTGGTATGTTTTCTCGCTTTTAATTTTCCTATAAAATAAATTGGGAAGATTTTCTTTTATGTTAGACAAAAATAGAGCCGTAAAAATTTGGGCACGTGTGTAAAATCCCACCTATCGTGAAATGTGGCGCAATTCTAACCAAATTAACACTAATTGAAACATCGCGTTGTTTAACGACATTTTCCTGGTTTGCTGATAATGGTCACCACAAAATTTTACACTTATCAAAATTTGCTAATTTAAGGTATTTCCACGGATACTTTTTTTCCCTAGCCATGAATCTGTTTTATACATTAATTAAAATAATACATGAATTGATTTGACATAAATGTTTTCAACAAAAAACATTAACATTTTTCAAAAGGCTTCAGGTGAATTTCATTTTAAAGTATCCGATTACAATCGAAACCATGGTGTTGGATATACGTGTAAAGGAATATTTTTATTTATATTTATTTATTTAGTGTCAACCGAATAGAAATATACATATGAAGTTGTTTTAAGAATATTTTTACTAAAAAATATTATTTAAATGCAATTTTTGGTAAAAAATAAAAGAAGTGATATATTTTCAAAACATTCACATTTTATAAAAAAAATACAGCCATAACATCAATATTTTGTCTCTGTACATGAAATAGGATTTTAAAAATATATACCGTAAAATCCCGCGTATAAAGCGCACATTCAAGTTGCATTTTTTTAATTTTTAAGTTTATTAGCCAAATAACGCGCACCTTCCTTTTTAAGAACGAACTTGTAATGTACGTATGTAATGCTATTATGTTTTGTAGTTATTTATTCGAGGTATTATCCCAGAATTTGGAAAAAAAATAGCATATTTTCTACAACTACAACCCCTTACGTTCAATAGAGTTTTGTCATTTCTTTTAAATAAACAGTATTACAGTCTATGTAAAAGTTTAATATTTTTAATACTCGTCTCTTTTTTCAATTCCTACTATTAGGTCATACTCTCTATATTATTTGTTTGTTTGTTTTTTGTTTATTTATCTTGGTGGAATTTTCAATCGTTAATAAAATACATTTTAAAGCGCTCAATTGAGCTGAAATTTTATATACATGATTATTTTGGATGATAATAGAATAATTTAATTACAGTTAATAAAAAATAATTGATTAAAACTAATTATTTAAAGAATTACAAATACAGCCACGTTGGTGACTTAGCGACCATTTTTGGTAACGTGTCAAAACTTTAAAAGGTTTTTTTCTCACGGGCATTCAGTTTAACTAAAATTTTATACACATGATTGTTTTGGATGACAATACGATACTTAACTCATAATGAATAAAAATTAATTTAACACTTAATGATGTGATTCTTTCATATGTATATACATATTTGTATTCATTGTAACTATTTAATGAAAGGTAACTAAAATAAAATTTTTCTTTGATGATTGAAGAAGGAATTGACTTAAAAAATTTTTTCTATGACTAGTTTTTATTTTTAAAGCTATCATTTTTATACCCGTTGTGTAACACGCACCTGTAAATTTCGATCTTATTTTTGGTGTTAAAAGTGCGCATTATACGCTGGATTTTAAGGTAATTTAAACTTATTCATATTCAAATATATCAGAAACAAGTAATATAAAAAAAATTTTAAGTCAATTCCTACATAGATCAACAAAAGAAAAATTTTATTTTAGCTACTTTTTATTAAAGAGTTACAATTAATATAAATAGGTATATACATAGAACAGAATCACAACATTAAATGGTACTTAATTTTTATTATTTAGGATTAAAGTATCATATTGTAATCCAAAACAATCGTGTATATAAGATTTCAGTTTAACTGAATTCTTTAAAACGTGAGAAAAATACCTTTTCAAGTTTTGATACGTCGCCAAAAGGGTCACTAAGTCGGCAAAAATGATGCCAACGTGGCTGTATTTGTAATTGTTTAAATAAATAGTTTTAATCAATTCATTTTTATTAGTTATAATTAAATTACTGTAACGTCATCTAAAATAATCATGTATATAAAATTTGAACTCAATTGAGCGCTTTAAAATGTATTTTATTAACGATTGAAAATTCCACCAAGATAGATAAATAAATAAATATATAGACAGAGAGTGAGATAATAGTAGGAATTGAAAAAGATATTTTAATAAAAAACACCGGTAATTATTTCAATTGATAGTAACTTTGAAAATAATGAGAATATTTCAAGTACCCTACTTTAGGTTCTGTAGAAAAATCTTAGTTATTTTTTTAGAAAATATAATTATTACAGGAGCTTTTTCCACAAATGTAGAGTGTTCGGAAAGTATATCATTCTTTCTTCATTTTTTGCCAAAACATTGCATTTAAATAATTTTTTCTTCTAATGATAGTCTCGAAATTACACTATTAATATCTCTATTAGTTCACAATCTCCCTATATATATCTTGTTCAAATTTTCAATCGTTAATAAAATACATTTTAAATTCCTCATTTGAGCTGAAATTTTATATACACAATTGTTTTGGATGACAATGAGATAATTTAATTATAATTAAGATTAATTGATTGAAACTAATTATATTTAAAGAATTATAGATACAGTCACGTTGGCATCATTTTTAGCGACTTGGGTCAAAACGTTAAAAGATTTTTTTTCTCACGTTTTAAAGCATTCAGTTGAACTGACATTTTATAGACATGATTGTTTTGGATGACAATACGATACTTTAATGTTAATTAATAAAAGTTATTTGCCACTTAATGTTGTGATTCTGTCATATGCATATATATATTTATATTAATATTGTAATTTTTGATAAAAAGTAAATAAAATAAAAAATGTCTTTGTTGACTTAAGTAAGAATTGACTTTTAAAAAAAACATTTTATATTACTTTTTTATATGTATATTTCCAATTCAAGTGACAATATCAAAAGCAATTATTCCTTTCTTCGTTTTTGTGATATTGAAAGAATTTTATTTGCGAGGTTTACCTCGATCATTCGATTTACTACCGAACTATCACCTCTAGATGCATTTCTGACAGATAATGAGGAATCTTCTAAAGTAGCGTCTTGGAATAAGTGATGACCATTAGCTGTTAACGATAACCGTTAGCGAAGCATGGGGAAACCCCATAAGTCAGTCAGTTACCAGACTGCATGTTATGAGCCAGACGATTGGGCGTGGCTTAACAGTAAAACGCGATAATTTACAACATACTCCAAAACATCTATAATCCACTTTTAAATATTCAATTATTAATGTAAACAAAAAATGTTTCTTAAAAGTTAGTCTTGCATTTTCCTTTCTTGGATTTTAGACCTTAAGGACATATTTTCAAAATAGGAAACGGATTTAATTTACAACCGATAAGCGATATGTATTTAAGCAAATAGATAATTCGTTCACGTGCTTAAATTTTTTAAATACTATAAGCTAATTAACCTAAGAGTAGTAAAAAATGTAATATAACGGTCATTTTAAGGGGAGAAACCGGTTCAAAAAAAAAAATTTTATCCGAAAACCCAACGTTATGGAAAATCAAAACATATAATCGAACAACGTTATGAAAACATATTTACTCCATAAGTGTCCCTAAAAACTCAGTTCCCTAAAAAACATCCTAAAAAATCAGTTTTTTAATTTGAAAACAAGTTCTACTTTTTCTCTATCTTTAATTAATAAACGTGTTGTTGTTAGCGCCACTTCAAAATTGAGAAAAAGAGATATATTGCCTTTCTGATAGTATATTCTTTGTTATGCCCAACAATATATTTTCATTGTGATTAGTATTATTAATTTTAAGTTAACATGCCCGTAGGGACACTTTTACAAAAGAATTTGGGCGTGGTGAGTACTAGGAAACCCAGGAGGTTACACCTTTTTGACCCTAACAAACGAGCTTTCAACTGTTTTTATTTTATAATTGAAAAATCGTACCAAAATATAAGAAATGAATTATGAACACTGGAACCAGAAGTTACTATGTAACAAAACTTTTGAATATTTTTCTTAGTTGCAGAAAATATTAAATGTGTTGTGTGTGTTAAAGAATCTCTGGAGAGATATTTTTATTAAAATATAATTACACGCATTATTATATTTCGAGGAAAATAATTATGTTCCGAGTTTTTTCCCCTTAAAAGACTTTCTTTTTTCATTTCATTCATATATGGTTTAATTTAGAATATGATAAAATATTTTAAAAAATTGATTCTGAAAAATTTTAAATCGCTTCGAACTATTTCTAGTTTTTGAATCCTTTAAAAAACGAGCTAGTGTTTTTTTTTTTTTTTTTTTTTTTTTTTTTTCCATTATTTTTTCCCTCTTTTTTTCATTTTCACTCAATTTTTCTTTCAAACATTTATATACAATATTAAATATTCTAATTAAACAAAGTTCAATTTATTAAGAATTTTTTGTGTTAATTGTATTATATGAATATATTATCTAATAACATAATAGTATCATTGATGTATTTCATCTACCTTGTTCATAGACACGTTTATATATTTATTTAAATGGTTTGTTAACTTTTAAGTATACATGCATTTTAAAAAAAGTGACATTACGCTGTTGAAAGGCTTCTATATTTTCCCGTACCAAGTTATAAAAGATTTAAACAGTAATTAATATTTCTTATTTTATTAAAAGCTTTCCAAGTACACATTGCAGTAGGATTTATATATGTTTAACTTGAAACATTCTTGTGATTTTTCATAACCAAGAAAGGATAAATAAAATTATTAACTCTTAAATTTTTTCGATTTATATTGCTTTATAATATGAATACATATAAGCATAAAATACAGTTTTCTTACTTTAACATAATTTATACTCTCACAACTTCGACTGGGTCATATAGCACCCAAAATACAACTAGAAGTAAAAACTATTTATTAATAATAAGCATATGGTGTTTTTTAAATCATTTAAGAAATCGAGAATTCCAATTCGACGATAAGCTTTATTTTCTCTTTACTAAATGTTTTTAGTTAATAAACCATGTTTGGAATTAATACAAAATAAGCATTCTTCATCACTTGGTTGATATAATTGAACAAATGTACACATTCTAATTAAAAAAATATTTATAATTACGGCATAAATCGAGATTAAAATACTATAATGATAATTATTAATTCAGGTTTTAATGTTTTCAACATGATTATTAATTAATTGAGATGGTTATGTATTTCAAATAGCTCACAGTGTAAAATTATCAATACAAAATGGGATCAAATTCTTACATGAAATTCATTCATATGAGTATAATTTTGGGGACAAAGCTATCATAGATGTGTGTTCTTTAGATTTGACTATTTCCATCAACATAACACACAGAAAGGAAATACAGAGGCATGCCTACATTTTACAGGACTAATAATATTAGGAATAAAGTTCAGTATATTTTATCAGGATTAAATTAACATATTTTGAATCTTTCATAACGAAATTATAAGTCTTCCCCTACAAATCCGATTATATCACTAGTACACCTAATGAAACATGCATAGCGTTTACCAGATGATCCCCAAATGCAATTTAAATAATGCATATCTTGTAAATATTGCTTACACAATGCTATGGCATCGCTATTTTGCAGCTTTTGAAAATTCAACAAAAGGACTTGTGTATGAAACTCTACTTACTAGCTACTTACTTTTTAATGACTGCACTTTGTGCTTTGAATGACATGTTATTAACCATTCTTTTTTATAGCAAGCCAACAGTAACATTAGATAAACTAATACGCTTTATGCCTCTTGTATGGGTGAGTTCCAGCAGTCTTTGCATGTTTGCTTATTATGTGTTTGTTGCATATTTATATATATGTCATTGTCTATTTTTTTTCTATTATATTTTTAATATCTTTCTCTTAATGTTGCACTGATATTGTTGCTTTTTTCTCTTCTACATCTTACACCCCCGCTAAATAGAGTCCTCATTTCTCATTGAACCTACAACTCAGTATCTGCTGATTAGAGTACCGCATTTGCTTTCTTGCCACAGTTCGAAGTTTGGAAGGGAAAAAAATTAGAAAGCAATTAATTGATAAAATTTGGAAGTAAAAATTTTATTACGTAACTAATAGGTCGTATTCGTAATATCGCAGCAAAAGCGAGATTTTTTTTAATTACTGTAATGAGTCTGAAAATATTTTTCACCGCATGTTAGCATTAGAGACGTGTCTATAATTCACGTTTTGATTTTACTTTTCTCAACTATAAAAAAAATTTATTTTCTAATGGAATTTAAAATTTTGTCATTTCATACTATTTTAAAAATTGAAAAAGAAATGTTTTCCAAAAAAAAATGTTATTTTAATTTCTTAAATAAATTTTATTTCGTTCAATTTTTTTTAAAATTTTTTAATCATTAAATTATTTAAATTAATGTAAAAAATTAGTTATTTTTAATCAGTAAAACATTAATTATGATTAAAATTATTCCAAATCATATATCCATAAAATAAAAAGTATAAATTTAACTATAAAAATTTGTGTGTATAATCAGAACGTATAAACTTAAAAACATAAATATTTATTGTTTGATTATTCTTCCCGAATTTTAGATACAAGATACTTTCAAAATTTTAATGCGTGTCTTGGGTTTGAGATAAGCAAATGCGGTCTGTAATAATTTTCGAATTCTTATTCCCTTGGGTATGAAATCTCTTATTTCTGTTTGAAATAAAATCGTTAACTTTTCACGGATATTTAAAATATTCTGTGTCAATGCCAAAAATCTTTCAGAATCTCAAAAATTATTTATAAGGCATCTTCAGGAAAATACTCCCTTTTGAATATGATTTTTCCTCATTCAACAAGTTCAAAATTAAATTTTAATTAATGTAAAAAATATTGTTTCAAACATTTAATTCTGTATTATTTTATAGAAATTTTTACAACAAATATACTGAAAAAAATATATTCTTTCCTATTAATATACAATACCTGGATCAAAAATCCACAAAATTTATTTTATGTATTTTAGCTTATTATTGTATTCAAATTTAAAATATAATTCGTCAAAATTTTAACCTTCAAAATTTATCCTGATTACTAAAGCAGGTTGATTATTAGCATGTCATTTCATATAACACTTTCTAAGGTAATGTCTCTACCAACCCACCGGTAAACTGTTCTATTTTGGCCATTCTCAAACTAAAAATTCTGAAATTTTTCAAAATTCAAGGGATTAGGAAGCCGACGACGAGACAGGCATTGACTCAGGCTTTTTGTTGTAGGTTCGGGGACTCAGAGCGTGAATGGAGCTATCCCTAACTTGCCTTCCCCAACCATGCCCACCTTTAGCGTGCCTCAAGCAAACGGGCAGGCCGGAGAAGTCTACACCAATGGCATCCCGCACTACCCACGTAAGTATTACACCCCTTCTGCTTTCGATGTTGCCATGGCTGGTTGTTGTGTATTCAGCTTTCGATGTTGCAACCCTCTGTGTATCTATCCCATGGTCACGCGGCTTATGAAACTATATATTTCGATACAGGAAATTACATCATTTATGTTTTTTAGAATTCCAGGTTCCACAAATCTTAAAGGTTTTCAGCGTCTGTGGAAATAATAAAAGGCCCGATCCAAACAATGATACGATACAGGGTGATCATAACTAAAGTCCTACTTTCAAAAAGGTGTAAAAAAGGAACTACTGGTCAGAATTACTTCAAATTTAAACTGAATATACATAAAAGGGGAAATGATATGGCATAAGAAAAAAAATAATTCATGTTTTCCTTGTTGCTTTTTATACGGCTTTCGGCTCATGGACAATTAGCCCCTTAAATACCGCTAGCGTATATATACGTCTTACTAATCCAGTGCTCTAACTGCCCTGAACGTATATATACGTCTTTCCGAAGTACGTTTTTTCCTTTGCTATCAGTAAAACTATTCCGAATGCTTCAGAATGCAATAAAATGCGGTTGAAAATGTATGCTAAGGGTTTACTTATTTCAGACAATGATTTGATTATTTATTCCTTTTCTTTTCCCCCAATGCACCGCATACCCACGCCTCTGTGAAAGAACACTGGCACTGGGGAGCGAATCATGTAACTTTTAATCGTCATTTCAGGAGTTAAAAAGCCGATATTTTCCATCCAGTGTGGTACGATCTGTCGTGGTGGATGGACTTCTCACTAACAGTGCAACAATTCTTAAATACCAGGAATTTATTTTTCCCCGTCAAAAAAAATGAAACCATCATGCACTTTGAACAATACAGCTGGTTTAATGTGCAATCCATGCCGAATCTGTTGTAATTCGATTGAAAATGCCACTTGTAGCCGAATCCACTTTCGTAATCTCGCTTACAGCGCCATCTATTGATGCAATTTTGAGCTTTTTCTTTATATCCTACCGTTTCCCCCTTCTTCAAGTATATTCATTTCAAATTTGAAGTCATTCTGACTAGTTGTTCTTTCTTTACACCATTTTGAAATTGGGAGTTTAATTATAATCACATGTAAATATCATGTACTGACTTTATTAACACACAGGTGTCAAAAAAATGAAAAATGCTTGAAGCTTTTGTAATTCTCACCACTCCTCGATAAGATTGAAAACAAAGTTATTGACTCAAATAGCATTAAATTATAAGATGGATTAGGTAATGGAATAAAATATTTCATTTTTTCTTTCATAACGGAAACCATTTTTCTTCATAATTGAGTAGAAAATGGGTTCGACAAGTTGTGTTCCAAATATCATTCGAATCCCATAGTTAGTTATGAACATATTCTGGAAAAACTCTTTGGGAGCCATATATTTAGTTCTTTTGCACAGACGATTCATATAGCTCTTTTCCCCGTCTCTAAAAACGCACGATGATTGTGCCAATAATTCCAAGCATTGAACATAATTTTTTTATTGCTAAATACTTCAGACGATCGTTTAAAATTGAAGAAGCCGTTTTATCGAGGAAGTCCAAGCAGAATTTTATAAAAACTTAGTCTAAACGCTAGTTTTAATTGACGATACAAACTGACATCGATAGTGGAAAAGTTATTTTTAAAAGTTATTTAAATATGTCAAGTAACTCATTAATTCATTAACACCACAATTTCATTCAACTTGAGTCTTTAACAGTGATACTATTCTACCAGCGCGCGATATTAACAGTCTATATATTCAGCTCTATCTATTCTATTCTAAGAAAAGGAAATACATTTTCTCTAGAAGGCCGTTGATCTCAATTTTTCAGGGAAATACACCAGAAAACAAGGAGAGTTAGTGAATATTAACGTCGCACTGTTCAGCTACATGAGGGCTTTTGGCGACAGACCTCGTCCTTTTGAACCATGGTCAAGTGACGAGGATGACACATGATCTGGCACTCCTTCTCCTAGCTACCCCACCACACCAACGGGAGGACGTTTGATCTCTCTACAGATTTAACGTGCATCGCTCCCCTACACGGTGGGTCTTTAGTGGTACAGGGCTCGAATTTATGACATGCCTGCCATGATCCGATACCTTGACCACTGGGCTACCACAGCCCTAGAAAACAAGGAGAAATATAAAAATGCGGAGTTGACTTCTAACGTAATAAAACATCCTATCACATACATATGATAACGTTCATAAAACTATTAGCAAATTCCTCTTTTGTTTACATATGTCTTCAATGATTCCCAATCCAGAAACTTACTTCTTCCAAGGCACTCTTCAAGCAAAAAAAGTCCATATGTGCTGGTGAATTACAAAGAATAGATTCGCCAAACCACCCAATAATTGGCGCGAATAGTTCGATTTATAAAGCACGATTATCTCCTCTGCAATTCATAGAATATGCCATAACGGCCTTTTAAAAAATTTGCATAATTTTCTGTCGATTGCATCCTTATGCTTCTTGAGTTAGTTATGTGCAGTTGCTCACTGGGGGTTTATCTTAACGGTTACATTTGTTCAACCCAAATTTGAAACTGTAGCTGTGTCTTTGGAAAATTATGATCATATGGACACACCTCTCATGTGCTTCAGATTACTTTGATTGGTTATTGAAGTCATTTTCAGAAGCTACACGTGGACTATTGATGACAGGTTTCGTAATTTTGAACCACAGTTACATGATGACACCTGAGCTGTCCCTCCACACTCCAAACTTCCACTTCACGTCAACGTGAAGACTTTGAGTCTCGATAGACTTAATCTGCATCAGCTTCTTTGGATTCGAATTTAATTTTCTAACAATAAATACCAACAGTTTTCATTGATGCGATTCTAAAAAACTAAAACAGAAACAAAAAATACTCCATTCCCATTTCCCCGTATATTTTTTATGTAAATTAAGATGAAATATCGCTTGATTTAGGGAATCGAAACTTGTAACTTATACCCCCAGAGGGAGTTTCTTCATTACAAATCCAATTAGGATTCTGTAATCTGGAAATTGTTAACTCAATTATTAGGTTCTATAATTGGGTACCTACTTGGGTATGATGCTCGTCTTCTACCTCATCATCATCATAGCCCAATGCCCATTTATCATCACATGCTAAGTTGAACCTTCGGAACTTCCTCTTGAGTTTTGTCCACACAGGGCTTCCATCATCAATACAGTTGAAGCAGATTATCGAAAGCAATGTTTAATCCAAAGGAATATATACTCGTAAATTTGATATTCTTGGTTGTATAGGAAAAATTCATTTTAAAAAAAGCATAAAAAAAATAATAAAAATTAAAAGTAAAGAAAAAAACTTTTTTTAAAACAAATTTTTATTTAAATGCGTTAAAAAGAATAAATCTATATGAATAATGGAAACGGTGAAAAAACACATCAAAGTAGGTGTTTGCTTTCAAACAACATTTGAAACTTTTCATTTTATTCAGGGTTTTAGCAATTTTCGTGAAAAACTTTTTGAAGTCCACTGTTAATTATCAGTTTTTTTTTAATATCTTCCGCGATAAGAATGCTATCTTCTCAAAATTCCAATTTCAGGTCAAATTGAAGACACCGAGCAAGAATTCGATATTGGATTTTAAAAATTCTCTTAAGTTTTTGAATTGGGGACCAACTTCATTTTTAGGACCCCACTGACCTCCCCTCCCCCCTTTAACCTTAGATCCACGTAACTACGTACGGAGATTCGACTCAATCCGTGCTATCGATAGGGGGTCTTTGTTTGTGTAAATTCGTATAAGTTGTGGAGTTACGGGGTCCCTTCCGAAATCGGGACCCACCACTAGGAGGGCCCAGCTACAAGACTAGAATTAAAACAATTATATTTTTATAATCTACTCAACGAGACCTTTATAAAAATGTATCATTTTAGTAAATAACTACGTAAATTTCGGAATTATTGGCGAAGTCCGATGAAAAAAAACAGCTTTTTTATCGGGTCTGGAGGAACCCCCTCTTACACCAGAACTTAGAAAATTGAATATTACACCCAACTTGACCAATTCTATCTAGTAGTTCTTTTTTGTGTGAAAATTCATGTAAACTCAGGAGTTGGGAGGCCCTAGTTACGATAAGGGACCCCCTTCGAGGCCTGGGCCGAGAAAATGCATTGTCATCCAAACTAAACGTGTATACAAAATTTCAGCTCAATCGTTTGAAGACATCAGCTACAAAACCGAGTTGCAAGATTTCACCCGAACAAATTACATTGCAAGTTAAATAAAAGCTCCTAAAAAAAAGAAAAATTTACTTCTTACACTTTTAATGAAAGTGTAAGAAGATATATTAGAAAAGATATACAAATTTTAAGGATAGCTGAAGGCAAATTTAATATATATATATTTGCTTACATAAAATTTAAAGAAGCGATTAAATATGATTATCTCCAATACTCGATGCGAAAACGGATAAAACAACTTATAGGTCAGAAAATGAATAAAAGTCAATTTGTTCTTTATACATGAAAAACTGAGGGCTAACATTTGTTACTGCTTCTGCAAAAAAATTATATATTAAGTAAACATTATATAAAATGTCCATGGTGTTACAACTTTGCTTGAAGAAAAAGCAGCCGATAACTCAATTTATCTGATTTGAAACAAGTTTATAAATCGACAAGGTGATCGGATGACTACACGAAGACAAGTCGACGTATATACACGAAGACAAATTGAAGTATATACACGAAGATAAATCGACGTATGTATACGAAAAAAGATGGCAACATATTACTTACAATAGTGCAAAACGAACTCATTATAAACAAGTTTTACCTTGTTCAAGTAACGGCTGTCTAGAACAGTTCCACTAGCTGGAACTCAGACACATAGTCTCTATTATCACAATCAACACTGAAACAGATTCTGATCTCGGCTGAGTTCTCTTCTAAACTGACTCGACTGTTTCAAAGATCCTTTATATAGCCCCAAGGTAATTTCTAGAACGAAAAATCGTAGATCGATAATTCCATATATTTTTTGTTAAGTCTGTTGCTAAGGGTGACCTTATCACTCATCTAGTAACCCTGGTCTACCTTTTAGGGTTGCTGTGATCTTGTTTTTCGAGTTCACGCTGGGAAGTGAACTTTGACTGTAAAACACAATTTTCCCACTAGAGAGTATTGATGCAGAGAAAATAACATTCGTGGCATGTTTCAATCGATACTTATATCTAAGTTTATTTCAGTTAGCCGGCTGGGTGACGTAGTTGGTTTGCCGCTGGACTTCCGCACCCAAGGTTGTGGGTTCGACCCCGGCCCAAGTCGGTGGATTTTCATGATGTAGAAAATCGAAAGCGTCTATGTCGTATAATAATGCGGCATGTAAAAAATCCCCTGAGTACCCGTTTGGCTTGGGAGCTCTCGGCAAAATCAGTCCTAAGTAGAATTTCGCATCGGCAGAGCTCAGGTGCCTCCCTCCTGGGGAGGAAACTGGGCGTCAAAATTACTTGCGGCAAATGGTATCGTTTATATGGTGCTACAAAAATAAGCTGGTAAGAGTGATACCAGCTCCTGGGGAATGTGCTAGGTCTGCAATACCAATCCGCAGCCAAATTAGAGAAAAAAATTGCATAATTTAAAAAGTGAGTCTTGAGCAAATTGCCAAACTCACTTAACGTCCCTCAAGTGCTCCTCCAGATGATCTTCTTGTTATCAAATGCCATACTTAAGAATCTACACAATAATCAGTACCAGGACTCTCAAATTCTCTCTGAATCTTGTTGGAACAGGGAAACTACCGCATAAATGATTATGTCGATGGCTTTTAAGACTGTCAAGACCAGTTTATTATTTTAATCAGATAAGATGAAATTCTCGAGATCATTCCAAATCACCTGGATGAAATTTTAATGTGATTACCTTCATCCTTGTCCATGTTATCGTGAAATTTCTCAAATAATATATGAGGTTTGAGGGTTCAGGCTAAAGGTTAAGCACCCATTAAAACTAAACAAGGCATTTATAATACATGTGTTATGAAAATAAAACATGGAAATTATGTTTGCATCCCAAATAAATAGCCTTTAAAGAGAATTATTAATGAGCCAATTAATAGGATGATAAAACCATGGGTAAAATGGACCAAAATGAAAATTCGATGGCTTGTTTTCTGTGAATAACGGCTCAGTAAATATCTATTTAAAGACTGAGACAGATAAGGCGCAGTTGCCACATTCTTTATTTAATGTCCAATACCATTCCTACAAAAATGTACTGAAACTCATTATTTACCAAAACTGAACGACTTTTAACAGTTAAAACCACGGATGAAACTACATTTATGTACACATACAGGAGAAAAATGACTCACTCATCACGAAACCTCCGAAACTGTTAGACCTTCAGACTTGAAATTTGGTAGGCATGTTTCTTTTGTTCAGTAGGTTTCACGACAAAATTTCTAAAGAAATTGCAGAGGCATTATAAAAAAAATTTCGTTTTCTTAAACTTACCGGTATGAAACTTTACAAACATGTTTCTTTTGTTAAGTAAAAATTCGCCAAGAACAGGTTTTGCGAAAATCGACTTCCCAGCTATGACAGAGGGTTGTGGGGCCTAATACATAAAAAATTCTCGGTTTTGAACTATTGGACGAAGAGTTGAAATTTGGCAGGCATGTTTCTTCTGTTGAGTAGATATCCGTTAAGAAGTGATTTTACGTAAATCGACTCCCAATGAGGGAGGGAAACTTCTAAAATGTATCAATAGAAAAAGCTGTAAGCGGCATAAGTGGCTACAAAAGGCATTTTGAATCGAATTACGACGTCTGTGGCATGAGTTGTACATTTAACCAACTATATTGTTCAATGTGCAGGATTGTTTCGCTTTTTGAAGGAAAAAATGACGCAAGTGATTCTACAGTTTTTGCACTGTTAGTGAAAAAAGCCCTCCACGTCACGGCAAGGTCGTACGCCATTGCAAAGGAAAAATCGGTTTTTAAATGTCTTTGGGCCAAAAGCCGCATAGGAAGCAATAATGAAAATGTCAATGGATTTTTTTTTCTCCTTATCCCCTACCTTTCCCTCTTTCTTGAAGTATATTCAATTCAAATTTGAAGTTATTCTGACCTGTGGTTCTTTTTTACAGCATTTTTAAAGTGGGGCTCTAATTAAAATCACCCTGTGCTTAGTTAAATGCATGATATACAGGCATTCTTATGTCTCGCATTTTCCCCTCACACTACGCAAGTTACGCAATAGGTGGGACTGAGTGATAACCGCGTAAATCGGGGTATGATTTTGCGTATAAATAATACGAATGAATTATTCTTATTTAAGGCCGGAAAAAGAAAAAAATAGCAAATTTAAAAAATAAAAATGTTTTTAGAAATCTTAGATAACACAGATACAAAATCGCAAACCGAAGTTATTTTGATGGAGAAGGTTTCATAAAAACTAACAAAGTAGTCTGCCAGATGAAAGATTTTTTTTCCCCCGTCAATATTTTTCCTCATAGCATGTAAATATTGTTACGTTGATCCAGAGTTCGAGGATTTTATGCAGACAGTTCTTTAAGAGCGATGAGAATTTATTGTAGAAAATCCAATCCTTTAAATACAGGATTCAGCAGCAATATTCACAAAAAAAATCTCGGAAGGTCTTCACACATTCAACAGCACTCAGGCACAATTATCGGTGTCTAAAATACACGTATGTAAAAGATTATTCACAAGAAATCACTCGTTCAACAGCCGAAGTAATCACTTAATCACTTCAACAGTCAAAAAGCAATACTAACTGATCGCTGGTCAAAACCAGACTGACTGATTTTTGGCGAGTCCTCTCTATTTATATCCCTCGCGGATAATTCGAGATAAACCTTCTTGCGTCATAGATCTTGAAATTAGTGGATCTCTCTACTAATTTCTAGAAGAATCCAGAGGGTCCCGAACTCGCCAAAAATGGTCGCCAACATGAACGCCAAGTCACCAAAAATGACACCAACTTGGATCTATCGCCAAGAGATTTCACCAAGCTCCCATTGAATCACCATTATAACGTAAGGGACGGCATTGCTTGTGAATAGTACAATTTTAACGCAAATTAAATCAAATTTAGAATGAGATAAAGGCATTACACTTCCAAATACAAATTATTTACACTATTTTAAACAAAAATCGTAAAAATATTTTTTATTCCATGTTTTGTTGAAAAAAAAATCGCTCCAAAATTTTAGAAGTTATCGACTCCAATGATGAGTCAATAATTTCTAAAATTTTTAACCCTTTTTCAATTAATCCAAGGCCTTCTGTCTGATTCTCAACACGGTCATTTTATCTTCTGATTGAACTAGGCTCAATGTTTTGCTCTTGCACATGCATTTCTATGAGCTCATCCATTGTCAGCTCTGGATTGTGGGAATCCAGCAGCTCTTGAACGTCATCACTATCCACTTCTAAATTTATTTGCCTGCCAAGATCGACAACTTCTTCAATCCTACCACCAATTTCACCCTTCTTTTTCCCTCAAACAAAAGACGAATCGAGGAGATTTTAAAATCGCCTCACTCCGGGTTCGCGTAAGTCGGGGTAGTTTAAGTCTAGGTATTACCACATTACAAATCAAACCCCACTTAAAATTTTTATACCATTCCAGTTCTATAATGCTCCGAAAATAACGACTGGAATACGTCTTCACTCATTAAACCTCCACCACGTAAATCCTAATCTCGCATTACTTCCCAACACCAAGCATAAGTCAGAAATTTTCGACGAAATTAAATACATAAGGGAAATAGCCAAAGATTATTTCTTCTCTTTCAAAAAAAATTACGATTCACAGATAGGCTTTTAAGATTTATGCTATTCTGCTTTCAAAATAATTTTCCATTCGTACTCCTGCAGCATTAACGCATTCTTCAACAAGAAATCTCTTCGCTAAACGACATCATTATCCTTCCATAACGACACCTCAACTCCACTCACTTCCTAGTCTCGTTAAATATCGCGATATTCAACGAGTACGGAAAATTGACACGCCATTAGGTAAATTTCCTTTTTCACTAAGTGCTTTTATACAGTGTGACGGCATTTCTCTAAGTTCCGTACGCTGGGATTAGACTTGGGTGCCTAATTTTGATTTTAATCGCGCTGGACGTGTTAAGAAAGTCCACGGAGTGAGTGGCTTAAGTTATTGTGAACTTGGCGATAATATTAGCAAATGCTTAACTCGCTATTCGTCTTGGCTGTTTCGCTAATGATCTTGGCTTCCTCTATAGTACAGGCTAAGAAGATTTTATTAATGATACTTTTAAGGTATTTGGTATGTACCTGAAATATGTTTTAAATAGCGTATTGTTGCATTTGCAATATGGTAATGTTTCGGTCTTAGTAAAAATATATAGAGTATTAAAAATACATAATTATGCTCTTGGTAAAAAGTATTAAAAAATTGAAATTGAGAAATCGGCTTTAATGAAAAAATAAATCGGGTAATTTTAATTTTCCTGCGACGCTTTCTCTTTTAAATAAAAATATAACGAAACAGGAATATTAAACATCGAGATAACTCAAAAATAACTTTTTAAAGCATGCCATTAAATTATGTTAAAAGTTTTAATTAAAAAAATTCAATTAATGGAATAAAATTTAGGAAATTGTAAATAGAATGTAGAGCAGGAGATAGAGAGAAAGGCTGGCACGCGTGCCACAGTGGGGCATGGTTGAGTTGTAAGAGTGGCACATGAAGACTTATTGAAAAATTAAAAAATTTGAAAATATAATAATAAATACTAATTTTTTTACTGTTTTATTGAAAGATGGTTGTCTCAGGCAAGATAAAACATCAGAATTTATTTTAAATACACATTTAAACTACGATAGAAAATTGTAATGTAGACAACACTCCTTCATTGTTGTGTGTTGTGTGCGTTGATTTTCCAAAGTAAGTGCATTTTTAAAATTCTGAAATTTGAGGGAGTGTGTTTTAAAATATCACGAAGAAAACAATGAACTGCCTAGTTAATTGCTTGCTTCTCAAGAACGAAGATAGGCTTTGAGATTTATCTTTTCTTATCGATACTATAAGATATTTAGATAATTTAAATTTAAGATTACAAGGAAACAATTGTTCTTTTCCAATCCTGCCTGGGACATCTGCTCATGCACCTCAGTGCCCAAAGTCATATATTCTAAGATGGCAAAGTAGGCCTTGACCCTCATGGGCTGTTGTATAGCTCAGAATTCCATAGTATAGCTCAGAATTCCATAGAGGAACTGTAACATTACATTTACAAATTCAGTATTTTTGTTATAAATAGTTTAATTAATAAAATGGAAATTACTACAATTTTCTTTAAATCTACTTTCTTTAGTGCAATCAATTTTTTTTTTTTTTTTGAAAAATTCCTTTTGTTTCAATTAAATACACAGTTCCAGCATTTTTATATTCTCCACTGCTTTCTAAGAACATCTTTTGCTCAAAGTCCTCATATTGGTGTGGTAAGTTTAGAGAGTGGGATCCCCCCTCCTCATCTCTTGACAGTGGATCGACTCTAAGTCCTCAATAACCCTTATGTTGTTTCAAAGTACGACGTTAATAAGTAATGAGCTGATCTGTACACAAGATTTCTTTGATTCACAAAACTTCAAGTATTTTTCTTACGATTAACATTTCTGGCAACAAACAATGACATTGCACATATTATGCAAACATGATTTTTGATCGAGAACACATCAAGCTATTTCATAACATTTCTAATAAACCTCCCCCTCCAAGCCGTTCTAAAAATCTTCGAACGGTAGCATCTTCCCCAGAACTACCCCAATATTATCATGCATCAAAACTTGCCAAACATACGACGACGTTCAATTCCCTACAGCGCAATGTGACCCCAGAGAGCAACTGCGCACTAAACATCATTTTGTGCCGATGTCAAAAGTTCAACTTCTTCACTTCGATGGCGTAAAAGGTAGCTACAAGTCGCTAAACATCCTACTGCTGCTCCCCAGAATCATATTTCTTATCCAGATCCATAACACGTGATTGATGCACAAGCATTCTGAACTTTGCTTCAGTCGTCCCAAGGCAGTACTGTAAATGAGTGTACAAAGATTTAATTTTTTGCATCTAGAACATAATCGCAGTTTGAATTTGGTAAACTAGAAATATATATTATTTAAAATGTTTCATTTTTTTATGGCAGTCATATATTATATTTTTTAAAAAAAACTCAGGCCATATTCATGAACTTTTAGAAATATGATCATAGCCATTTGTCCGATAATGCTACATCCAACACTAAAAAAAGATTGGAATTTCATTGGTAAGTTTTATAAACTATGAAAATTAATTTAATACTCGATGTCAATTTAAAAATATATTAAAACATTATAAATTTGTGAGAGAAATTAAATAAGCTCTAGAACAAATTAGGGAATTTGCTACTCACTTTGTCTCAAATTACAATGGTGGCGGTAGTTATGGTTAAGAACTCGTGGCCAGCGTGTCATGAGTTCGAGCCGTAGTGCCACTGAAGACACCCTAGGGCTGCGGTAGCCCAGTGGACAAGAGTGGAGTTAGAGCCCAGTACCACTAAAGACCCTCCATGTAGGGAATCGATGCACGTTAAATCTGTCGAGAGCTCAAACGTCCTCCCGTTGATGTGGTGTGGTAGTTAGGAGAGGGGTGCCAGCTCGTCGTCCTCGTCACTTGAATATGGTTCAGAATTATGAGGTCCATCGTCATAAGCCCTCGTGTAGCTAAACAGTGCGACGGGACGTTAATATTCACTCACTCATTCACGCCACTGAAGACCCATCATGCAATGGGGCTGAAGCACATTACATTTGGCAAGGCTCAGAGTCTTCCCATTGAGGTGGTGTGGTAGTTTGGAGAGGGGGCTGTTAGCTCAGGTATCGTCTTCATCACTAGACCGAGGTTCAAAATGACGAGGTCCGTTGCCAATGATTTTCGTGTTTTTTTATAGTGCGACGTTAATAAACACTCCCTCACTTGGCTCAAATAATCTCAAATTTTATTCGTCAATTATATGACTTTGGCGATAAATGTACACGATATCACAAGCGTTGAACACTTGAAATCTCTCCAAATTAGACGATTGGTGTGGTATGGAAATTTGGAAAAAGATTCAGGTTCCATCCTTGTCATTTGACCTTGGTTCAAAATTATGAGATCCATCGCCAGAAGCCTTGGCGTTTCTTCACTGTTGAACGGTTATTAAAATCAAAACCTAATCAAAACGAAAATCGACGTTGAAATAATCAATTGAATCCATGTTGATTAGATTAGATATTGAATTTCAAAAAATGTCTTAAATATCGATTTTTAATGTAGTTCTAATGGAACATTTTGTGCATTTTGGTTAATTTAATTTCATTAGTTCGTTTCAAATTAATTATTGAAAAAAAAGTGGTTTAATGTTTAATTCATTTTTCATTAGTTAAAACCCTAACAAATTCTTTGAAAAACTTTTTTATTCTTTGATGAAATTTTCTCTTATATTCCAATTATAATTAATTTATAATGTAATTTTACTCGTAACTGTGCCTAATCTTGAGTGTGAGATATTAAATTAAAGTTCGAAAATTTTGTAAGAATTCCGATATTTTAAAGGTATTTGAAAATCATCCCTGCTATCATAAATATTTCCAAATGTAACAGGTTTTCTTTTTTGATGAAAGCGTCAATTAATTTCAAATTCCTTCAATTCAGATTTAATTAATAATCACTAACATTTGTGAAATTAAATGAAAGAACTCAGTTTTCCCGAGTTCATGCAAACATTTTGGGAATAATTTTTCTCTTCTATTTAAGCGAATTTTGTATTCCTAGTGTATCTAAAATATCTTTATAAATAAGTATCAAAATTTGCTGAACTGATTTTAATTACATAATGTTACTTCAATAATAATTTCGAATTCTAACCAGTTATACCTGAAAGCAAATCATTAAAGGTAGATTTAATTTCTGATTCATAATTGTGATTCCAAACTGTAAATTAATTAGAAATAAATACATCTTATGTTTATTCGTATAAAAATTGAATATTCCTTAAATTTAAATTTTAGAAAAAATGATAATTGTAATTGTTGTGAATGTCTTTTTTGTATAGAAGTTTCAATTCATTACATTTTTCCATTTATGCGTCATAGCTTATAGTATAACAATTATAAAAGTAAAGATTTCTTAAAATACTCTTCAAGAAAAACTTTTTGTTACATGAAATCTTTCGACTTTAAATAGAAAGACAAGAATCCTGCATTGCAGGATTTCTCTTTCTGTATATTCTCTTTAACACGTGTATAATTTATGTCTGCATAAAATAATGTTGCGTAACTGTTTTTTTCTTTTTTTAATCAAAAACCTATTACAGAAGACAGTCAAGAATGCGTTCTTCGTTATTAAGTTAAATAATAATGATACGCTTATAGAGTTATAAAAAATAAAAATGAAATATGTTTTTATGCATTAAATATTTTGTAATTGTATTAAGGTATTCGATTACTTGCGATAACTTTTTTGTTAAAAAAATGGAGTTGTGGAGATTTTTTGGGGTTTTTAGATTTACTTAGTACATTATAAGAAAAAAAAGGCTAAACACAACAAAAATGGGAAAAAAATTGGTAAAAATTGACACAAAATTACATAAACGGGACCCATTCTGAACAAAAGTTTTATGAACAAATTTTCAATTTTTTTTAATTTTGATGTGTTGTTTTGTTATTCATTTTTGAAATGATCTTCAGGGTAAGAGAGACTTTAATTTTTACAAAACCTAGAACCCTTTATCTTAGTTATTGTATGAAATTTCTTTAAGGTATCCGACTACGTTCGGAACCGTGATTTTGCAAAAGCGTGTAAATGGATAATATTTATGATAGTTAGCGTCACTTAGATTAGACAATGTATATAAAATTGGGTTAAGAATATTATTACAATAAAAAATTATTTAAGTACAATATTTTGACAAAAAATTAACTTAGAATAACCTTTTTTCCAAATGTTCTCCTTTTGTAAAAAAATGCTTTTATTGAACTAATATTTTGTCTGTATTCAGCTCAGACCTCTGTACAGAGGCTCAACTAGAATTTTTGAAACGCATAACTTGGAAGTCGGTTTACCATGTTTTACGAAAACAGAAGGGAGAAATTTTCAGAAAATTCCCCGATAATTATTTCAAATGGTTGTAACTCTGAAAATAATGGGAATTTTTCAAACATCATAGTTGAGCCTCTGTACAGCAGTCAGAGCTATATACATGCAAAATATTAATACAATAGAAGAATTTTTTATAAAAGGAGAACATTTTGAAAAATGGTTATTCTAAGTTAATTTTTTACCAAAATATTGTATTTAAATAATTGTTTTTGTTAAAATGTCCTTAAAACATTTTATAAATGTATTCTTATCTAAGTGACACTAAATATCATGAAAATTATACATTTATGCGCTTTTTTAAAATCATGGTTCCGAACGTAGTCGGATACCTTAAAAAATAATGATTTTATTAATATGAGGGACTATAAATTTTGTAATAAAGCAGTGATTGATAAATATGAAGGATAAAACACTTCTACTGTTATACAGAACTTACACAAAAAATTTCTGTTAATTATTTTTAAACCTTTTTGAGCATTCGCTGTCCCCGTTTGCATTTTCAAAAAAACACGACATCTTGCTTAAAGTAACGGCATTTTCTTTTGCTAAAACACTTGTAGTTTTTGTTCTTGTGAATAGAAAATAATAATCTTGGTATTTTTATAAAACTAATAAGATGGTATATAAAATAAAATTAAAGAATTGTCAACTTTTGTCATAATTCACAGTTTTAGCGTAGTCCGATGCCTTAAAATGTTGATTCTTCATCATGAATGATAATGTTGGATGTGAGATAATAGTATTCATGATATGTGTTTAAACCAGAGCTTTGAACCGGAACTGAACCGAAAAGCGGAAAAAAGCGCTATTTCAGTCGGAACGAAAACGAACTGAACCGAAAAGAAATATCGGCTTATTTCGGTGAGATATATCTTCAGTCATTTTGTTACTGTAACCAACTTATCGATATTTTCTAACTTCCAACGCATAATTATCGTCATGACATGTACATTGCTTCTCAATTTCCTGTTTTAATGTTCAACAGTACTTCACTGTTTCAGTTTTGCTCGAAACTACTTTTACAAGGCAGATTTAATTCAATTGAATGAACTAGAAGTAAAGATGATTTAAGATAAAAATATACATAAAATAAAATTAGTCATTCGGAACTGAACCCTAAACCGTTATTTTTGTCGGAACGAAAATTGGAACTGAACAGATATGTATTTTTTTAGTTGAACTGAAACGAAAAAAAATGACGGTTTGAAGCCCTGGTATAAACATAAAAGTAGTACAACATGACTACAATTTAATCTATTAAAAATATTGAATAAAATTAACAATTCAGTAATTAATTTGGGAAAACTGTACAATCATTAATTTCGATTATTGGAAAATGTAATGAAATCCCATTCTCAATTGAATTAATGTTTACTAAGCAGATATATGCCTGATAAATCAGTACAATTTAGCTAAACAATCAAATAATATATTGTGAGATTATAATTTGAAAATTTACTTAGCGAAAACATAAGTCTTCACAATACTGTAAGCTTAGTAGTCTTGATCGCAGACGGGGCTGCGGTAGCCCACTGGTAAAGGTATCGGATCATGACAAGCATGTCATGAGATCGAGCCCAGTACCACTAAAGACCCGCCGTGTCGGGAAGCGATGCACGTTAAATCTGTAAAGAGCTCAAAAGTACTCCGTGGGTGTGGTAGTTAGGAGAGGAGATGCCAGCTCAGGTATCGTCCTCGTCACTTGACCATGGCTCAAAATGACGAGGTCCGTCACCAAAAGCCCTAGTGTAGCTGAACAGTGCGACGTTAATATTCACTCACTCACTCACTTGATCGCGGACTCATGGCCGGCGTATCATGAGTCCGAGTCTAGCGCCACTGAAGACCCACCATGAGAGAAGTGGACGCTCGTTAAATCTATCCAGGTTCAAAACCCTCCCGTTAGCGTTGTGATGAAATTCGAAGAGGGGGTACCAGCTTAGGTGTCATCCTCGTCACTTGGCCATGTTTCATAATTCCGAGGTCCGTCGCCAATAGCCCTCGTGGTGCTTTATAGTAGGAAGTTAATAAACATTCACCTCACGATAGCGTGAAGTTGAAGTTAGGAGCGTGGATTGTCAGCTCAGGTTTCGTCCTCGTTACTTGACCTTTGTTCAGGATTACACTATCCGTTGCCAGCAACATTCGCATAGCTTCTAAATGTAACGTTATTAAACTATCTATGTAAGCGAGATATTTTTTTATTTTAATTTTAAAAGCGTTAACAAAGTGGAAGGTTTTTAAAAATGAATATTTCTTATATTTATCAAAAAATTCAATTTTTAGATAAATGTTCCATAAATATTTTAATAATTTTCAATTATTAAAATTTTTTACATCATTTTCTCCTTATTTTCGAATTCCTGCCATAAACGTTAGCTGCACAGAGTATTTTCTAATTTATAACAGTTCACAGAAATTTATTTATGTGGGTGTGAGTTTTGAGCCTAAATAAATATATTTTTTCCCAATTTTTGAGTCAAAATATGTTTTTAAATCATTTTTCCTTGAAAAGCTCACACTCTTTTGCGTTTAATTTATTTTCGGCGAGCGTTTCTTAAAGGATGTTTTCAGCGAAATAATGCGAAATCAAATGCTTTTAGATCAGATTGAGAGCGTCACGGTTGTTTGTGATTCATTAAAAATGTTGTCGTAAGATCTTTTGATATTCAGGAATGAATTTTTAAGAACGCAAAATTAAATAGGGGGGGAAGGGGGCTTTCATTCCAAAAAGGAATATAATGTGTCGAAATTCTTAAACTGTTTTATATTTTAAGAATTTCACAGACTTTTCCAAAAATATGTAATTTAATTCATAATAAATGCTTCGCAAATTGAAAAGATGCTTTTTTCTCCCTCCTTTTATAATGAAACTACATTTATTTAAATTCTGATGGGTAAATTTTAAATTATTTTTCTTCATTTTACGAAGAAGATGATATCGAAGTTAATTTATATTTCATCTTCAATTTTGCTCGAACCACCTTCTTTTCTTAAAAGAGGCGATTGTCAATTAAAATATTCATCTTTCGGAAAAATTATTAGTTGGGTATAAAATATGCTCCGGAGAGTGGATTTCATTTGCCTCAAAATTTTTATAAAAATGCGTTAAATAACAAACATAATCTCCGCTACATGTAGTTCTGATTTAGGCATAAATCCGACTGATGAAGTGATTGAAACTCTTTTTTTTTTCCTCCTTTCATCGAAACTTTTCAGTGATTAGAGCTTTCCTTGGAAGTAGTAAATCCCCCTTAATAACTCCAGAATATAAAACCTGGAGCTTCGCAAAAGGTAATCGAACAGAGCAATGATTAAAAAAATTCCATTTCACGTAATAATTCTTGTCTGCCGATCTTATATCTTAACACTGGAAAAATAACAATTAAAAAAAATATTCATCGAACAAAAACGTCTTGTGTTCCAATCTTCGCGTGTTTTGTTCGAAGAATACCTTAGCCTATAAGAGA
>BMAV01018720.1:186451-196803 GCA_019973955.1 Trichonephila inaurata madagascariensis | reverse complement strand
AAAAAAAAGTTTACATCATTTTCTTTGTATTGCTACCGCAACACTTAATGAAAAATTCGAAATATGCTGAAAATGGCAAAGACTAATTCTTTTTCCCTATCTTTGAATTATATCCAATTTGTGTTCAATTTGTACTCTTATAAATGTTCGATAAATTATAAAACATTCATGACTTTAATATTTTTAACAGCATTTCTTTCTTACTTTTAACATAACTAAGTCATTTGTACCAAAATGCATTAAACAATTTATAACATATTTTGATAGATACTACTTCCAGAGCCCTGTGGTAAACCTTACGAAATTTTCAATAGAATATATTCAATAATAGAAACAAGTAAATAAATCTCTTCGAAATCTGAGCTTCCAATCCAAAAGCAGTAGATTTTACTAAAAATTAAAATTTCTTTAAATAACTTAAATATTAACAAAAAAAATTATACATAAGAAAAGGATTATTTATTAAGAACGACAAGTTTTATTTTATTTATTTGAAAGTATTTTGATATTTCTTCACTTCAAATTTCTTAGAACAGAACTTAAGTAAATATAATATTCTGAATCAAACGATAGTTCATTTGCTGCCATTCTACACAAAGTAGTTTATAATAAAAACGAAAACAATGGTATTCATTTTTGACCAATGTCGTCTGCGTCATAAAATAAAAATAAAATAAATCCATTTTCTGTACATACATTTACTATGTCATTGTATTTCGAATGAAATTATTACAAAGTATATATTTGAAAATACATTCTTAATGAATGTAAATATTGCAATAAAGTAAATCAATACTCTTAGAATAAATGAATTAATTAAACTAACAAGTCGGTTAAAATGATTCGCTGTTGAATCGAAACTAATTAATGGGAAATATATATATATATATTTCTTTTCATTCTAAGAAGGAATTATGAAATATAGATAAAAAAAATCGTTTAATTAAAATTATTCAATTACCGGATGACACGTTTGGAAATTTTTAGCAAGATATTTAAATTTTTTTGGAGATTACTTAATTGTAAAAAAGTTTCTGTTTTTGATACGAATATACTGTACATTTGGATAAGAGATTTCTAATTAAATATTCCTTTTTTTTATTACAGCTCAAGCCATACCTAACGGGGATGCTCTGCAGCCCACCGCTTACCCAAGCCTGCAACCCTACCCGGGAATTCGTAAGTAACCGATTAGACTGCAAAACAGACATTGACTTGCCAAATAAACTATCAATAATTTTGCTTTTTCAAACTGGTAAACATTTTAACTATTAAAATAGTTTATAATGGTAGATGAAACACATATGTCGCAAAACAATAAGAAAGCAGCATTAATCGAGAAATATGCAGGGTGATCAAAATTAAAGTTCCGCTTTTAAAATGCTGTATAAGGACTTCAAATTTGAACTGGGAATTTCGTTAAGGAAAGGGGAAATGATACGGTATAAGAAAAAAATCATTGACGTTTTTATTGTTGCTTATTGCGGTATTTTGACCTAAGGACAGTTAAAAACTGATTTTTTTCCATCGAATGTGGTCGGACCTTGCCGTGGTGGATGGTTTTTTTACTAACGGCGCAACAATCATTAAATGACTTGGAAGTCATTTTTTCCGTCAAAAAAATACAACACAATCATGCACCTTTAACAGGATATTTGGTTATTTGTGCAACTCATGCCAAAGCTGTCGTAGTTCGATTCAAAATGCACTCGTAGCCGAATCTACTTTTGTTATGTCGCTTTATGTATTGATACACATTTTAACTTATTCAGTTCAAATTTGAAATCAGTCTGACTTGTGACTTTTTTTGTGGCATTTTGTTAGAGAAACTTTGTATAATATATATATATATATAATGTTTTCAACAGAAAATTTCATTTCTAATGCAACATAAATCTGTGAAATACATTTATATATTCAACAAATTAAAATAACGCTGTTCTTTAAGATATTGTTTGCTCATTATATATTATTTCATTTTCTTTAATGATATAACGATATTTTTTCCCAAAATAAATTATGAAGGAAATTACTTCAAATTTATATTAAGTAAAGAAACAACTTTATTTTCCAACAATTACTATCATCTACTAAAATAACAGGTAATATAAAAAAAAAATTTAACATCAATTCCTACTTTGTTAGAAAAACGTAGTGGCGCCATCAGTTGCTTCTAGTTGTAACTACGATAGAAATAACGCAGAATAAATTCAAAATTCAAAATTAAATTTAATGAATTAATTAATATTTGAAAAAACTGTATTAACATCAAATGTCATCCACTATAACTTTAAAAAAGTGTATTTGAATTTGAATGGATGAATAGAAAGTACTTTATTAATGATTGAAAATTTGAACACGATATATATATATAAGTAGATATATAAATATATATAAGTAGATATATAAATAATAGTAAGAATTGAAATACAATCGCCCTTTGTGAAATTGTCTCACAAATTTTTCATGTTTCTTCGTCGAATAATCTTACCAGAACTAAATAAAATAGGTACAAAGTTGTTCTTAATGTCAATTAGGCACCGTTCGATGCAATAATATACCTTGATCCGTAAAAGCAAATAATATACCCTTGATTCACTACAGAACTTCCTAAAACAATGTTCTATTAAGTACCTCAAGTCGTCTGGCAGTCCGGAATCTTAAGCAACGAAGAGGTATAAGCAGACGAGAGAAAGGCATGCCACCAGAAGAAGTCTGATTACTCCGGACAAAAGCTTTTTGTGTCGCCGTTGCCTGACGATTCTTTTCTCTTCCAATAGCATAAGTGTTCCTTTTTTGTGTCATTATGTTCTAATCGTCTTGTTTTTTGCAGCCGCATACCCGACTGCCTTTGGTCAGTTCGGTCAAGCCCTAACTCCTCAGCCTGCCGTAGTAACCCAGACTCAGAG
Organism: Trichonephila inaurata madagascariensis; assembly: GCA_019973955.1. Taxonomy (NCBI): domain Eukaryota; kingdom Metazoa; phylum Arthropoda; class Arachnida; order Araneae; family Nephilidae; genus Trichonephila; species Trichonephila inaurata. Next base: position 193,894 of record BMAV01018720.1, on the reverse strand, counting down.
AGAAGGTACGTACATTCCTGGTAAGCATCACACCCCTTCTGTACCTTCCTTTTTCTATCTTTCTCTCTCTTCGGTGTTATTTCTCTCTTTCTATCTATTCTATCAGTCCTCGCTTTGATGTCGTGTTTGTGTCGATGTCATTGGTGTTGATGTTATTGTTGGTGTTTATGGAGATAGCGCATATGTAGAGGTTGGTTGAAAAAGAAGACAGATGATGTCTGAATTCCTTCGCTAAACAATAGTCCCATTTACATTTTCATTTCGGACAGTTTTACCAAAGCACAAATACTAAATGCTTAGATCAGTGATTATCAACATTTTTTTTTTAGTTGTTGAGGTACACTTTTAACAGTTTCAAAATTTGGCAGCATACTAACAATAAAATAAGTTTGAAATTATTTTACTTATCTGTGTGTAATACAGTATGTAAAATAGTTTATGATAATAATTTTCAATGTTAAAAAAATATATGCTCGACAAAGACAACAAAAAGTTTATCGAGTAATTAATGACAAATTAATTATAAGAATACATTAAATGCGAAATTTGCGCTTTATGATTTCTGATAATTTCGTTTTTATTGGATTGTAAAAATGATAGTGCCACTCTGATTTCGTCATCTACAATTAAAAGTTTCTTTTTTTCCCCATTTTTATATTTGTTAATGCTGAAAATCCGAATTAAAACAAATAAAATGTAGAAAATTTCAACACTATTTTTAAAGCTTTTTTGGCTATTATGGGATAATCACCTCTAATTCTAATACAAAATGAATTAATGGACTCTTTCAAATGTTTTGAAATTAAATCTCGATTACTACAGAGCGAAATGAGTTCTTCCTCTCCTTTAAAAGCTGATTCACATGTAGATGCATCCGTTATCACCAATGGATTACGAACCCAATCAATTTTTTTATCTAAATTTGGGAAGTAAGGAATAACTCCCTCCTTTAGTGTTGACAAATGCTCAATAACAATTTTATGAATAGTTTATTTTTATATAAATCGGCCAAATGATTCGAATTTTTTTCAGAGTATAATTAATAACTTTAAAAAAATTTGACGGCACATGAAAGTGCCGCGGCACAGTGGTTGAGAATCACTCACTTGGATTTACAAAAGAGTGAATTGCGCCTTATATGGAGAGGATAAAATTATTATCAATCGAAACATACTTATGCAAAAAAAGGAGATCTATCGTATGGAGATTTGGAGGAAAAATACTTTAAAAAATTAATTTCAAATTTTATAATTGCCACAAAGGGGTTGAATTTTCGAAAAGAAAATGGAAGAAAGACTTAGTTTTAGTGAGATGATTTTAGACTCAAACGTAATTATTTTTCGTATTTATTTATATAAATGTGTTAGAAATAAGCCTTCAACCTGCATTTACCTCAATTTTCTATCTCACCCAGAATTTCCACTAGGCGAAGTATAGGCAGATCGTGATGCTATTTAATCATACCGCTATCGAAAGTGCCACATCTAATTTACATGAACATTTGTATCATGTTCTTTTCTACTATGACAGCAGTTCTTCCCTTAATATCTGCTTATTCAAGAAATTGAGGGATTATTATTATGATTGTTTCTTAAGATGTTAGCATGATTAAATAGCGGATTAATATTTTTAGTTTTGGTAATTTAACTGTTTGTTTTTAGTGTTAATAAATTTAATGTTTAAAGTTTTTCACACTTTGATTTAATGGTTCTTTCGTCTCACTGCGTAGATGATCGCAGATTAATATCAGTATAATTCACATCCAAATAATCAAAAGTAAGGATAACTGATTGGAGTGTACTGTGTTGTGAGCCGTACAACATACATTGCAGTATTTCATAACCCCAGCTCTTTCTCTTTGCACCGTCGAATCAATCTCATTCAAGCTTTTTAATGTCTTCCGGGTTTTATCGTGCGTTGTCATTTCGACAGTAAGATTTTTTTTTTTTGTTAAGTTTAATACTAAAGAAGCTGTTAAATGTACCTAATGTTTTTTGTTTTTATAACTATTTAGTAGGTGTTCTCTCATCGTAATAAATGTTAAGTAATCCTAAAATACCTATCTTTCTTTAACAAAATTTACTCTGACTTTCTACCCTAAAAAAGCTTTAATACAAAATTAATTTTTTATTTTATTTTTCCCTTCATCTATATACCGCACAACATCTTTGCCACGTAAATAAATTTCGAAATTCTGAAAAAAAAATTTAGTTTCACCCTAATACACAACACATTAAATACTTATGGGAATTCTATTTTAGCTTATACTTTTGATTAACATAGTACTGCTAAACTATGTAATGTGACCAAGAAATTGAGTTAAAATAATTCAGTGTAAATTTTGCACCAAAATTATATCTTTATATTTAGAAAGAACACATATGGTGATTATCCTCTTTCAGAAATCAAAATAGGAAAACTGAAAAGGATGTTATGTGTTAAATTCTATAAGCCCCGGATAAACTCTTAAAAATAAACTGCTATCTTATCAGTAAGTAGCTAATTTTTTTTACCAGTTTCCCAGCAAACTGTTGTAGAATTTTTTTAATAATATACACAAAAAAAAGTTAAAAGTTTGAAGATTCGATTCAAATATTTCGAATAAAACTCAAATATTTCCAATTTTTGATTAAGGCCAACTGACCAACTTCTTCAATATTGTGGAAAGATAGTTAACAATATAACGCCCACTAAATCTATGTTATAGCTCTAACAGAATTTATGCAACTTTTAAACATGATAACTTTGGATCTTACATTATACAATAAAAACTAAGCAAAAACTATCTCAACACATTCTTTATTAAGCCGTTGTCTAGACAGTGGACACATGCTTATCATACCAAACTTCTTTGAAAAAAAATAACTAACTTTTTAAAATAACACACATTTCCAGTAATTAAACACTAAATTCTAGTTAACTTTTTTAGTTATTAAACCAATTAATATCTTTTCGTTCATCCAAACCTCCAAGGCAGGAATTAAAAAGAAAGTTATCGTAATTTTAGTTAATTTTAATTTGCATTCACTATTTTGTAGTTTACTCCATGTAAACAAACAAAGCACTTAAAATAATGTAATAACAATAACAAATTAAAACACATTCTCTTAATTAAAAGGCTGCGCAACTCCTTCTTGGTATTCACACTTTTGGGTGTTGTTGGGCACAGTTAAGATTTCTTTACAACGCATTTAAGTTTTTTGCCTTTTCATGCATCTGGAATTAAAAACATGCTAAGGAATGAGAGTATACAATTAAAAGTGGTAGCCTCTCTTATCCTCGTGAGAAGAAGAAATTTTATATGGTAACCTAGAAATCAAAAAGAAATAAAAGATGTTAAGTAGTAAAAGCAGTCGTTTAATTCTAAATTTTTTACTATCAACAAATATGTTACCATAGTTTTCTTTAGTACACTTGAACTATACCAAAATAAAGTTGGTGCATAAGGAAGTTGTAACATCATTGGATCAAAACTAACCATAAACTTATCAGTAGTTTTAATATATCTAATTTTTTTTAAATAAAATGTCAAAAATCATTACGGTTTCGATAACCAAATCCTGACAAAACATATGTATTATAATAATATCGCTTAATTTTAAATGAATACTTCATCCAGCTTAACTTGAATGATCCACTAATGTCACCAAATTAGTTTCTCTCTGAGCCCGTATCGCTCTTAAATTTTACTTTTTAATAACTTCAAAACTACCACTGACGTCTCGGTAATCTTCCTGTCCCTTGTATCTACTACAATTTGGTTGCATATCATTGCCAATTTGCGTACATTACAATTTCTTCTCAAGATGAGGTTGCCGTATCAAACAACTTCATGAAGCAGTCTCTAAGATTAGTTAAGGGAAAAGTGAGTGAAAACCCGCTACAAAAATTAGAGAAAATTTTATTTGATTAATATTATTGTGAATAAAGTTTTGGACTAAGGAGTGAACCTATACATATGTGCCTCCAAAAGTTTGTATTTATGTTGTACTGTTTAGTGCATTATATGTGTAAGTTGATGTGTGTCGCAAAGGTGTATCCCGCTTTATATGTATATCTGTCTCAGTGTGTGTAATTATCGTTTTTAAATGTCTTGTGATTATTTTTTTAAATATTTTTGTTCTTCGAAAATATTTAAAATGAATGTAAATATGTTTTATATAACAAGAAATGGTATTCAATTTACGTTCATGTTGCATTTTAAAACATGGTGTCAGTTAATGTGGAAAGAAACTTACGAATGTTCACAAAAAAATTTTTTTTTCTTCTGAAATAGAAATTATGTATGATTTATAAACATTCGAAAAGTTTCTTTACATTCGATTAAAGCTATAATAAATGAACATTTTGAAATTAAATTGCTGCTGTACAGTTTTTTCCTTAACTAAAGGGGATACTTATATCTGTATTATTATACATGATAAAAAGCTTTAAGATGCTGCTCCGACAAAAAAATTGCACCTACTCCTTTTAACTAAGATGAAAATCTTCATTGACTGTAAAAGGTATCTATTATTCTAATTTAAACTGCTATCGATGGATTTGTGCCTAGTAAAAAGAAAGAGTAATGCTTTCAATTTTATACAAGTGTGTAATGTATAAAAGGATAAATTCTTGAAATTCTTTCTTGAATATTGTCAATGGAAACCCTACCTGAATGGAAAATGCTTAGATATACAAAAATAGCCCAATTTACGAGGTAGAGAGACTCCTTCAAACGAAAAACAATATTAACTTGGTTGGAGTGTGCTCCCGAATTGACTTCTACAGTTTTTCCACTATCTACTCGTTACTTTAGTTTGCTTTATATATTTAATCCATTTACTCATAAAGTTTCATCTGTTAGATGATGGCAATTAAAACTTGCTATTACATTAAAAAATAGCAAAATGGAAATTTTCCGGGATAGACTGTTGCAACAACTAAGTTTAGCATCAATGCATTTTAAAGATCACTGAAACTAAATTTCATGAGGATCGTGCAAAAAATCAGAACAATGTGAGTTCCGTGTAACCCTTAGTAAATAAACCATATAGTTCAACGTTTACATACGGGGGTGCAGAAAAACTTTGAGGGAATCTACAAGAAAACATTTATCTCACGAATATCCATTATATATACTAAAAAGTGAGTGATAAGATATTATTAATAAAATAAGGAACTAGTTTGATATTCCGGGGCATGGCGCCAAGCAGCGGTTGCTGTCGCTGGAATGGTATCCAACATGGCGGCTTCCATTTATAAATCGGAATGGAAAATAATGTTGTAAAATGCGCGATTTCCGGCGATAGTTTATTATATAATAATCTTATAATAAAATTTAATAGTAATTATATATAATATTCATGTAGTATGATTTAATAATAATTATTATATATAATAATCATATAATTTAATAGTTATTACAAAAAGGAATAATCATCGTATTGTAATAGAATAAAAATAATGTATAAGAATACTCGTATTACATAATAATTATAAATAAATAACATAATAATAATTATAAATAAATAACATAATAATAATTATAAATAAATAACAATAATAATTATAAATAAATAACATAATAATAATTATAAATAAATAACATAATATGTAATAATATTTATAAATAAATATAAAAGCAATTATACATAACGAATATTATATAATTATTACATATAGTAATATAGTTACATTTTTACATTACATTATTAATATAAAATAATTACATAATATATATATTAAAATTAATAATGAATATATCAATTAAAAAGTACTGAAAACTTGCAATATTCTAAAAACTACAAGTTCCTTCAACGAATTTCATCGAACAAGGAACGTTTAAAAAAAACCTTTTTAAAACGAAAAACAAAGCGAAAATAAACGATTTATAGCGATAATTAAAAGTACAATACTCATTCTTTAAAAAAAAAATATCCTAGTCCATATTAGAAATATGCATATTTGAAAAGAACACAAAATATAACAGAAGGCGGAAATAGTAAAAAATTACACTGAAAATGGTTAAATTTTTAAAGAAATCGAATTAAAATCGTCTGAAATTAATAGGGTTACCGTGAGAAAAAACCAATAAAAGTTATTTATAATATACGTTGTCCCCATGGCAACCACGTTGCCAGACAATAAAAATATCAGGGTAACCATATTGTAATGTTATCGCCCATCTTGGCGAACATAAACAACAACTTGGCACGTGCCCCGTAATATCAAACTAGCACCTAAAATAATTTAATAGTAATAAAATTTGCTAATATCATAGCAAAATCCAGAAATTTCCGCTTAGAAGACGTTCCTATTTTCTGGAAATTTCTGTAGTTAACTGCAAAAGATTTCTGTCCTTGCAATAATCGAAAAATTTAAGAATATTAATCTAGAAAAAGTCTTGTCAAACAAGGTTAGTCGTTTCTACCACAAGTAAGTAATTATGATCGTTGTGGTGAATTGTAACGCTAGTGTTATTGAATATGTTATGGCTATAATGAACTGCGTTCCTACAACAATTGTGCCTTTTAATTGTTCAAGATTCAAATTGTCTCACAAATTAATAAATGTTTGAAAAATATTTCAGTTTTCAACTAATCAATAATAATCTGTGTATATTGCAATGTGTCTATACCACTTGTATTTTCATGGGATAAAAAACCACCCTCTTTTAGAATCTGGATGCTTCTTTTCTTTTTCTTTTCCTTATCCTAGGTCCTGAGGGCTGCAACCTCTTCATCTATCACCTCCCCCAAGAATTTGGTGACGCCGAGCTCATGCAGATGTTCATGCCCTTTGGCAACGTCATCAGCGCCAAGGTGTTCATCGACAGAGCTACCAATCAGAGCAAGTGCTTCGGTGAGTAACGGCTGCCTCCACACATTCAATTCGGCCCGAATGGCGGAATTGATGGGGAAGAGTAATTTGAATTTCATTTGAATTTTCTTCCCTGGCATTAAAAGAAGAAAAATTCTTCCCTTTTATTAAGAGTGTTTAAATTTATTTTGGGAATTTTTTTTTCTTTCAAATGTGAGTTATTTATAGAACGTGAAAGGTATTTTTAGGTGCAATTAATAGGTTTGTGCACAAGGTAACACTATTATAGAGAAAGATTGCAGAAGTATTTAATAACAAATGTTTGTTTTTTTTTTCAAATTACTAAGCTATAATACCTCATCTTTTATAATCTTTTTAAAAAGTTTAATACTTTTTAGTTCGTTGGGTCAGTCTAATAAAGGTAAATAATCGGCAATTTTCGGGTAACTAACTTTGTAATGTATAATAGCTCTGTTGTAAATAGACATCAAAGCTTAATTCTGTAGTTCTTGAATATGGGAGCTTAGTGTCAATAATTAATATGATAATATTGCCGCTAATATCTCTAAATACTTTTACAAGAAGGTTATAAGAGAAAGAATGGCGGAGTCTTAGAAACAAGAATATTGTATCAATAAAAAA
>BMAV01018720.1:157950-181325 GCA_019973955.1 Trichonephila inaurata madagascariensis | reverse complement strand
ATTGAATCAAATAATTATTAATAGTGCAATATTTTTAGTAACTAACTAAGCAAAATTTACTTTTTATTTCGTCATGAAAACTCTTCCTGATTTACTTTTTACACAAAGAATATTTATATTTCATACATATTTTTTTTCATTTAGTGCAAAATTACAATTTCGTTGTCTTTTATTTTCTAATTTATGTCTTATTATTTAACTGTATCACACATTTAACATAACTCTTCAAAATTATTTAAACAGTTTAATTTTGGTGCCCTGTAACAATACAGATAATGAAATCATTTTGCTTATTACCCATAATGAATGCGACTGATCCTTGAGAAAAATATACATCAACAAAAATAATATTTATAAACTTCATATTTTACCAAAGAATGATGCTTTTAAAGATTTCACAACTTTAATTGTCTCTGCATTTGTAATCTTTAATTCCTCTTTTCCCTCTCAATATTAAAATACCAGCTACTTTCCCAGTACATCAATTTTGCATCAGAAGCGACAACGAACAATCCCAATCTTTTTCAATCCATTTAAGACATACGTTTTGCTGTGGATTTCATTTTCTTGTCGCAGGATTAATTCTAAATCCTCCCCTTTTGGCCACATCTCGACCCCCTTAAAAGAAAGAGAGAATGTGTGTGTGTCTCTGCATTTAGAGATTTCATTTAAATTCCCCTCAATCTTTAGTTAGATAAGTATTAACGTATCGTTTAAAACAAGTCTATCTTAATATCGTTTCAACAGCTTAAACTTCAGTCGGGAGTTTTTCCTGTTTTTTTCTCCAACAGGGCGTTTGCTTTAAATTCTTGGCGATGAGTAAAGCCCCGGTTTTTTATTCTTAATCTTCTTTGTCTGCTAAATAAGCTGTTCAGACACAGTTTTTTCTCCTGTGTTTTGTCTGGAAGTTGTGTAATGAATGTAAATTGAGTTTTAGTTAATCTTTGCTTGAGTAATGCCTTGATTAGATATCTGAGAATAGTTTGAGGCTTGTTTACTCAATTGATTGTGGTACTATGTATCTTATGTTAGATCAGACAGGAGAAACATAATTTTCCGGAAACACTAATTATGATAAGTATTTAAAAAAAGATTTATGTCGATAATTTTGGCTTTTTTTTTAAATAATTTGATTATAAATATTATAGTGGAGAACCAGACGTTTATTTCGTAATTCGATTATTTCTAAAGAGCGTTTGTTCCTGTTTTTTGTTCGTTTTAATTTAATATAATAATGTTATTAGGAAATATATATATTCAAAAATTCACATTCGTAAAAGGATAAGTTCTCTAATTGATACCAGTATTTTTTCAACTAGGTTTTTAATTTTCTTTTAAAATATAGTTTACAATTGTGTTGCAATCTCTTGCGACATTTTAAATACTTTTTAATACAAAACAAATTTTAACTAAAGAGCAAAGTGCACGTAAAATTTCGGCAAGTTTTTTGTTTGATAATGATTTTTAATGGCAAACCCTTCTTTGGTTAACCCTTACAATAATGAGTATTTTTGGTAACCATTAAGAAAATATGGCAACTTGTTGTGAAAATTGCGAAAAATAAATGTCAAAATTACCAACTTGCTCTTAGATTTTCATTTGAATCAGAATAATATTTAATTTTATTTTACATTAAAACAGATCTTTTGTTACTTCGTTCATTTCTAATTTTAATACATGTATGCACATAACAGTTTAATTGACAAAATATTAAGGCATTTTTTTCATAGTGTATAAAATTTTCAGTAAATCTACATTACTTTAAAATTAAATATAGTATTAATATACACTCAGAATTATAAGGATAGTGATGCTAGTAGTTGTAGCTTCTCTATGTAAAGATTTTCGAAATTCAAAACAGAAGATCTATACATTCATAGTTATCCAGTATGCAAATACTAGTTTGAAAGTATTTTTGTTTCTCCGAAAGAATGTTTTTTTTTTTTTTTGGTAAAATAAGAAAGTTTATCATTATAATAATCCTTTATTTCGCCTCTGACATTAATATCGAAATATTACTTTAATCTAAGGTATTTAAGATGTCTTTTAAACAAAAGATTTCGAACACAAATGTCAACGTTTTAAATGATTTATTCGAATATTACATAAAATACTATTGAACAAATACAACACATTGAAACATACTCATAGTTATTACAGTTGAATCACATGAAAAGAATAACATCGATTAGAGCAGCACTCAAAATATTAAAGTTTCTCAAAAAAGCAATAATTGAATCTGAACATATCTACCTTCATTCCAAGATTCGAATAACATATCTAGCGAATACGACAGAGATACTGTTGCCAAGTACTTGAATGCATAACCAATTCAAGCAGAAGAAACTGTTGCCAGATGTTTGAACGCCTCTCTATTTAAGTAAACAGATAAAATAAATGCAAATTAAGCCACGTGACATCTAAATATTTTTACATACATAAATAATAACAACAACAAAAATATTGAAACACATTGAATAACCATCTTCGATTCAGTTCCCAATCAAACATTTTTTGCATTTGGAAATTTGTAGTTCCCCAAAATGGAAATCTTATTCAATACATAAGCACAAAGAATTTTAACGAAAATCCAAAGGAAACTAGTTAAACACATATTGTTGGTTCACGAGCTGAAGCTGCGCTAACGCGTTTAATTATTTTTTATTTGTCTCGCGTTTCTGCTAATGTAAAATATCTGGCAACAGATTTGTTTTGTTTTTGATTTATTCGCAATATGTTCTTATTCGAATCGAATCGTGGAATAAAGTGAGATATGTTGAAACTTTTCTCTTTCGGAATTCTTAATGCTGAAATCCTTATTCTGTCAAAAACTCTTTTCTTCATGATTTGTTCAAAACTATTCCTTCCTGTTCTTGGATTCATCAGATCTTCTTTTTTTAATTTTACTGTCCGTTAATTTTATTCAAATTCTAATTGTATACTAACACATATAATAATATCAAAAGTTCATTCTATTCTAACCTATTAGTTAGAATAGAATGCCAGAAAGTGCCTAACCTAAAAGCCTAACCTAAAATCCAGAAGTTTGACTGGAAACTGAAGCGTGTTTCCAAACTTTGGAAATGGCAGTATATCATTCTATGAACGTGAATCATATTTCACCTTAAACACTTTCTAGTCGCATGAATCTTTAGTTTACCGCCTTATGGCCATGAAAAGTTGACCATCTTCGTCGCTCAAGGGTATTGAAGTTGAAAATTCTTTTTCATGACTTCGGAAAGTATTCAAGATGTTACCACAGCAAGATGCTGTTTTGAATAATACAAAACGAAAAGAAAGAAGAAAAAAGAAGAGAGAGAGAGAAGCACACCCGCACATCATGCATAAAGCATTGCAGGATATCTTCCTCAGCACTTGTGCACACCTGGGATGGAAAATGGACATCATTCCGATCGCTTACGAGGCAATATTTCCCCAAAACTTTGACGGAGGCACGTGGAAGTCAAGTCTCCTACCGAGAAATGACTTATCCTTTAATTTTAGACCCCGCATCAAGAACAGCTTTCAGTAATGGACAGCTTATATTTTAGCCCCCCCCCCCCCAAACAAACTGCACGTGCGCGAAAGGGGGGGAGGGAATAAAAGACTCCCTCCGCTTTAAAAATAAAGTACATCAGTAAATATCGCCACCGCTTATGCAAATCAAATGACCAGGACGAAATAAACGAGCTTTTCCAATGACTTAACCACGAGTCGAGACGTCGTTTAATACGACGCGTTTGTGGCGGACTCTCGCCATTCTGCAATTTAGACTTCTCCTTCGCCGAACCAACATATTTATCCTGTCCCCGAGTTTCAGACGGGGCTATAAATGGTAGGAAGGGGTGTCGGGGCCTGTAGACCCCCGTTCCTCTTTATCCAATCTGGAGTGCGACTCTTTTGCCGTTTAATGATTGGCTGGCTGGCGATATCTCCTTCATAAGCCCTTCTCTTGGTGAAATGAGGTTTGGACATATAAATATAGAATAGAGATGGAGGATACGTTTTATCGTGTGAGGAGCGTAGATATAACGTTATCGCCAAACAGTTCGCCTCCTCCAATAACATCAATTCTTGGTTTCCAGAGGAAGATCTTTAGTAAGGGGATTAGGCACATATTGCGCTCGTCATCCACGGCTGTAAAAGAAGCCATACATTGGCGAAATATGTCGCCATTCTTGGCTACTTTGTCTGCATATTTCTGCTGTTAGAAATTTGTATGCTTAAGGAGAGTCTGGATTCTGAATTGTGAACATGACAAAGAGTGAGTGTTACTTTATTGCTGAAATAAGGTAACTAATAGTAGCTTGGGCTGACAATAAATTGAGTCTAGTGTTTTCCCTCCACGTTTTCGTTCGTATGTGCATTTTTAATGATAAAAGGATTAGGAATATGTGGCTCTAACGAACAAACGTTAACTTTACTTGTGTATGTAGGAGTTGCCTCAACTCTAAAACGTTGTCGATTCTATTGCATATATTAAAATATTTTCAAAATTTAATATCTCTAGGAATATTTTTGAAATAAAGAATTGTGATTAATATTTTTAAATGAACATGAAGAAAGTAAATTACGGTTTTTATTTGAAAATAATGTGAAACCTATTTATGCTTCGAAAAAAAATCAAATTCGATTATATTATGAGCATATTAGGAAAAATATAATTTTTTAAAAAAATAATATGTGAAAATTTAATATTGCCACAAAGGGGGTGTTTTTTCGGAAAAAAATGGGAAGGTACTTACTTTTGGGGTTAGCTGATTTTAGACTAAAAATAAAATTATTTTTCTGCTACTATATAAATAACCCAAAACGATGATTATTGATAAATGAGTAGTGTGGTATAAAGTGGCGCCTATCCGGAGGACAGAACCCGTAATCTATGGATACGAAGTCGAGTAACATGACCACTAGACAAAAATGATCACTCCTGTCCGGAAGCTGTTACTGTTTTATGTAAATATTCGCTGCAGTACTCCTCCACTAGTGAGTCGGTGGATAAGTGAACCAACGATATAGTAGTTAGGGCGAGCGTGAGCATCGTTGCTGTTAACTGGAGGTGTTGCGTCAAGTGGATCTGACGACTTTGATTGCTGCATCATGTGGAGCTGAAAACTGGTTGCTGCGTCAAGTGGGTCTGACGACTTTTGGTTGCACTTTTTTCGGGTAGATGTTGTAAAATATTTTGTATATTCAAGAAATATTTATAAAAAAAAAATGGTTCCTAAATGAAAATATATTTGATAAAATTATATTCATGTTCAGCTGTAACAAAGGAAAAAAAATTAATATAAAATTACGTTTCAAATCCTACAGAAGGTTTCAAGTATCATTATGAGGTCTATAAAAATAGGCATGACAATATTAGTCAATAGTATGTATGATATGTAAAAACATTGCTACTTTTAGTTTTTTTTTTTTTTCCTTTTTTTTTCTCCAAAGCATAAATTTTGGCCTTTAGTACACTTTTAAAAAAAACTATTGCACTATAGGGTTCCAAATTTTTTATACTTTTATACAGGATACCTTTGCATGTAGTAAACTCATATTTCTAGTCTAAGTAGATATAGTTTTTAAAAAAATAGTTCTATGTATGAAAAGGGAGGGTAGAAATTTTCAAAATTACAATATTTAATTATTTTCTTACAGGAACTATCCAAATATTTTACTTAAAAAATAGGTTCACTCTATTTTGTGTATTGTTTTATATATGTGCAAAAAATAATTTTACATATATATTGAGCAAAAAAGTTATTTTTGTAATTTTGCATAATGATTAAAATATCTTTATTAAGATCACAAAAAATCTAAGATCTATTGGGAATTTTTAAAGATATATATGCAATAAGCAAAGAGTCTTAATCTTGGCATTTTACTCTTCCGAGCACATATGTCCTGGTACTCTTAACCATTATATTAAATATGTTTTTCTACTCTTTCATTTTTAATCTGTTCCTTGACCTCTTGTTATGTTTCTTATATTCTGCTATTTATATTTGAGCAATAAGGCTGTAGTTTAATTTGCTTAAAATCCATTTCCTTTCATAGATTTTGTTTCTTGGCAGGTTTTGTGAGCTTCGACAACCCCGCTAGTGCCCAGGCTGCCATCCAGGCTATGAACGGCTTCCAGATAGGAATGAAGCGTCTTAAGGTTCAGCTGAAACGCCCCAAGGACGCCAACAGACCGTACTAGCGCCCGACTTTACCCATCCTCACCTCAGATATATTACAAGGTAAGATTTCACATTCCACATCATTTCGAGAATACATTTGCACCACTATAGTTCGAAGCCTTTACAGGAAAGAAATTATGAGTGTTCTATTTATTATTACATGAACATATTGTTTCGCCGATATTATAGAGAAAACTATGGAATTTATGTTTTATTTAAAAAAATTGGTATGAAATTTTAATTGATGAATCTTATGAGATATTGTATACAACGTTAGTAATTACTGATATTTATGTTTGAATCATACACCAAATTTTCTTGCATTATTAGCATTGCTATAAATATTAATATTGCTTGATGTTCATGTTAAACAATTAGAAATAGTTTACATGTTGGATGATATTATTTTAACAGAATATCTATATTTTTTAGGAAGTTTCTTAGAACTTGAAATCTTTTAAACATTTTTTTACACAAAATCCATTAGCATAACTTTAAAAAAACGTTTTGAATTCTTCATCTAAACAAAAATATTGGTATCTCGGAAAAACAAGCATATACTTTCATTAATTTCTCAGACAGATCTTTTTATTTTAAAAAAGAACTGTATTTACTCATTTGAAGTTTTGATAATGTTATCCTAACTTAGTTTTTCACATGCTAAGTTTTAACGTAACGTTAAAGAAAATTTCAGCGAAAAATCCATGCTAAAAAAGTACTTAAAAAATTAAATTTGTTAACTCGCAATGTTCTATGACGGACAAAAAATAAAAAACAAAATCTGAGGGGTTTTATCCCTTGTGCACTAAATTATTTACATACACCAACTCACAATTACAGGAAAGAATGTTTAAAATTTCCAGGGACTATATTCTTCCGCGAGGCATATCATAAATTCAACCATGTCGCTTTCGGAGACTGGTGTACTTCGGTCTTGAGAATTGTACAAAACAATTTCACAGCAAAAATCGGCGACAACTATGCTCTCTTGAGGGGGCAATGAGCGGAGGAATTATTGTACACGTGCCTAAATGAAGTTTTCTGAGGAAGAGGAAATGTTTCATTTAATCTTTCAGGCGAATCATCTTTATCCTTTTAACAGGAAAGAAGACAAACTACCAGCTCACAAAATAAAAGTCTTTCTTTTTTTTTGCCCTTATTTTTCCCTTTTTTTCCCCTGAATTGCTTAACTTTAATCCCTTAATGTGTCAGCTAAATGCAAACTGGATGTAGAATACAAAATAATGAAATGGTCAAATAAAGTCTCAGCCACTTAATTCTCCAGGGCTTAGTGTCGGGAAAATTAAAATCAGATTTTAGGTTAATGCGCTTACGCTCTCGATTTTTATAACTGGGAAATTAAAAGGCGGGAGGCATGTATGGAAAATTTTAAAAAGAACCCTGAAATGTGTGTTTTCGCGTAGAATAAGATTTTGCGCTCAAATATGTTTTCTTTCTTTTATTCATTAATAATTTATAAGTTTACTGAATATTACTGTCTCACGGTGGCATCGATATTTGTTGAAAGCTTTTTAAAATAAACATAGTCGGACCTTTTCAGAATATTTTGATATTCTTTTACGGTGTTGGTTTATGTTTTAATGTATGCACTCTTGAAAGCTTTTTAATCGATGTTCTAAAGAATTTGCGCTTTGAGTATTAATAATATTTGCAATATTGTCTGAATAGGTAAATATTTATTCTTTTAGTAGATAGGTGTAATTTTAAGCATTTTATTTATATTTAGGAAACTCTTCTAGAGTATGTGTAGGAGCTCAGGAATTTCTGTTCTGCAGACAACGAAACTTCGTTTTAAGTCGTAAAACTTTACAGCTGTTTAAAACTATTTCAGTTACGAGTAAATATATCATTGTAGAAGAAAAAGAAAGCAAACTTTTTACGTATTTATTACTTTTTTCAAGTATATTATTCACAAGTTTAGTTTTGAAAATTGAACTCCACATTCCTGATTTTGTGTGTTTGTCGACTTGAAAGAAATTTTTTGATATAAGTTCGAGCTTAAATACCATTCATAATTTGTTCCTTTTTCAATAAAAATAAATTTGAAAATACTTGTTTACTAAACTATATTCTTGTAATTCTAACATTATTCGAAAAAAATGTAATGCTTGATTTTAAATAATTACACATGAAAATAACAAACAGCTAATGTATTGTCACGGTACTTTCTCCTCATGTTAGTTGAGGTGGAAATCTCACTCATTGCTAGAGTTCCCAGGGGAATCCGAACGCAGACTGAATGGAGAAGTCATTCAATCAGACACGAAATTATTGTAATCAGTTATTCTCTCAATAAGATACTTTGATTCATTTAAACGTTAGAAATGAGTAGGAGATATGCAAGCAAGACAAGCTAAAGGGTAAGAATATCGAAAATTAAGGCGAAACCTCTCCCAAACTTAAGGTATCCGACTATGTTCGGAATCGTGATTTTGCAAAAGCGTGTAAATAGATAATATTTATGATATTTAGTGTCACTTAGATTAGAATGCATGTATACAATTGTTTTAAGGACATTATGACAAAAAAAATTATTTAAATACAATATTTTGGCATAAAATTAACTTAGAATAACCTTTTTTCCAAATGTTCTCCTTTTGTAAAAAAATGCTTCTATTGTATTGATATTTTACCTGTATTCAGCTCAGACCTCTCTACAGTGGCTCAACTAGAATTTTTGAAATGCATAACTCGGAAGTCGGTTTATCCATGTTTTACGAAAACAGAAGGGAGAAATTTTAAGAAAATACGCCGATAATTATTTCAAATGGTTGTAACTCTGAAAATAATGTGAATTTTTCAAAAATCATAGTTGAGCCTCTGTACAGAGGTCTGAGCTATATACAAGCAAAATATTAATACAATAGAAGCATTTTTTACAAAAGGAGAACATTTGGAAAAAAGGTTATTCTAAGTTAATTTTATGCCAAAATATTGTATTTAAATAATTTTTTTTGTCATAATGTGTCTCCTTAAAACAATTTTATACATGTATTCTAATCTAAGTGACACTAAATATCATGAAAATTATCCATTTATGCGCTTTTTTAAAATCGTGGTTCCGAACGTAGTCGGATACCTTACAGAAAAATCCTCCCAAATCGTGTAACTTTAAAGTAGCTACGCAACTATATAATCCAGGAACTACTTAATGTGGAATTATTGTCCACAACTACTATTCCTTATCCACATCTATATTATAATCTATCTCGCCAACTATTTATGCACTATTTGGTAGTGACATTCGTTTTCTGGGAGGCGCTGTTCTAGCTCAGAGTACCTATTTGGGTGGCCAGCAGAAATCCCGAGTTAGAAAGGATATGCCTCGTGGATATCCTATTGTTACAATATGACTTAGCGATTCTTTTCTTGATATATTTCTTAATTATTTGACTAATTCATTAATTTGGGTAGTTGAAAACGAATACATTTAATGCAATGTATGTTTTATTAAATATATAGGTATCACCTTGAATATAAATGCTTTTTAATCATTCGTAATGAGGATAATTGATATTTTATCGACTTTGCCCTCAGTTTGTCGTGAACTTTCCCCCTCTAAAGTGTGCGGGTACACCAAAGGACGAGAAACTTTCTTAAAGTATGCACTTTATTTTGACTATGTAATCCAGCGTTTCTCAAACTGTGGGGCGCTCCCCCTAGGGGACGTGATAAGTCTACGAGGGGGCGCACAATGGGCAGTTTTCCCAATCTGTCGCACGGAAATTGTTTTATGGCTTTAAAGTCTTCATAATGATCTAAAATCATAGTAATTAATGTAAATTGAGTATTCTTTTCTGTTTTTTTACTAACAAATAAGGTTAATAGTGTCTTAACTAATTTATGTCAAGTTTGAATTTGATCAAGAATAAATGATTGCTAAGTGGAACAAGTTTTTGAACATGAATCTAAGGATATTAAAGAAGCAGTAATTTACACGTGGGAGAATATATACAAGAAATAGTGTGGCAAGTTAAAAAAATTAAATTTAATAATTGTTAAAGATTAAACAGATACAATCAAACATAACATTGTACATATACAATAAAGGATAATAGGTAGTGATTAAAAGGACTTGGAACCCTTTGAGCATTTTTTTTTATTTATGTATTTAAAAATTACATTTTAGCATTTCATATTGATACGAGATAAAAATTTTCACATAATATTCACACAATTTTACAAATTTAATTTCTTTTAAGAAATGTGGAAATTTTTTTAAAATTTTACTCTTTTTGTGTTAATTAATTTTTTGACATGAAATTTTTGTAATATTTCTGTGAGGATGTTTTAAACACCTTTAGGGATGTATTTTACAATACCTTAATTAGTTTTGGAGGGAAAAAAAATAATAAAATGTTGATATATATATGCTAAAATTCAAACAAAAGCCTAATATTTCCCACATTTAATTTTTAAAAAAAAGAAGTATTCGATTTACAGTAAAATGGATCCCTAATTTTGTTACATGCATTACATATAAGACACATGGAAAAAATAGAAGTGATTGATAAATAACTGTGGGAAAAGTGGTATTTTGAATGAGAAAAAACCCAAACCCCCCGAGAAAAACCATTTTAAAGTTTATAATTCTGAAAAATAATTATTATAAGCTTAAATATAAATATAAAATACCACACTAAAATATTAGCTATATATTTTCCTTAAAAATAATAAAATATGATATAAATCTTACTCACCCGAAAACCACGCATCATTCGACTCTTAGAGAACTTTTCATTTCTATGGCACCTCATCCATTTTTCCCCTACAAACGAGCAGAAATTTGTACAATTTTTCTAAATTTTAATTGCTTCTGTGGTCCTCATATTTATCACAGTCCGTTGTAGTCCTAACAAAACTCAAAACAACATAAGTTTTAGGTTAGTATCTTGCACCTCCTATACATTGAATAAGGCACGCCGAGTAATACCATCAGCCAACGCTGAAAAAAAATCATAACTTTGGGAGTAGCAAGTAGTAGCAGCTAAATTTGGTATTAAATTAAAGGTCTATATCTACTCTATGTGACTTAAGTGTTACTGTGATCACACACACACACAGTCCGTGTCAATCCCAAAAGTTCTGCTCCAATAAACACAAAAAACCGACATATGTTAGTAGGAGTTACATGCTGTGCTAAATGTTATGTTTTTACAATTTTTAATCATACTTGAACCTAACTTGAAAGTCTAATCAAGAAATTAATTACCCATGGCATGCATTTCAAAAAAACTCTTAAATCTGCAAAATGTTTTTCAGACGAAACGATTGAACTTCTTACTAGAAAATGACGCTCGCAAATGTTTCTTGTAGCAAAAAGAAACCCGATATAAACCGCTGATTATAGAATATTTCCATTCGCGTACTGACGAAAACTGTTTACCACATGGCTAGGGAACCTACGAGGACCCTAAATAGTGGGTTGTTTTTTTAATTTCGCGCAATTTCATTTTTGAACTTTCCGAGCGCTAGATTGGGAACACTGCCCACTGTGGGACGCAAGCATATTAAAAAGTCAAAAACATAAGATTATTTAAGAAAATTATCAATTTATGAAAGTAAATAAAATACATTCTAACATAATAAAAAATACACTTATAAATGTATATAATGATATAATACGCTTATAAATGTATCAGTACTGCACAATGTATTTTATAATTAATTTAATAATACTGAGTTAAGAACAAGTTTGATAATTACCCGGGAACCCATGGGTTTGTCATATATAAAATTATATACAAAAATTAACACTCTTACCTTGAACAGTTTATAATTAATCCCTTAACTGCCGATTAAAAGTTACGCGATTCGCTCCCCAATGCCATCGCTTTCTACGTAGATTGCGTGTATGTGATGTATAGGAGAGGGGAGAAAAGGAAAACATAAGCAAATCTTCTGAAATAAGTAAATCCTTCGCAAACACTGTCAAGGTTCTTTTATTCCATTCCAAAGCCTTCGGAATAGTTTTAAACATAGCAATACACAGAAAAACTGTACTTTGGAAAGACGTATACGTACGTCCGGAACAGTTAACTCTAACTGTGAGAGAGTGAAACGTTTATATACAACGGTGACACTTAAGGGATTAAAGTGGTATTGTAGTTTTAGCGTCAAAGTACAGTATTATTGAATTCAATACATTTTTATTCTATGGAGGGGGGCGAGGAAAATTATGATTAAATATTGGGTCGAAAATAGTGAAAGTTTGAGAAGCATTGATGTAATCACTATCTAAATTCGACCTAAGCTATAGGAACACATCAGATTAAATACTAATTTAAGAATCTAGAATATAAATCGTGTACTTATCTTTAATAGCAGATCCTCAGCAATAATATGAGTCCTAGAATAACAAGTCGGATCTTTTCCACTTAAACCACAGCAATTTCAACTACTGTGAAAGACATTTAACGCGAAAACGCTTAATAGAAAATATTGATTAACACTAAACAATACAACGGTCCCGACAAACTACTATGCATTTCCATGCTTTTTTTTCTTCTTAACACAAAAAAAAATTCCCATCTGGAAATGAACAAAATACGGAAGCCGGATATGCTCTACTGTATCATCGAAAAAATTCCTTGCAGTGGATGATGACATTGTGTGTACTGCCCCAATTATGGCAGACAAACACACATTTTGGA
Source organism: Trichonephila inaurata madagascariensis (assembly GCA_019973955.1). NCBI lineage: Eukaryota > Metazoa > Arthropoda > Arachnida > Araneae > Nephilidae > Trichonephila > Trichonephila inaurata. The sequence continues at coordinate 168,478 of BMAV01018720.1, read as the reverse complement.
ATTTGTTCAAAGTTCAAAAAATGTCATTAATGAAGATTCTGACGACGGAAATGAAATAAATGATGCAATTCCTGTCATAATAGCAATCTTTTCATGATGTTCCGAAAAGAGGAACGTCGTGAAAAATATGCTAAGTTATATTTAGACGCACATTCCAATGATGAAATTAATAACAAAATAACGATGTCGAAGAATTTAATTTTAAAAAAAAGACAATGCAAAGAAAAATGCCAGTTTATTTTTCAAAAACTCAGTAAATATTTTGTTTTTCAAGAAAATTTTGTATTAAATTTCATTCAGTTCTTGTGAATGTTTTTGTTTCGTTGATTTTTATTAAATAGATACATATATAACTTAACTCAGTGGCACAACAGCCCTAGGGCCAAGGCATATTGTGCCCAACTCAGTATACGCGACCTAAGTCCTTGAGGTGCATGAGGAGATGTTCCGGTCAGGTGGTCAGTCTGATGCAAAACACCCAGTGTTAACTTCCCAAGCAATCTTGGTACTCATTTATCGACCTACTGAAGGGATGAAAGGCTGAGTCAACTTTTCCCAGCCCAGTGTTTGAACTTCGGATCTGTGGTGTGGAAGTGCAATGCTCTAACCACTCAGCCACTGGGCTCCACATACATATATACATATCTATATAAATTAAATATATTCCAATAAATTTAACTTTGTTGTAAAATATAAGTGGGTTTTTTTTTTTTTTTGTAATATCTTTATACACGAAAAAATATTTCACTCTCCTCAGTGTTTCGTATTAAGCGATTTTCACTGCATCAACTACGCTAACTTCGTAGTCTCCGTGTGGCAACCATCACCGTCTACCTAACTTTCCTCTTCACTTGACTTGAAATAACATTCCTCATTAACATCAATCGTGGTTCCTTTTTTTTTATAATCATATAACGTCCCTGAAAGAATGTTACCTAGAGGATTAACAAGAATTGCGAATAGAACCCACTACAAGCTCACATTACTGTAAAAATCGGCCTTTAATGCGCATTTTTAACACAAAAAATAGGATCAAAAGTTGTGGGTGCGCGTTTTACGCCGGGTATAAAATGATAGCTTTAAAAATTAAATAAAGAGATGAGAGCATAGAAAAAACTAGGCATCTGCGTAAATCGAAATACTGTTTCGTTTAAAAAAAACACACACGACATATCTTATGAGAAAGCAGTTGTAGAGTTCTAGAAGTATACTATTTTTTTCAAAAGCCCGGGATAGTACTTTGAAACATAAGAGCATTACATACGTACATTTCAGGTTTCTTAGTGAAAAAATGGGGTGCGCGTTATACGATAAATATACACAAAAATAAAAAATAAAAAATTCAACTTGAAAATCTAGGCGCGCGTTCTACGCCGGATTTTACGATAATTAGGAAAAACGAGCTTTACGGGCAGTTTTCTATGTATATTTAACAACTATATAAATTCCCTTAATAATTGAAAAAATACTGGATTCTTCATTGATGACTCAATCTTAAGTTATCTATCTAAAACATCAAAAATTTGCTGTGGGAGTTTTCTTAGATTTTTTTCTGTATAAACTACCTTATACTAAACTACCTTCGCGTACAACAGATGTGATGATGCCCCCAAAGTTTGCAAGGTGGAACATAAAAAATCCCCAAACTTAAAATTATTTTCCCCGAAGTCGTGAATGTCATTTTGTGTTATCTAAGTTCCTGTAGTTTAAGAAGGGAAGGAAGACCGGAAGAAACTGAGGAACAGTTATAGAGATTAAGGAAAAAGGGGGAAAAATTAGATAAAATATACTTTTCTACTTATGGTACATTGATTATGGTTATGGTGCGGGCGACAGGTTTTCGATGGACATACGTCATAAGAACAGAGGGAGAGTGTGTTGCAGTACATAGCGATGATTCTCTGGAAATTCTTTGTTCCAAAAGTTGGTCGAATTCCGACACTTCAACTTCTTTTTTTTTAACTTTTTTATCATTCTTTTAGCTACAGGGACCTTCATTGGACCATGAAGTTACGGAAAAGCCTTTTTTAAATTGTTCACTCGTCAAAACTGCTTCGTTTTTTTACATCGTCTCGTCCTTCAAAAAAAAATTTCTTCTTTTCATTTTTTTTTACCCACTTCCCCTTCGCCTCAAGATGTTTTATATCTGTTCCTATTAAAGAACTTGGAAGTTTTAGAGAAAAGGTGTGTGCCACGAAAATAAAAAATAAAAAAATGAAACCCCGTAGATCATTTTCCGGACTAGAAGTTCTTCAGGTTCCTCCACCTCCACACCTTCTTTCTCCAATTTTTTTTTATTATTCGTTCTTTTTTTTCTTCTTTCTCATTTGGTTTTTCGACTACCAACATTTGGTATCGAGGAAAAGATTTCCTAACTTTCTCTCGTTGCCACCCCCCAATCCACCCCCTCTTCCATTTTCACTTTTCTCAGAAACGGTTCTCTTTAAAATTGAGAGTTTTACTCTCCCCTTGTCGTTTGACTTTCCTTCGAAATGAGAGCGAAGTTTTCCTTCAACCCTCAATTTTCTTAACAGCAAAAATGATCTCCGGAATAGCTATACTTAGAACTAAAAGAAACTGAAGTTGACACTCGTATTTTCTTTTCACTTTGATGCCTTAAAAAATACTGCCAAGGGGCTAACTCACAATATTTCCAATTATTTATGTGATAGTCTTGTACTTTATTATGAAATGAAATATATATATGTATCATTCTACTTCTGTAAATAACGAGATCTGAAATAGAGAAAAAAATTAGAGTTCTTTCTTAAAGTTAAGCTAAACCTGAATTTATTTTTAAAACAAACACAAAATGTCGAAGGATTGTTTTTTTCCCCAATAAGTTTAATGCCGAAAAGAATCAGTATGACCAGCATTTTGAATTAGAAATTTTAGTATTGAAATTAATATTGAAAGTCAAAATAATATTTCCATTTTTAAAAAAATATCTTTTGAGAATTATATACAAATTTTTGTTATTTTCTCAAAAGGAAATGAATACAACTTTTGGTATTTCTAAATAAATATGTTACACATAGTCACAGTATTGCATAACGACTCAATTCATGCCGGTCACAAGATAAAGACAAACACGTGACCTCCATTGAATTCAAAACAGACGTAATTGTACTTGTTCAATTTGTAAAACTTAGATAAAATTTTATATAGCATAATGAGGTAAAAAAGTTTAAATGTAATGAAAAAAATTTCTTCAGAAGGATTTTTTTAATTTAAAAAAAATCTTATTTTATACATATACTTTTAAATAAAATTCATGTTGTATACACACATATGTAATTTTAAGAGAAAGTTTCTGCAAAGAGCAAGAGTTGGCAACAACGAAGTGCGCGAATTAATTAGATTTAAACACAAGATAGCTTTTATTGTGTGACTATGACGTCACATGCGTTTTTGAGCTGATTGGCTGGAATCACGTGAATATCATTATCATGTGACTATGATGTCATATGAATTAAGCCCATTGAAAATAAGCAGATGTTTTCACGTGATTTTAAAACTTCAAATCAAGCGAAAAAAGATGAATAATTTTCCTAAAATTTCAATTTTTGTGGTGAGCTATAGATTAAAAAGCATTTAGTTTATGCATAAGAATACCAAACTCGAATGATCACAGAAAAAAGATTATTAAAAAAGCAATGTATTTCCCACAGAATTAGTATAATTCTTCTATAATAAAATTATCTTTACCTAAAAGTAATATTTTAAAATTAATATAACTCGTCATTTATTCATTTGGTTTAAATAGGTAAATGAAAGAAAAATCAAAAAAAGTAATGCAAGTCAAAAAATTTCAAAATATTTGTAAGTAGTATTTTAATATTTTGAAATAATCACAAACTCAATCTATTAGATTTGTTTTTCAAATATTCCAAAAAAAACAAAAAAAATTCAAGAGCCTTTAACATTTTTTATTTAATTTATTTTAAAATAAAAATATTTCTAGAATTATGCATGAATCAAACATTGTTTAAATCCTCTTGGTCTAACGACGTCATTGAAAAGTACCTTAATGTTGCTTTTTAATAGAATAAGTCTACTTGCAATAAAACGGGTTTTACAAGGCGTGAGTCAGTACTCGAAGTAGTGTTTGATAAAAATGTTAAAAATATTTATAAGTAGTATTTTATTACTTTTAAATCATCAAGCTCAATCTACTAGTTTTTTTTTTTTTTTTCATATGTTAAAAAAAATTCAAGAGCCTTTGGCATTTTTTTAATTTATTTTTTTAAAAAATATTTCTATGATTGTGCGGGAATCAAACATTGTTTAAATTCTCTTGATCTTACTTCATTCAAAAGTTCCTAAATGTTGTTTTTTTAGCAGAATAAGTCTACTTGCAATAAAACGGGTTTCACAAGGCATGAGTCGGTGCTCGTAGTAATGTTTGCTGAATGAAGAATGGACTGACTCAGAAACAGCGTTGACTTCAGACTGAATGAAATTTGCTAAAAGAGTAGTAAAAAGTTTTAGGAATATTCGAAACAAACTAAGACGATAGGTAGTTGGAAAAATGAGATCTAGATATGGAAGTATAAGAGTTTTCAATGCAATACATATACAACGAATTTCGACTTTTTTATTTGTAGAATCTTGAAGATAGTTTTTAAAAATACGAAGTTGCACAGATTGTTTTTTTTTTTGTTTTGTTTTTTTTGTAAACATTAACAGAAAAAAGCTTTCTGGAAATAAACATTAAGATAATCATATAATCATTATTTCTACCGTACATTAACATTATTGAGGCACTGAGTGCCGTTAACGATGAAATTATTCTAACATAATAAAACTCCGGCTGAAATCCAGCTTTTAGATAAATTATTCAACCAAAGAACATGGATTCGAAACAATATATTATTCTTTTTTTACCAAACTTCTAGCCATAAATAATGGAAATAAACAATATCACATATTTAAAAAAAAAGTAATCTAGACGCCTAAGCATTACGAATCCCTTCAATCTAATCCAAAATGAAAACATTCTTTATACTACTTCAACAGGGGGGAAAAACTCATGAAAACCCTAATTTTGTATCTCTTGCCCCCTCATTACACGTCGTTGGATAGCTCATGTTCTCGTAGCGTATCACTGGCCAAAGGGACAAGTTACCGCAAGATATTGATAACAACGCAAAGTTTTCGTTCCATGCCAATTTGTCAGAGCTCTCCAGCCTGTCAATGATGCACAATACCCACTAATGGAGATGCATTCACTTCCATTAAAGGCTTCCCGACCACCTCGGGGGGAGGGTGGGCAAGAAAAATGGCGAATCCCCCTTACTTAATGCTACCTAATACACCTGAAGACAGTGCACTGACATAGGCCATACTCACGCATCATTCTATTAGTCCGTTTGCGCATTGTTGTTTGGTTTGATGCGAAAAAGGTTTCAATTAGAGTAACATATGGTAGCAGAGTGGATGGCGGCCACCAGCACCTGCTTGTTCACACTATGTTTGATTGTACATAAATAGTCATTAAGAAGAATGGTCTCTTTCTCCTTTGATGGTGTAATAATTCTCAGTGGGGTTGATTTCCTACTTCTTTTTTTCATTTACTAGTCCCCTCCAGCACGCCTTTTAAGGTTTTATTTTACGACGAGTTATTGGGATGTAGTTCGCTTGCACGTCCAGAAATACGCCAACACTCTTTAATGGTTTGTTTAGGGTACTTGTTCTAATTTTTTTTTTTTTCTTTTTCTTTAAAAAAAATTGTTGATTCGCCTTTATCTTGATGTGTCTCGCTCAGCCAAGCAGTGGTTACTTTGAAGCAATTGGAAGAAGTCTGATGGATATTTAATGTTTCGTTCTTGGCTATTTTAAGAACAAAATATTAGATGAACTCGTTCTAAAATTCGTGTAGGATTAGAGCTGATTGTACTCTATGTTATTTGCTTTGAAAGCTTAATACTGGAAGTTAAAAAAAATAATAAAAATAATTTCTTTAATGTTGCAGTTAAACCAATAACAATGTATATTATCTTAAGTGTGATAGATTGCTGTGTATAAAAGCTGAAGAAAACCCATTATGAGAAGCTTATGTTTTTATATTTGTGCTCATTAAAAAAATTGGATTTTTAAACTCTAAAATTGCACCACATATAAGTCATAGTAATTTTCTAGCTTAGAATAAAATAGGATATTAAAGTTCTAAATTATATCTCATAAAATACGGTATTTTACATTTAAAATTAGAAAAAAAAAGCATTTTGGTAGTTTGTGATGCAAGAGAAAGAAAAAGGAAAATAAAATTAAGCACCGTATTTAAAAAGGATTTTTTTATACTTAAAAAGAATAATAAATTATTAAGCACACCATCCGAACCAAGAAAATTTTTAAATTTGAATTTCCTTTCATACATAAGCAAAAAAAATTCTTCTTTAGAAAACCCAAAATTTATTTTTAAACGAAACTTTTTTTTAATTAGGTAAGAATTTATATTTTTCATCATTCTCTTAAAAACTCACAAAAACGCAACAATTTTAGAAATTATTATTGCTAAAGTTTTTTTTCCTTTCAATTTATTCAAAAATACACTCCTCTTTTTTTTAAATACATCTTTTTTTTTTCTTTATTTTGTCTAAGAAACATTCATTATTTTAAAAAACAGGAAAATACTTAAATAGTATTAACATTTGTACAAATATCGTACAGATTAAGAAATAATTAATTTATACTTATTTTAAGAATGTAACAAATGTATTTTGTTTTGCCGACTCAAAGGACTTAAACAAGTTTAAAACTTAATCTCTACAAATGTAACATTTTTTATAGAAACTAGAGGGAGTACCCTTGTCCACCTAACGGCGGACTAACCCCCATTATATAAATTATGTAACTGTTCATATTCATTGCTCAAGTTGTAAAACTGTGATTTGCATGCATTATGAAGTTCCATTTATTTGTTCTTTTTCTCACAAAATTCATTCTTGGCTCTTCTCTTCAAATAAATTCATCACTGAAGCTGCATCATTCAACACTCCATTGATAAAGTCTTCAGATTTTGATAAACTTGCAGTTTCCTGGAAAGTTAAATATTTAATTCCGTTTATTGTTAATAAGCCATCGTATTAGACAACGCCTTTCTTCTCACGCAACGATTCCAGTCCAGGCAATCATTGCGATATATTTCCGCGAGAGTTAGCAATAATGTACTGTCGACATTGTATGAAACGAAGCACATGGTTGCCAATTCAGCGTGAATGACGCATGTGAAATCTTGGTTACCAACTTGGCATGTGATCTTGAACGTTGGCAGGGTTGCGGCAGAACGTAATAAATTTATTACAGCATAACGAAAAAAATTTTTATATCGACAAGTTCTACTTTGTAAACAACAACATTGAGCCGAAACCGAATGACTTCCAATCTACTTCCGGTGTAATGTTAATCTATGGGAAATCATTGAAATTCAACTAAGTTTTACAAATTTCTAATGTAAGTTTTTGAAATTTTTTTGAACTATATGGATAGAAGACGGTCTGTAGATTTCAGATTCAGGATTTTATATTATTTATTTCAGCATCTTTTTCTGAAATACCTTGTTAATTTTTTAGCTCAAAGCAATGGTGATTTTGTTATAACCGAAAAAAGAAGTACTAATGACTGCAGCGCCCCCATAAAAATCTTTACGGTAGAACTTGTCCATAGAGTGAAATAATTTTTTTTCTTGAGGAAATCTGATGATTCATCCGCTTATTTTGCTTATTCAGAATCATCGATGTAAAAGAGGAAAACTTCAAGTAAAAAGAAGTAATAAAAGTTCTAAAATATATTAAAGATTTTAAGACAAAAAAAGAAAGAGTGCATGCATTAGAGGTATAAGAAAAAAATTTCAAGCATCTGCATAATTTTTATAAATCTTCAAACTACGAGTGCTAAACTAAGCAGGTTACTTTTTCAAGGGGATATTTATAAGAAGGGGGGGATTTTCTCTTATAATATTGTCAAGAATTACAAACATAAGCACAAAGCATCACCAAACAAATGAAGTTTTCCTTTTGCCTATCATAACAAAGCCTGAATAACATTTTTATCTATAAAGGCGCATATACGCATTCTGATCTCACTTTATAGCCGTATTTGTCGTTAAATAAAAAAAGGTAAAAAAAAAAGGGAAAGACAAGGCGTGAGGGGTTGTCCTTAAGAGAGAAAAACGACATGGGCAGATCTAAATGACACCTCCCTAATAAATAAAAAAAAATGAATGCCCGAGTATAAAAGATCTGGTAAGAAAATTGCGATCGAGTCAGCAAAAAAACTTGCTTACGCTTCAGATGTAGGACAAGCAGTAATAATGATAGAGCCGTTGTGACTTTTATATGTGTAGTCAACTGTGATAGTGAATAGGCTCGGGTCGGTTCAAGGTCCCCCCGTTGTTGTAAAACATCGTTCGTCCCGATGTGCGAGTAATTAAGAAAAGTGCAAAAGTTCCTGGGGATTATGAGGCTCCAGCATAAGTAGAAAGTTTATGGAGCGAAAGAGAATGGCCGAGGCCTTGGCGGTGCTTTATCGCTGTTGAGCCAATTGTAACAATGGCAGATAAGCAAAAATATTATATTGGCACTTGTAATGCGTTTATCGCTCTTATGAAGAATCTTTTAGTGCAGTATTTTCTCTACAATGTTTCTTGAAAGGGGAAAAAATGCAAGGGAATGTCATCAAAAAAAGATTTGCGTAATCTATAATTAATGATTTATAGACTCTCTTCTGTCCTTCCTTCCCCGCTCTATTTTTATTTTATTTATTTAAGTTCAATTTTGATGTAAGTTTCCACTGTACTTTTAAAATAGGATTTACTGAAAACTGTAAGGATATTTCTTAAAATAGGGGAGGATGCTTTTTGACGGAGAATGATGCGGGGAGAAACTGGAAATTGCAAACATTTATTTTGTTGTTGTTTTTCTAACTGTGCCTTTGTCCATAAAGCTCACTTTTATTATATAAGTATTTGCAATTAAACGGTTGCAGATGTATACAGAGCCTTATTTTTCATGATAAAAATCTTTTTCACTTAACATTTAAGGGTTTATATACGTTTGAAAGCTCCCCTAAAATATTGTAGATTAGGGGCTGGCAATTGTTTTGGCTTAAGAACCATTTTGTGGAAGCGAAAGATACAGGAGGACCGTACCTTTTCAAAGTGATTGTATTCATTAAAAAGGGTGTAAATTGTACCCTAAAATCAATACAAATAAAAGTGAAAAAGTTATTGGCAGTATTAATCAATTTATTTATTGTGCTGATTTCATATCATCTACAGCTACAAGTATATTTAGTTTAAGAATCAGTTTAAAGAAACAAGTGCTCCCAGTTGTAATTTCTTTTTAAACCAGGAGTGAGATTGCTTGTTGAAATTCTAATCTCAACCTGGAAATTAATGTCAACCAACTTGCATTTATATATTTACTGTTGATCTTCATGCAAGAAAAACTTTGCTCTCAAATATATATCGACCCAAATACAGAGTATTTTTTTTTCTATATTTGGTTTTCTATCTTGGGGTCTTAGGTTTTCTGTCTGTCAGCCCATTCCTGATATAGATTTATCCAAGATTCTCAGTCATGGGAAATCAAAGAAGTTGCTAGTTTAATTAAGCAGTAAGAAAGTAAGCCTCTAAATCAGTGGTCCCCAACCCCCAGGCCACGGTCTGTTTCACCGATCAAATTATACTGGCCCGCCCAAGGAGCTTTAAATTATTTCAATTTTATTTACTGTAGTGTATTTCTGTCGGTTTTCTGCGACATTCCACGGAAATCACATTATATTCCATGTTCAATCACTTAATATGCATCTTTTGGTGTAACTGTATTTTATTCTGAAAGCATATTTAAATATGATTAAATTAAAATTATCAAATCAAAGTAATTTAAAATATAAACGATCAACATTTTCTTCCATCCTCAGAGGGCCGTGGTAAAATTATCAAACGTTGACCGGTCTGCGGCGATAAAAAGGTTTTGGAAGTACTGTTCTAAATGCGTAGTATGCTGATTACGTTGTTGAACATTTATATCCATAATATGCATAATTTCTTTAGTTTTCATTGTGAAAACAAGAAAAATTGAAAATCAACAGAGATGGATTGATTAAAAATGTTAAAACATACTAATAAAAATTTCAAATATTTTTTTGGTTCCGGAAACTCGTAGGAAATATCGTTGGCAGAAATATATGATTCAAACGGTTCATAGACGCATATACTGAACTCAGTGGCACGACAGCCCATAACGGCCAAGGCCTACTGTGCGCATCTCAGTTTATGTGACCTTGGGGGCTGGGGTGCATGTGCAGATGTTTAGCTCAAGTGGTCAGTCTGACACGAGACCCCTAGTGTTCAGTTCCTCAAGCAAGCTTGGTATTCATTTATCGACCCACTAAAGGGACGAAAGGATGAGTCGAAACTGCCCAGCCTGGGATTTGACTTTCGACCTGTGGCGTGGAAGCAAGATACACTACCACTCAACCCCTGGGCTTCATAGACGCATATAAAGATGATAAAAATCACTTT
>BMAV01018720.1:131863-157850 GCA_019973955.1 Trichonephila inaurata madagascariensis | reverse complement strand
ATTACAAATGAAAGTGGAAATCTAAGTTACATCACACTTCGCATAAAAAAATAAAAACTTATGCTAACATTAGAACTATCTGAAACTTCACTAAAAGAGGAAAAAAGATTTAAAACCTCATAAAATAAGACTTTACTATCTGCGAAGTATCGCTTCTTCATATCACGTTATTAATAAATCTTTTCTTAACGACTCATAACCACGATTCAAACACCGTGATCACAAGTGACATTTCAAGCGTTTCTCTGAGAGAGAGAGAGTGATTTTTCTTTTTTTCTTTCTTTTTTCTTCATTCTAAAAATTCCAAAAAGCAATTTTCTCCGTCCTCCAAAAAAAGAAAAACATTATCGGGGTTCCCTATTATAATTTTAGGGAAAACGCCTTCCAAATGGTAAAAACGATTTCGATTCTTCTTCAAATCCTGTGAAACCTCCATCTGTGAATGTCCTCTTCTGAAACCCGTAATGGATTTTCACTTTTCTTTTGTTAGCTGCACTGAAGGGACTGGCACCTAAAAAGAAAACAGTTCATCACGTGACTCTCGTTCCCTTGCTTGTACCGACAGGGCACAATCCAGTTATTTAGTGTTCGACGGTTGATTATTAGTATTTGAAGCTGTTTAGGTATATCAGAATACTAAACATTGAGTTATAACATGGCTGTTCTGTTTTTATTTTTTAAATAATATTTAAATGGATAATTTTTTTACTCTAATATTAATTTTGCTATCGATATCGCTATGATGTCGATAATATGCTATCGATATCGATTTTGTGTTGGTGTGTTTTTGGACAGTTAAGTTAAATTTTAGAAGCACTAAGTATAACCCACGGGTCGGCAGCTCTGGCGTGCCACACCAATCTACCGATAGGATTCAGCGTGCCTCACAGTAGGAAAAACAATTCGATTCCAGTGATAATGCATGCACATTTAGAGAATAGAGGTCAATAAGAAAAATTTACAGTTTTATTATACATTAAACTTTGTATCATTAAAAAATATTTCTCAACATAAAAATAAACAGCATTGAATATATTTATTTCTTCTACATAAATAAGCAAATAAAATTGCACGTATATAAAGTACTTTTAAACATATTTGTTAAAATACGAAATAAATATAATGTAATAAAATATAAGTATGTTGAGTAGAGATAATTGTAATAGCGATGTTGTGTTCCATAAAGAGGAAATGATTCTGAGAATATTGTTTCTGCATAGCACTTATGTGCACTAACATTCAGATATCCGACTACGTTCGGAACCAGGATTTTAAAAAAGCGCATAAATGGATAATTTTCATGTCACTTAGATTGGAATACATGTATAAAACTGTTTTAAGGACATTTTAACAAAAAAATTATTTAAATACAATATTTCGGCAAAAAATTAACTTGGAATAACCTTTTTTCAAAATGTTCTCCTATTGTGAAAAATGCTTCTATTATAATAATATTTTGCTTATATAAAGTAAAGACTTCTCCAAAGATTCTGAACTATTTTTTTGGAAAAATTCACATTTTCAGAGTCACAACCAATTGATATAATTATCGGCGTTTTTTTCCTTAAAATTTCTCCCCTCTGTTGTCGTAAAGCATGAATAAACCAACTTCTAAGCAATATATTTTAAAAATTCCAGTTTAGCCTCCGTACAGATGTATGAGCTATATGCAGGCAAAATATTATAATAATAGAAGCATTTTTCACAAAAGGAGAATATTTTGAAAGTGGGTTATTCTATGTTCCTTTGCCAAAATATTGTACTTAAATAATTTTTTTACTGTAATAGTATTAAAATAATTTTATATACGTTTTTTATTCTAAGTGACACTAAATATCAAAAATATTATCCGTTTATACTCTTTTACAAAATCACTGTTCCGAACGTAGTCGGATACCTTAAATATTGTCTGTTTATTTTGTATATTGTGATGTATTTATTCACTGTTACAAAGTGGATTAGGCCGGCTTGTTCACCAATCTGAAGTTGGTCTTAACTGAGTTTTTCCGAAATCGACACATTCACGGCTCTCAGTAACTCGTAAAAATCCTAGTGCTTGCCTCATTTCCGAGATAGTGACTTATCCGTTAAAACCCGAAAAATTAACTCCCATTAAATGTGCTTATATCTGTCATTTTTTACGTACTGTATCAAACTGTTACCAATTCACATCGCATATTCCTTATAATATCAGGTAGTTTCTTAAGTTGTTTTCTGGAAATCTACAGTCGCTAATTCAATTACTCTTCTATGTATATCGTTCAAGCAATTATATTAACTAAAAATCTAACGATTTAGTCATAATAATAAACAATTTGATGGCATTAATTATTTCAATGATTATTTAATGAAAAGCAAATATTTTAAGTTGTATAATTTATATAGAAATATGGTTAATATACAGTCAAACCTCGATATAACGAATCTCTATTTTGCTAATTTCTCTACTTTGCGAACTTCTTCCCGGAACCTAGAACAATTTACTATTTTCTCCGTAAAATAACCTCCAAGTAGCGAAGTGCATTTTCTATTTAACGAACTTTTTCTCTTGTGATTCAATTTTTTTTTTCTTCCTATTTTTAAAATATTTGAGGACATTTTTCACATTATTCTCTCTTATGGTTCATTTTATGGAAAGGCCTTGAACCGGTTATATCAGGGCCTAACTCACCAAGATCAATGAAATATTGTTGTAATTTTTCAAACGAAAAACTCGAGTAAAATTAACAGATTTTATCATTAATTAAATTTAAGGACGCATGTGGTAGTGTATGCTTAAAATTATTGGTTATAAAATGTATGATTAAGAATACTCTTGTAGGCTTAAATAATAATTTTAATCTAAAACTATTTTTTAAAGTTGGAAATACAGTATATTTCTAAACAACGTGTTTTTTCCCCCTTTTTGCAGTTTTTTTTTTTTTTTTGATGGGCAAAATATATGAAATTATTAGACATAAAATTTCACAAAATTGTGAATAATTACTTTTTTTTAAATAATATGCAATGCTTCTGAATTTAAAATTTGTTTTATGTGGTCTCTAAAGTTATATTAAAAGATGAATCTTTATTTAACGAACTCTCCAAACAACTAACTTTTTTTCGGGATTTAGTGACTTCGTTAAATAGAGACTGTATTTCTAAATAAAGTATAATAAATAGAAACAAACATCAGCCTTAAAATAATGTAAATAAATGTATTATTTGGTAAGTGTGTTCATAAACAAAAGAAGGAAAGCATACGATAAATATTAATTTTTAACTTGTGTTGTAATAAACAGAGAAATCCTAATTACAATTCCCAATCGAATTATTGTTTTGCTTCAACAATTATTTTCATGAGTCTTATACATTTTAAAGAGTACTTATAATACAGGAAGATCTTGTTTTCAAAAAGCTATATAAAGGGTTAAATTCCCGTTGTTGATTCTCGTAGTTTATTGAATAATTTTTACTGAATTACTTAATATACACTCGGGCATTTATTTCTCTTTTTTTTTAAAACTATTAGTTATAGAAATATCTCTTTTGTGACTTCCAGGCTTAAAGCTTAAAGTTTATAAATCTATGAGTATTTTATACATGATATAATATATTCTGCAAAACGTATATTTTCTATTATATTGTCTCGCATGTGTTATTCATTAAAAATATTTAATTACTGATTTCTATAAAATCCTCCACCTACTATATGTATTTTCACACATTATTATTTCTCATTGCTATCTTCGTTATATAATCTTTATTTTGTGATTGAATTATTTTCCCCTCTATAATTTAAATGTTTTCAATTCTTTGTGTTTAATTAAGAAATTCTAATGTTCAGTTTCGAATTAAGTAAGGTAAATAGATTTTTAATCAGTAATATTTCCTTTTTTTTTCATCTAAGTATATTTTAATTCTTCTGTAGACGCATTCTATTTCGAGGTGTACACAAGAAGAGAGACTCGAAAGTCCCCTTTATATACTACCCATTTTTAACGTAAACATTACACTTCGCCGCTTTCGTCTATATACTTTTAAAATATAACCCCACCCCCTTACCAACGAAGTCTGTGTAAGCCACTGATTCTAATACTTTCATTTTTATTGGTTATTTTCTATTGCATGAGTTTCTTTGTATGCCGTAAATGAAGCAATTATATAAACAGTCTAAATTTGTCTATGAATATTTTATAAGAATTGAACATTCCGAAAATAGTTGTATAACTATTTTCAAAATGGCCACACATCTTTATATTCTCTACTTTCTCCGTTATATGAAAGTGGCCACAGTATGACCGGCGTGTCATGAGTTCGAGCTCAGGACAACTAAAGACCCGCCGTGTAGGGGGGGGGGGGCTGAAGCACGTTAAATCTGTCGTGACTCAAACGTCTTCATATTGGTCTAGTGTGGAATTTATAGAGGGGATGCCAACTCAGGTGTCCTCGTCACTTGACCGTGGTTGAAAATTCTGATAAGGTCCATTTCTAAAAGCCCTCGTGTTGCTTTATAGTTCGATATTTATAAACACTCATTTACAGTCCGTTATATAAAATTCTGTGGCATGAAAACCGAACTTTTAGTGAACAAAGGCAACAAATCACTTTTTGAATTAGCTTTTTTGGTATTTTACCAGAACTAATCAATGTTATCTAGAATTACAAAAAATAACAGATAAATTTTGTAGAAACATTCTGTTATAGCACACACATTCTTGGAGTGTTTCTCAAGGCTATTCGAAAAAAAAATTAAATAATTAAAACGTATTATGTTGATGACATTTCTTTATACGTACAAATATTCTTAAGTTTGCAAGGATAGTATTCAGTATTACTTTAATATATGCAGCAATTCCTTACATTTAAACGTATTCGAACTAAAATTTGTTGTTTTGTAAAAAAAAAGCAGAGAAATACACCAAAGGAAAGCAATTAAATTATTGAATACATCGAAAACTGAATATTGGGTAAACTTAAACCAAATTAGTTAACAATTTACTATTTATGCATTCATTCATTTTTCTTTGTTGTAGTTACATATATATTCCACTATGTTACACTTATTTTTAGAGTTCTTATTCTTAAAAGAAATCTGATAACTACAACATCGACCGCAATTTGTACAGAAGATATTTTTCTGAATTTACATTCTTTTACACGCATTCCTTCTTAATACGGATATCAAAACAAGTTATTCGTGTTATCACATAAAAAAAACGCTGTTAAAGGCATTGTAAATGACTTTGATCGTGAAAATCCGTTATGGGATACGGAAATA
Source organism: Trichonephila inaurata madagascariensis (assembly GCA_019973955.1). Lineage (NCBI taxonomy): Eukaryota > Metazoa > Arthropoda > Arachnida > Araneae > Nephilidae > Trichonephila > Trichonephila inaurata. The sequence goes on along the minus strand of BMAV01018720.1, from coordinate 152,590 downwards.
CACGATCGTAGCAGATGCCTGTTCCAACTTTCCCTCGGATTCATCATCCATTAAGGCGCGCTAAAAAGAATAGGTCGATTCGTCGAAATCAAATTACTGACATCACGCTCCTTTTTTCTGATTGGCCCGTTTCAGTGGCACGTCATTAAGCCGAAGGGACCAATAGCGAAGAAATTCATCTTAGCCCATTATAGGGAATTTGCATATTCCGTGGTCGTGCGTCAAAAGAAGCCTAATGGACGCGACAGCCTGGCTGCGTAATTCCTTGACACCAAATATCAAAACGAGATGAAAGTGTACTCTTATCTTCGAGAGAGGATAAGACTTACAGAAAATAAAATGAAATAATAATAAAAATAAAGAAAAAAAATTTAAAACGTTTCCAGACAGGGGTGGAGGGGAAAAGGGGTGTGAAAAAAGGTAGAGGAACTTTGCCTTAAAAATATCCTTTTAAGCCAAAAGGCAAATTTTTATAGAGTTGGTAATCCATTTTTCGCAAAAGGCGAAAGCACGGTGAAGAAGAAAATACGCTTAAAGGCGCTTGAGAAAGAAAGGAGGGGGGGGGGGGGTGAATCTTGATAATGATAAAAATAGAGAGACGACTACTGGCAGTTTTTAGCCCGAATGAAATATAATGATAGTGGAAAGGCATTTCCTGATGCTTCAATACTTTTATCTACTTAGAAAGGAAGAGAGGCTACTCTATAATCTGGTTTTATTTAATAAAAATATTTTGCCTCCTAAGATCATTAGGGAAAGCTTTCATGGGGTCCTTAATTCGATTATTTCTTGAAAGTGTTGCTACGTTTCTTGCAGGTGTTGGGGGATCTCTTCGATAATTCTTTGCTTCATGCCCCAAGGGGGTAGGTTCTAAATTTCCAGTAGACCCTCTGGAGAAAAAGCCCAGAGTTGTTTTTGTTTACAATAAATCCATAGCCTTTCGAGATCTGGTTTTTCTTCTGTTTTTTTTTAATACATACGATTCTACAGATTGACTAAAAGTAATATGCTTTCAATTTTTAAAAACTAATAATTATATCCTAGGATGAATTCGATTCGAAATTTAAAATAAAAACATAACTGTATAAATTGTTTGCTGGTTAATACGCTTTGTACTACTTAATCTCCCATTCTAAATTGGTATAAATGCTGCATTGTCTTTTTAGATATAAGGATAAGTTTTATTTTATAGCAATTAGCTGGCATACCCTTTCTTCGCACGGGTGAATTGAAAAATTAACCAATACAGATTGAAGAATAAAGAAGTTTTTATTTACTAGAATTTCAAATTAAACAAATAAACAAAAAAGCTTTTTGCATATCTCAGCTGAACAAAAAATCATATTTGTTAAATTTTAAGTCTGTAGATCTAATAGGTGATAAAAAGAATTTTTTTTATTTATAACGCCCCGTAACTCCCTTGTGTGTCGATTTTTGAAAACACCTTCCTAAGCTGATCTCTGCTCAGCAAAAGTAGCACATTGTTACAAATTTTGTGTAGTGAACACTTTAAAAAAAATGTGTGCGTGTATCAGTGTGAACACGCGGTAAAAGTTAACTACTTTTGCTTATATGTGTTGAATTATACAATAATTTTTTTTATTTTAAAGTTATCTTATATATAATTAACAAATTTATTATTATCATTATTATTTTAAACCGTATTTAAAAAAATAATTAGAATGGAAAAGGTATATATAAAAACCAAATTTTCATTTTCTCAATACATAATACTAAAAAAAAATTATTGTATACATTTATAGAAAACTATCATTATTATTAATCTCTTTCCGTTATGCTTACGGGTGTTTCAATTCATACTTTTGTTATCAAAGGCGTGTGGTAGCTAAAATAAGAAATTTAGGTTTTGCACTCAATATCATTTAAGAATCTCGAAAACACTGCATCAATCATAGTATTTGATTTTGTCGTTGATATTATTCTGTTATTTTGTAGAGACAAGGCGAAATGGTCTTAATTTTTCCCCTATTTGAGGTAACTCTTGAGGTAATCCTTCATCATTTGTTTCTACATAAATAAGCTTTCCAACTGCACCATTTGGCAATCCATCAGTCACATCAATATTTGTGGTAATCATGTAATAAATATTATTTGATAAGGCAATCCATTTGTATCAATTAATGATATCTTATGTAATTTTTGACGTACGAATGTTTCCTGTTCTTTTGAAGTACAACCAATATATACATCTTTTGCAGTTGAAGTTATTCTGTCCGCATATGCATTCAATATATATATATATATTATACTCATTAACGGAATTGTTAGTGTTGAAAAATGGCGTATCTTGTGAGGACAACTTAATTCAGCTTCTTTCACAATACAAAAACGAGACTCAATCAGAGTTATTTCTATTTCATCAAATTGCTCGCCGTTTCCAATTTTTGTAAGTATAGAAGAAAATTGTTAATTCGCTTGACGCATGACTTCATTTAGTTCATAAAATTAGATTTCGCCATAAAATCGGTCCAACGATGGTCTGTTTTGGTTGCTTATAGATGGGCGTAGAACGAACTGGTGGTAATTGTGACGTAAATCTCCTATTAAAATAATATCTAATCCACCAAAATTTGACTGAAAATTTCCAGTTATTTGTTTTAATCTGGAATCAACCTTCAATTAGAATTGAGTACTGATCATACTTATCTCATCAATGATTATGACTTTTATGTATTTGAAAAGAGTTCTGTATTGTAGAGTGGTTTCAGAATGTAACGGAAGTAATCTTGATAAAGACATTTTTAAAGCTGTATGAACAGTCGTTCCTGTAATAGCTACTGTTGCTTAACCAGTTGAAGCACAAGTTATATATGCATGACAGTATCCATCATTGTTCGTATAGCAATTATAAATATCCATCAAAAGTTTAATGACGAACGTTTTACCGCATCCGGCAGGGCTGGTAAAAAAACATTTGATATGATGATAAAAGATGCTAAATAACATGAAGTAAAAGTCCTTTTTATGTGTGTGTTTTTCGTTAGACATTCTCACTAATTGATAGAAATCTTCTTTGGCCATTAAATTTTCTCTTTTTTTGCAATAGTAGTAAATTTGAAATCGTAAGTAGTTAGTAGTATTGCTAAGTAGATGTCATTATTGAAACAAAAATAAATTTTTCATTCGCATTATTTTCCCTCACCAAAATCGGTAATTTCCATTTGTCTCCAGTTTTTCTAGTGTAACCCCTAAGAAAATATGAAGTGGATGGGATGAAGCAGATGTTGATTGCCAATTTAGCGCGAAACTGGTTTTCGTCGCCAAGCCCTTGGCTTTTCGTAAAATCGCGCTTTTTATTAAAGTTTTTATTTTTTGAAGGCTTAATTTTTAAGTTAATGGCTTACAATTTCACACATCGATTGAAGAAAATAATGATAATTTTTAAACAAAAAACCTGAGAATAATTTTTTAGTAAAAAATTCTCGTAAAAAGGCTAATAGACGAAAAACGCCAAAAAAATTTTAAAAACTAACTTTTAAGCAATTTTTTCAATATTTGTGCAGATTATGGATAATATTGTTTTACACACAGAAAAAAAGTTTCGTCAGATTACTTTTATAAATATTGAAATTATTTAATATTTACTTGAAATTTTGAGTATTTTTTTGAAAAACGTAAAAAAAAAACAGCTTTTGACATTCTTTTTTTAAATAACTGATTCTAAAAGAGAAAAGCATGAACTTTTTAAGGATAGAATATCAATTCATCAACGCGAAAAGAAATTGAACGAGAACGGTTTATAAAACATTTTCATAAAAACGTATCGATTTTGACTCATTTTAGAAAAAATCGTAAAAAATAATAAAAAATATCATTATTTTGTAGAAAAAAATTATACCATATCGTGGCGAAAAAAATGATCTTTCCGATTCTGTGATTGTTTTTTGTCTGAGTTTGATAAAAAGAATCAGATGGCTTTTGTTTCGTCCAAGTTATAATAAAACAGATTAGTTTAAATAATTCACAACCACACAAAAACTCGGCATTCTAAATCTTTTTATTTATTTTTTCACTGTTGCCATTTACATAAAACCATAAATCTTTTTATTTACAAAATCGCTTCAATACAAGTTGAGTTGTTTCATTTGTTATTATAAATTTCTTAGAGTTTTGAATTTATTTTAGTTTAAATATATATATTAAATTACATCTGGTGGTTATGATGTGAATATTTGTTAAACTCGCGACAGCTTTTTTAAAAACGTGGTAAAAGTCGGAACTTCATACATCTTTAACTTACTTTCATCGCGTAACCGTAACTGGTAACGCGTAACGAAAATTTTTCCCCAACGTTCCATAAGAAGTTAACTTTAATAATTTAAATAATTTATATCTAAATGTGTAATATACGTTAATATTACTTTCTGTTATATTTATTTTCTGTAAAAATTGTAATATTCGCAAGCAATGCATTAGAATGACGATTCAGTGGAAACATAGCGAAATGTTGTCCAAAGAGCCAAGTTGGCATCATCTTTGGCGATAGATTGAACGGTGCAGAAGTGGATACGTGGTAGCACCACTTGGTGGGGAGCTGCAACAAAGAGGATAGCACAAAAGTATTCTCCACAAAATATACATATACATGCCAAATTTTCATAGTGATTGGTTGAAAGGTGTTGGAGTGAAGCGATTTCATATATACTAACATCCATTTATATATATATGAATGACGTATTTCAGTCATTACATTTTAAACAGTTAAAATATATTTTAAGATATACGGATATGAGTGGAAAAAATTAAATAAATTTTACTGGAATTTTTATATTAATGTCTAGTAATTATATGAGAGATTTCCTCCTTCGACAGTTTTCGACTACATTTCAGTTGTCAGTTGTAGGACTCAATCTTTTTCCCAAACTTTCATTATTTTTTATAAGCTAAGGTAAATAAACGGCTAGAGCACAAAATTATTTAAGTCAGTAAAAAATAGTGGCTTACATTCTCTACAATTTTGGTTTTATCTTGTGAATACATTAAACATTTAACATGACATTTAACGTCTAATAATTCTGTAAAGGAACATTTTTCTGTTCGTTTCTGGTGATTCTTATTATTTTCGTTTTTATTATTATTATTCATTGGGAAAGGTTTGTTGTCGTTTGAACCCGCGACCTTCGAGTTCGTAGCCTAGTAACATTTCCACTAGACAAAAGTGATCACCTCTGTCCGGAGGTTGATACTGGATTATTTAGATACCACTACACTACTCTCCCACCAGTGAGTCGGTGGTTAGGCGAACGATTTATTTGTTTGTTTGTTACGGAAAAGCGAGTTTTATTTATTTATTTTTCTTATTATTATTTATTATATTACTCTTTATATTTATATTTATTTTGTTTTTTTGAGGTAGATGGCGCCACGACAGTTCAGAAAGTTGCGTTTTCTTAATTCATTCAAGATCACTAATGTAGTGGTTTGAACCCGCGACCTTCGAGTTCATAGCTTAGTAACATATCCACTAGACAAAAGTAGACGGAGGCTCTTACTGGCTTAATTAGATACCGCTACACGTTTATGAAAGAATCATTTGGTTCAAAGTGCCTCACGAATTGTTTTTCACTTTGGTTACTTGATGAAGAGTGATTTTCTTTCATTTCATAAAATTCATAATCTCATTTCGGTTAAAATAAAATGCGAGAAGCGTCCGGAAACTAAGTACCATTTTGTTCTACCACAACTGCAGTGGTTGTTCTGCAGTTCAACATTTGCGCATGTATATCTCTGGTTCCAGTGGCGATATTTCGCTTCCGCTTCCAATGGTCAATACAGGGACGCTATTACATCTGTGAGTTGTGTTGTTTTTACACTTGTTAGTGAGCATTCAAAATGTTTAAGACGATTCTCGATCCCGCCGATTGTGAAGTGCGTTCTGTAACCCGTTTTTTAAAGCAAGTAATATTAATCCAGTTGCTTCCATAGTCAACTTGTAGAGATTTATGGTGAAAATAGAATGTATTGTAAGAAAGGGGGTTAAACAATTCAATGATAGGCACTCTAACGCTCATGACGAAGTACAGGGTGGGTGGCTTTCTGTTGTCATTGATGGTTTGGTTGAAAAAGTGAATGGGAAAATTTGTGAGAAAACACACAAACGGTTCATAGCAAGATTGTTTTTGCAATGAGTTTCCACAACGTTCAAGAAACTGTTCACTGGCGGTATCTTTCTTTAAAGAGGGTATTAAAAAGTTGATTTCCCGATATGAAAAATGTCTGAACAATGGTCGTAACTCTGTAGAAAAATAATTTCCCACGTGCTTTTTCAGGTAAGAATAAATTTTGTTTTGAAAAAATATTTTTTATGCGAACTTTTCTAAGACGGTACTTACCGTATTTACTTGAATTTAAGGCTCCATCGATTCCAAGCCACGCCCCCCATTCTCTACACGTTTTTGAGAAAAAATGAAAAATTGTGTAAAAGGTTTGTCAATATCCGGTTCTTAAGAATTTTTTTTTAAAATTTTAATGAGAAATAAAAAGAGATGTAAATAATTTATTTATTTTACCGGTATTAAAAATCTTCAAATACATGAACCTATAATTACTATAACCGTCAGTATCAAGTTTCGAGAATGATTCGTTTCTCCCATTGTCTCAGCTGACTTTGAAATTGGTGCCGGCGTTGCCACTTTCCCACACTATGTCGTCTTCCGTCCATTCCGTGTTATGAAACATTTTTTAAAAATGAATGTATTATACAAGAATGTAAAAGAATTACTAAAAACTGTTGAGCTATTGCAAGCAAAAATAATATTTTGTTTGCGCCATCGTCGTATATTTGTTTCCTCCGTATCAAATTTTCAGGGTCCGCTGCACTGTTTCCGTTTTTTTTTTTTTTTTTCTCGCGTATCAAATTGCACCCCTTTTCCTACTTGCGTCATAATGAACTCGTCTTGATGCTATTGCCCATATCTTTGATGTTTATGTGATTAGAAGAAAGCGCATACAAAAAATATTCCTAAATACGAGGAGACAATGCTGTTTATGATAGACTGAATATTGAAGATAAACTGCGGAATGGTCATCGATGCAAGCGGCCAGAATGGACGGTTCCATTTTTCCCCTTTGAAAAGGGTGGAAACTCAACTTCCACCATTCAACAAATGTTTTGCCTTCGATTCTAAGCCACATCCGATTTTCAGTTGCATTAAAACTGGAAAAGTAGTGCTGCTTAGATTCGAGTAAATACGGTAATTATCCAGACACGCTTCGTATATGGTTACTTTAGCGAGTTCAGGCAATTTTTTTTTAAAGTTTCGCAGAATTGTTTCAATAATCTGAAAAAAACAATATTTTTTAAGAGAAACACAATCGAACAAAATCGTTATCTAATCGAAAATTGTCAGAATTGGGCGTGCACCACCCCCATACATTACTCCAAACCCTCTATTGAACTAAAAATTAAAACTCTTTCCTCAACCCCCAAACAACAACTGCATTTTTCCCATTCTACATCGAGGCAAACGCAGAGCGGACGCGCCTGTGCTCGACTAAAACAAAGGGCGGTTAAAAGGGCTGGAATCTCTCGGAAAACGTTCCCAAATAGAACGCAAGCTGTTATGATAGCGATAAAAGTTTATTGTGATGGAGATTAAAGATCCGGCGGGTTATTAATGACGTTGCGCACTCTCAAAACAAAACCAGAGGAATTGGAAGCTTAATCAGTATTGCATGTTCCAATGCAGCTGACGTAGACGGTAGAGGGACGCGTCCGAAAGTGAGGAACTACCCGAATCAGCGGTTCCTGAACACCCCCTTGCCCCCTTTCTTGCCTGTGGGTGACATCCCCGCTATCTAATTCTGGTGACGAGGGTGTCGAATTTAAATTCAGAATGGTTCCACATGCTTAAATGAATTGTTATAGGATTAAAATGGCTCGGAGGGGGATTAGAACAGTGGCTGAAGATGAAATTGGAAAATTGGGAGTGGTGATTAAAGTAAATATCTGGGGTTCTCTCCTGTTTTTCTGTGGCCTGGATGTCGAGTTAAACTGGGACTTGGATTTTGTGAATGCGTAAATTGAAAATTAATAAATGAATTTGCTTTGAATAAATTGAAGGTAGAATCGCGAAATACTTTTGAAACAATCACAGATTGTTGTAACAATTCTGGTAGGTAAACTGCGTCGGTCACAATGTGTGCTGGAAAGAGTTGAACTCCTGGGAAATTTGTTTCACTTTTATCGTAGCAATGATGATGACATTAAAAATTGAATTCATTTTCAGAATATTAATTGCGTTCGTTAAAGTAGAAAGTTTTTAATTAGCTTTCATAAAGAGAAACACATTTTAGACAAATCAGTGCTATCTAATAAATACTACAGTTTCATTATTAAGTTCTTAAAATAATACGACGCATAAATCTTATTTTTAAGTTAGGTCTTCTAGATGTATACGTTCTTGAATCTAGAATAATACTGTCTTCCCAAATTTACCACGTTTTGTTTAATTGTATCGTAATCATAGTAAATGTATTTTCTCTTATTAATTACAGTTATCAATTAAAAAGTATATATTAAGGAATTTTATATTTACGACATATTTATAATTTCCATAAATCATTGTAGCAATGGTAACTTAATGGTCATGGTCACGTACTCGTGACCACCGTGTAGAGGGGCTGCTGCACGTCAAATCTGTCGAGGCTCAAAGTTCTCCCTTTGGCATAGTTTGGACGTTCGGAGAGAGCGTGTCAGCTCAGTTGTCGTCCTAGTCACTTGACCATGTTTCAAAATTACGCGATTCGTCGCCAATGGCCCTCTTCTATTACTGGCTTACGAGTCAAATCCTTCTTTCCCAAACCCAGTTTAGATATCCATCTCCATTCCAGTTACGTTACACAATTCTTAACAAACCAGGGCTCATTTGTTTTTTATTTGCATCGCTTCAAATTAAAAGCTACTCCCAATTGTCTTTGTGCATCTGTTGGGGACACTGACCGCTATGTGTTCGCCTGTCCTCTGACTAAAGATTTCCACTTGGTCTCTCCGTCTCAAAATACTAAAAAAAGAGCCTGGTTCCAATCTATCCTTAGAAATTGTTCCATTCACTCTAAACTAAAATCATGTATTAAAATTGCCTCTATAATCCGGGATCAAATTCCTTAGGTGGGATTGGATCTGTACTCTTATGTGGTCACGTGCATTTTTTCCTCTTCCTTTCCCAAATGTTTCCTGCCTTTTTTTTTTCCTTCTTTTTCAATTCTTGATATTAACTCACACTCTCTCTATACATATTTATTTATTTGTTTGTTTATTTATTTATCTTGGTTGAATTTTCAATCGTTAATAAAATACATTTCAAAGCGCTCAATTGAGCTGATATACAGGATTATTTTGGATGACAATACAGTAATTTAATAATAATTAATAAAAATTAATGGATTAAAACTAATTATTTAAAGAATTACAAATACAGCCACGTTGGCGTCATTTTTGGTGACTTAACGACCCTTTTGGTGACTTGTGTGAAAACTTGAAGAGGTTTTTTTTCCTCACGTTTCAAAGCATTCAGTTGAACTGAAATTTTATAAACACGATTGTTTTGGATGACAATACGATATTTTATTGATAATGAATAAAAATGAATTACCAATTAATTTTGTTATTCTGTGATATGTATTTACATACGTATATTAATTGCAACTATTTAATAAAAAGTAGCTAAATTAAAAATTTTCTTTGTTGATATAAGTAGGAATTGACTTAAAGAAAAAAATTTTATATTGCTTTTTTGTACGGTGTATTTATATTTTATATTTATATTATTTTTGCTGTATGTGCAAGAGAATGCTGAAAAAAATTTATATTATTTTTCATTCTCTTACCCTTTAAGTTCTTTATTATTATTTTCAGCTGTGTATGTTTGTACCTTGTAATAACATATGTATTTCATTTCCTTTACCTTTAATTTGTAATATGTAAATTGAATGTGTGCTATCGTATGTAATGTTTACTATGATTTTGCTTTATAAAGATTGAACGCGGGGATGGTAGTTTCCCGGGGGATTATTTTGAAGCTCTAAACCTCTTTCGGGTGAGCTCGGTTCCCTTGGTCATTCCGCCCATAGCCCTCGGGTTGCTTTATTGTGCGATTTTAATAAACACTCATTCACTTCATAAATCATTTCAAATTTTGAGGGAAAAAAGTTAATGAAGAACCAAATACCAAATAATAATCTCATAAAATATTGGAAAATATCAATAAAATAAAGACCAATAAAATGGTTTGCATAATTTTTACAATAAAACCCTCCTTTATAGTTAATTTTAATGAATATGTTTTAACAACAGGAGCAAGATTCTTTGTTAAATATATTAAATATGAGGCAATGTGAAAGTTATTCTACAAGTGGATTAGGAAATAAGGAATTAAAGTTTATTTTTATAAAATACTTACCTTTTGAAATCTTTTGTAATATTTTTACATTCCTTCAATAATTTCATCTCATGCAAGTTTCAAAGTTAATGACACTTTGAACTTTCTCATTATGTTACTTTAAAGTTCAACAACACGATTCGCGCGGTTCCTCCTCAGTTTCTGCTTTGCAGCCCTTATAGATCCTACGACAAAAGCAAATTCGAAACTTCTAAAGTATAACTCGCATAATAACTCATTTGATAATTGCAACGTAATTTCTTATTCTTGTTCAATCACCCTCTTCGTCAAGTATCACATTGCCAAACTCAAACTTTGGAAGGGAACAACAAATCCCCAAAATAAACTCTTCTCTGAAGGAAAAACGCGAAACAATTTTGTTTTATGTGAAGCCCAAAACAATTCTTAAGTGTCTTTCCAACACTAAACAACCCTTCCCCTCTCCATGCACACACTCTTGCCCAGCGAGCAAGAGAAAATAATTATTCAACAGACAACAACTACAGTTTACGCCTAAAGGTCTCCGGGATCATAATTTGAAACTACCTTTTCAAATGGATCCTCTTCTAATTATATTCGAGTTCTCAATATTTGTGCTTTTCCTCGAGAAAACTCTATCCAAAATAATTCAACTTTTAAGAAACTACTTGGAAGCCAACACTCGACATTCGTCTCTAGATGACAATCTCTGTGTCTTCCCCTATTTTAATGAGACTTGTTTTGCTTTGTTAATCCATTAATCTTGAAGTTAAGGCCGCGTTTAATGACGTATTTCGTTCATTGGAGGAGGATTTTTCAGGTTTAGGACAAATTGGAGGATCCCACTTTTCGCTCGTGTGCCTTGACGAGATGGGTTCTCGTGAATTGGAAGGTATGAGACTCTTTGTGTCGTGTTTAGGTTCAAGATGGCAAGCAAAAAATACTATCGCTAAATGTTTATTGGCGATTCTTCAATAATTCCATACGACTATTTAAAAAAATCAAGGTTTATTTTTTTTTAAATTTTGAATTCTTTAAATCAGAGATCTTCAACTTTTCACGCTCGAGGACCACATCAATAAAGACGAATTCACACCAAAGCTAACAGCGTCGAGCGTTGAGCGTATAGCCAATCAGAGACCTCATCTCGCCCGAGATGAGGTTTCTGAGTGGCTAGACGCTCAAGGCTCGACGCAGACAGCCTTGGTGTGAATGCAGCTTAAATTCACAGTCATCCGAGGGCCACACGACTGTCAAAAAAAATATTGTGGTTAGGAAAGTTATATAAAAAAGAGAGGTTTTTGTTTTACAAGACTGCAACTGATTCGGCGTTCACAGATTTGTATACATATATGGAGCGGTGGTATCTATATAAGCCAGTAACAGAAGGGGCCGAGTTCTACCCTGGTTAGTGACCGCAACTTTCGCGCAGCTGTCGTGACACCATCTATCCGCCGCAAGAGCAACCAAAAGCCGTCAGACACGCATGACGCAGCAAGCCGACAGATCACATGACGCAACACTCAAGCCCTCAAATCCTCATGATGCAACACTCAAGCCGTCAAAACACGCTTGATGCAACAGCAATAAATCGCACACTCGCCATAACATCTGTATCGTTCTTTCATCTATCCACCGACTCACTAGCAGAAGAGTGGTGGCGGTGGTATCTATATAAGCCAGCAACAGCCTCCGGACTGATGTGATCATTTTAGTCTGGTTGATATGTTATGTGCTTACGGAACAGAAGGTGCCGAGTTCTAATCTCCTTCATATATATATATACATCGGTTTTAAAAAAGTTAAATGGAAGTCGGATTAAAATACTTTGCAAATCTGTTAAAGAGTCTAACTTTTTTGCGAACATTTCAGAGATTTTGTGCTTAGTCAGAATTTTTTATATTTAAAATTATTTCAAATACAGAGAAATTTTTGAAAAATTCGTCATTTTTAGAAATTTTAATCTCAAATGGATATCAAAACACATTAGCGAAATGTTTTAAATATCAGGAATAACAGAAAAAATGGCGTTTTTATGACAAAAAGCAGACAAGAATTTTTTTTTTTTTTTCAAATTGTCTCAAATTCAAATGAGGGATCACTAAAATGTCTTCTGTGGGCCACGGGTTGAAAACCCCTACTTTAAGTGAATTTAATTTATTTTCTAAAGATTTACTTTTTTGTGTTATTTTCACTCATTATCACAGCCTTATTTGTATATTTTTATCAGCACTCATGATTTACTTTAATCTGCATCTGTTCTGTCATCCAAAGTGTTGATTCCGATACAAAAACGTGCGCCTCAAAGTGAGCCTTATAATCCAAAATATACTTTTACAAAATAAATCAAATGAATTTTAACTTATTTTTTTTAAAAAAAAATTTATTTGGAAGAAATATTTCTTCAAGCATTTGACTTGGAAAGTATGTAATCATTGCATTCTAAATAATCTTAAATTCGAATTCCAAAAAAGAAATATTTCATTATAAATTAAAAATTAATTAAGTTTATTTATAAATAGGATTCATATTATAGGGGTTTTGCTTTCTATGGATACGAGTTTTCGTGTTAAAATTTTTTTATTTGTTTCATGTTTTCTTTTTTATGAAAACATGGAATGTTTCCAAAAATACAGAAGTTTCTTTCATTTCTTGTTTTCTTTTACATTGAGTAACCATAGTTTTTTAATAAATTCTAATTACAGAGCAGACAGTCCATTTTATTTAAATTATATTTATTTTGGTGATTAATTCTGAATCTTAATACTAACTTTTCCTGGTTTTCTGTATTAACTTGTAAAGATATATACAACGAAAAGAAAATTGACGTGAAAGTTCCGGTAACTTCATGTTTTAATTTTTTTCGATAAAATGAAATCTAGCTTAATTTTATGTAAACTTAGCTGTATTTGACATTAAATCTAACATAATCAAACAAGTAATATAAAAAAAAAAATTTAAGTCATTTTTTACTTAGATCAACAAAAAAAAATTTTATTTTAGCTACTTTTTAATAAATAGTTACAATTAATATATAAATATGTATATACATATGACAGAATCACAACATTAAAGGGCAATTAATTTTTATTAATTATCATAAAAGTAAAGTTTATTAATTATAATAAAGTTTTATTAATGATCATTAAAGTATCGTATTGTCATCCAAAATAATCGTGTATATAAAATTTCAGTTCAAAACGCTTTAAAATGTGAGAAAAAAAATCTTTTAAAGTATTGATCTAAGTCGCGCTAAAAATGAAACCAAGGTGGCTGTAAATGTAATTCTTTAAATAATTAGTTTCAGTCAATTAATTTTAATTAATTATAATTAAATTATCATATTTTTACCCAAAACAATAGTGTATAGAAAATTTCAGCTCAAATGAGGGCTTTAAAATGTTTTGAAAAAAACCTTTTCAAGTTTTGACACAAGTCGCCAAAAGGGTCGCTAAGTCGCCAAAAATGATGCCAACGTGGCTGTATTTGTAATTCTTTGAATAATTAGTTTTAATCAATTAATTTTTATTAATTATAATTAAATTACTGTACTGTCATCCAAAATAATCATGTATATAAAATTTCAGCTCGATTGAGCACTTTAAAATGCATTTTATTAACGATTGAAAATTCCACCATAATAAATAAATATATAGCGAGTGTGACCTAATAGTTGGTGTTGAAAAAATAGGGTTGTAACGTGTAATTATAGACTAATACCAATAAAATAACCTATTTAGACCAATTACAACTAATGCAGTATTTTTAGATTATTTGGTTTATGTATTTTGAATAATTAAACACATTGATGGTCACTTATATTTAACATAAATATTTAAAGTATATCATGCATTTCCCCCAAAGCTTTATCACTCATTAGAGTGCATAAAAGTTTTTAAATGGACACAATAGATTTCAGTATACAAAATTCGGTTAGAAAAACTTTAATCGAATTTTTCAGCCAAAATTATTTTTTATGTGTACTTTTCTATTACGTTATAAAATTTAAGAACTCTAAATTTTAGAAAATCCAGTGCTATGATAACTTTGTTTATATCACCGTTCTGATATCAAATGAAAACTTTAAACTAATTTGTTTCAGAACAAAAAAAAACACTTTTTTTTTTTCTGTATTCAATAATTTTAAGGCTTTTTTTTTTCTATTGTACTATTGTATTGTATGTTTTGATATTTTATCTATTTATTACTATTAATACATATGTAAGTAAAGTTGATATATATTTTTAAATCAAAACAACACTTAATTTTTTTAAATAAAAAACTGTTGAATTTAGAATTTAGGCATTTAAGAAATTTTTAATAAACCTTCATAGAAAAAAACATTTTATGAATTTACAAAATCAATATCAAATTTTGTTGTACATAGTTTAACACATACTCGTAAATCAAATTTTACGTGTGCACATCTATTTTTGGAGTAGCATTTTAAATTCCCTTCTAGAATCTTTAAATTATTTTATAAAAAATGAAATCTTGGGTTTTTTGTGGTAATTTGAGCAAATATAATGTTTTGCAAATTACATGTAAATAGGTTGCAAGTGAAAGATTTAAAAAACTCTTAAATCGAAGATTTTTATTTAAACCGTAACGTGTAAACACAAAGATTTCCTCATCCATTACTCGATCCGATGCAAGTATTCAGAAAAGGAATTTTAAAAGCAACTGAAGTTCAATCTTGTCATTCTTTCAGGGGTATTTTTGCGTTTTTCTTTTTGTACAAATAAAGGATCATTACACCTTTATTCTTTTAAGATTCGCAAAATGTTTCTTAATAAAAGCACAACTGCTTCATTTTAGTCTCCTGATGTTAGTAAACAAAATTACAACAATCAATAGATAAAGCTGTAAGTATGTACACATTTATAATAAAAACAAATAGAATAATAAGAAAAGTAAATTTATTTATTTTTTATGTTCATTAAATAATTGTTTAACGAAAAAACATATAATTACCACAACTATGTCAACTTTACGTAAATATAATCAAAATTTGCATCATTATAACAGAGATGGGCTGGGAAACTGTTCAAATGTTTGTAAACAACGATAAGATGTTGTCAAACAAGGATTGTTTACTTTTCAGACTTAATAAAACCAGTACACTAATCACACAATCTGAAGATCCTATCTTCTGCAGTGGAATATTTTGTTACCAACCCCCACGAACCCGTTCATTCTACATCGAAGCATCATATTCCGGCGATTAAATAACTAGGCAACAATTTCGCGTTGTGCTTTTTGTTTGCGGCTGCGCGCTCTTTATGTATCGGTACAGTTAATATTTCCTGCAGATATTGTTTGATGAACGTTTATGATCTCTTTCATACGCCGCCAGCGTGTGTGTGTTCGCAAACTCCTCTTTTGGTTTGGTGCCCTCCAATCTGGTTCCCTATCTCTTTGTTCCAGCGCCCCCCCCCCTCCCAAGAACCCACTGACGCACTCATAAAGGGGATTTGAATATTCCTTCAAATGAGCCGCAGATTTTGATTGAGAGTCTCTCTCTCTCATTTCCAAAACTTTTGTCTTGAATCTCTTCACTCAATTAAAATTCACCGTGAAGATTTATCTTCGGCAAAGAAGAACCGACGTAGAGACACGTAATAGCACTTCTAATTTCCTTGCCTCTCTAGGTTATAAAATACGCGTTCGACCTATCTTTCTTGAGAATTAAATCCCGGGGAAGACGAAATTAAAATTTTATCTATCGAATTCTATTGTAGTTTTCGGATTATTTATTGGGGAAATTAATGCCCTGGATGTGGTTATCTATGCAAATAAAATGTGTAAATTTATTTCAGATCGCAGGGATCTGCGTAATTTAACAGCCTTTTGTACTCACGCTTGACATAATTTGAATGTGCAACGACTAAATACGTTACATGTATTTGGGAAATTGTGTAGGTATTATTAATCAGTCAGCTCACAACCATAGCGACTGTACTGTCAAAATTATATCAGCTATAAAGGGAAGTTAGTAACGTGGTACAGACTTATATTAATCTATACCATGAATCATATTTCACATCAAGTTAGTCATATTTGGTACGTCCCGTCACATTATAATTTAATTCATATCAGCTCTAAGTTCTTGTCTAAGGATATTTTTGACGGCCGCTTAGAAATTCAAATTTCTAATAGGAAAAAGACGTAAATTAGTGAAATGTACCGTTAGCTATATGATACCAAAAAGTAATACAGTCTAATTCCGTAACTCGAGGCAGTCGAGATACATAATTATCAAACCGCACCTTCAGTGAACCACGAAATGCAGTATTAATATACTCTACACTGAGAGGTAATATCACTTCCAACGTTCATGTGAATGATTTGTGTTCGTCATGAAAGAAAACTAATACTTTTACATTGACACATAACACATTGAAGATGGTATGTGTAGTGAAAAGTACGAGGGTCGTACAGAATGTTTGGCACAGCTAAGAAAACGTCAAATATCTACACAACTTTAAAAAAAGTCACAGTTCCTACTCTATGTTTCCATGAAGTCGTCATATCTTTTAAAGCATTTATCATAACTTGAGTCCAATAACTTGAATTCAGATATTTCAGCCACTAAAGATATGAGCAAAGATGTCATTTCTTGTTAGAGGACTTCATCATTTACTAACTATTTTCCACCCAAATATTCCTTTAGTTTCGAAAATAAGTGAAAATTATTTGGTGCCAAGTCAGGGCAGTAAGAATATCCAAAAATTTCCTATTTAAGACGTTGAAATTTTTGTTGCTTTCTTACTGATGCATAATTCCACAAAATGTGATGTTATGATTCAAACGCACAATTCCACAAATGTGATGCTATGATTCAAACACAGGCAACATTCTAAGTTTCTTGTTTTGGATGGTACGTCTTAAGTCGTTGAAGAGTTTCGATAGTCCCAACATTGTGTGCATTTAGAAAACAAATGCACTACTCCCTTCATTTTTTGTTAGGGTATTCGATGAGTTCAGCCATTTTGAAAGGTTACAGATCAAAGACGACTGAACTTTTAGCAACAAAACTTGGCTCACACTGAATCGAGGGTAGGAGCCAACTGCCCCGCATGATTTCAGGTAGTAGGGGGTCGGCAACAGGCATGGTGTGCAATTGTTCTTAGCATTCTGGTTTAATCATTCTATATAGCCGGGGTTTCTGCGTATTTTGTAACGTGTATTCCTTTCTTTTTTTTTATCAACTGTTGTGACGACGGATGAAGAAATTTCAGACCATTTACAGAGATGCGAACGATTACGTGACATATTAACCACTATTTTAAACAATTTAAATCGTACATTAAGCTTTAATTAAAACATTAATCCCAATATCGCATAAATTCTGGGTTAAACATGCGAAGTAATAACAATTTTGAAAAAATATTTTTAAAAAATACCGTTTACAAAAAGTGGTGAATATACTGCTTGATGGGTTGAAATGTATGCAAATTTTGTGAGTTTCCATCATCTGTTACACACACCAACAGTTGAAAAATAACAGACAGGAATTCACGAATCCAATCTTCTAATGATTATTTTTATTACCATTTTGTTTCTTTGTTATCTCTAGTATGCTAGATCTTACTTATAGTGCTATAATCCTAGATGCATGTTGCTGCAAATTATTTAGTTAATACCTTCGCTGCTTAAACCCCTTGGAATGTGTAGTTGGAGTCTGTTTTTAGTATACCTCTTCCTACTATCCTTCCTCTATCCTTACTATCTCAAATGCCTCCACCTAAAACATCTTAAGCCATACCTCCCTAGTACTGACATTATTTTAAATTAAAATAGAATTCACTTATAAGAGGGAAAAAACTTTTTATATAACTCATAGAATTTAACTACCACAAAATGCTTGAGGTTCCAGATGATCTCACTGATCCACAGTATCTTGCAAATAATCTCTTACATTTTTGCTTCTTTCTATAAAATGAAACATTGTTTTTTCTTTTTTAATTATCATTACCCTAAAGCTGTATTATACTCTACTAATAGTATTCGACCAAATTATATGACAAAGATGACACTTATCTTGGACTAGTATAACATCGTTCAAAATTCCACATATTTCTGCGAAAGTATTTTGAGAAGGTATGAATGATACGAAGCCCAGTGGCTGAGTGGTAGTGCATCGCGGTCCGCCACAGGTCCGGGGTTCCAATCCCGGATGTGCAAGGTCGACTCAGTCTTTTATCACTTCAATGGGTCGATAAATGAGTAGCAAGCTTGTTTGGAAACTGAACACTGAATATTTCGCTTGAAACGACCAAAATATCTGCACATGCACCCCAGCGCCTAAGACCACGTAAATTTAGATAGGCACAATAGGCCTTGGCCCTCAAGAGCTGTTGTGGCCTTGAGCTCAGTTATGAATGATATAATTTAGACTTTCAATCTTGATTTTTATACGATTTATATTAAAACTACTCTAGAATTACACTAGGGATATGCAGAATGGATATTGTAATTTTGTGAACCCAGTAAATAAGTGATCAAAATGACACCTGAATTGTAATCTCACTTTTTTCACTGCCGCATCACACTAAAAAAAAACCTTTAAGGCAATGTTTCATTTAACTTATGGAGGCTGGAGCTCGCTCATTATTGACCAAAAATCTCATCATCATAACCATTGCGTAACGCAAACTAAATATATAAACGTATAACATCTTGTCTAGACATTCGTATTTATTGACTAAACATAAATATAAAGTATATCAATTGGCTAATACCATGAGACATTGACTTACCCAACGGGTATGAAAATCCTGTTTGTATTTCCAAAAGTACTAACTCTAAAATACATTGCGTTCTGATTGTATCACCTAACATCAAGTTATGAATATTTCAAAATTTTCGAAACATATGATGAATATACAAAATAAATAAGAATTTAACTGGGAGGAAATACATAAGATTCCTTTCAAATACTTCGAACAGATTGCAAAACCTGTAATTTCTAAACTATATAGCTGTCTGACTCACAGCTTGCTGTGTATAACAGCAAGATCATTAAAACATCAGTTGAGAAACTCTTGAGTACTTCTGATTTGTTCGTTCATTTTCCTTTTATTCCCAGTTGGTATTCCAGACAAATTAACTGTTACTTTAACTTGCAAGAGACGTGGAAATAAGAGCGTGGTTAAATTTTTATCCTGCAGGTAAACAGTCAGGGGTGGAAAAAAGAAGCAAATGAAGCAAACAGAACCCTTAATCGATCTTTCCCAGGTAATCACCGGCTCTTTTACAAGAAACTCGTGTGTTTTCATTTGACTTCAAAAATCAACTTGTGCCTGCATTCATTCCAAAAGAAACTCGCTGATGCCACCGAAGCAATTTAAGTAAGCACCGTTCCCAAATGCTGGGTAATAAATCATTGGACACTTGAGTCTGTGACATATATAAGGCCTTTTGAAAGAACTCCATTACCCACAGGCACACAACCCTCCCCTTTCATAATGAAAGATGGAGGAAGAAAAAAATACACCCTCAAACAAAACAAAAACCGCATCATTTCCAGAGTTGATTCCATTCTGGGACTTGATAAACAATGCTTTTATCTGGCAACTACACCGTTTCGAAACATTAATAAACTAATACAGAAGTACCAGTGGTTAGTGACGATGTTTTCCCCGTTTTCCTAATGGAACATTACCAAGGTAGAGAAGGGAGGGTTAAAAACGATGTTAAATATGAAAAATCTCGTCTGTGGACTTTAATAAGACCAGAAGCGGATGAGAGCCGAAGGAAAAGCTTGTTAATGTTCGGGATCGTTAAAAGCTCATTAATAACAGAACTTTTCGGATCGAAAAGATGGAAGGTGGCTTTGCTTTCTTTTGCTGATAATTTTCCTATTTTTTTTCTTCTTTTAATTTCATCCGATCTTTATGACAGAAACTCCCTCTCTGCGCTACGTTTTCCTTCATGTGTTGGTGTCGCAAACTGCCACGAGGCAGCTAGAAAACTTTGAACAACCCCAAAAATGCTCGAGAAACTTTCAAGTAACTGTTTTTGGTTGTTGTTCCTGAAGTACTCCCCACACACAGACACACTTCATCATCACTCATCATCGATTCAATAAATCTCACCGGCTTCTTTTTTGAAATATTCAAATAGTTCGAATTAACGCATATCGTTATTTCCACACTCCTTCAAGAAAAGAAGTGAAGAACACCTCCTCCCATTCTACGATTAATTTGAATTTTTACCTTCAATCTTTGAAAACCCAATTTTGAAGTATTTTTGTTTAAATATTCCTTTTTAAGTGTTATATTCACCACTACTTATGCTGTGCAATTTTATCTTTTTATTAAAAGGAACTGAATTTTGTGAAATA
>BMAV01018720.1:106108-126863 GCA_019973955.1 Trichonephila inaurata madagascariensis | reverse complement strand
TCACTGCAGCTGCATTCTTATTATTGGTGGTTTGTTATATATATACAACTGAGACTTACACACGAGGTAAAATATCATGCAACAAGCAGTTTCGCAAATTGTACTGTACTCTTCAGAACTATAGTAATTAAATTTGCGGCATTTACAGATGGAGATAGCATGTTAGTTTACTGGAGCGAGCGAAATTAAAAGGTCTTATCTGTTGTTTAACATGGTGTCTGTAAACATATGCGTAATTAAAGTAATGGGGCATAGAATACAGCACACTTTCACATCCACTTTTATTTTACAGTCCTTTTGGAAATTTTAGATGACATTTATTTTCTAACTGTTGGCTTTAAATACCACACCCATATAGTTAAATAGTTTACTCATACTCTTGTAGAGTTATACTAAAATTCCTGCGCAAACTAAAATTTATTTAATACACTTATTCATTTCAAAAGATGGCGTAATTAATTTATACCTTTAAGATTTATTTGAATTACACGGAACTTACCAACTGTTTTACTTAAAAGTAAAATAAAAATTACTAGTATTTTGTGGAAATAATTGATGCCCTTCTACAATGTTGCGGGTCACACAACCACACCCAAATTAAAGCAACAGTTAAGAGGTAAGAAGAGAAACTAGTATTTAAATTTATTTGGTGCTAGTTTATAATTGATTAATTTGTTTCTGTTTGCTAAGAAGTGAGTAATTGTATCATTTAGGACACAATGTTACTACAATGGTAATTGTACATATTTATTCATCTTCTAGAAATCATTAAGACTTTAAACGTAAACTCATTAAAAGAAACAAGTAATAAAATATAAAATACACAGAATAATCTCTTGTAATGCTAGGTTAACGCTTAAAGTACTTTTTTAAAAAAAATCGAAATTTTCCGAAACTTTTCTTTTGAATTAAATAAAACTCATATATAAATATAAGTAAGTATATTTAAGCTGTGATTGAATCGTTATTTTAATTCTTATACAAGCAGTAAGCTAAATTCATGTTTCGTCATAATCATATGATAACTACAATCACGTGTTTTTAGCGAATCATTCATAAATTCATCTGACTTCATAGTCCCATGTTAAATCCAATCACGTGTTTCCAGCCAATCAATTCATGCGCTTCATTGTTGCCAACTTATCTTTTTGCAGAAACTTTCTTTTAAAAAGTACAAATTTCTCAACAATGATAACGCACATAAGTAAGCAAAATACGTCTGATTTAAAAATACACGGACGATATAAGAATTTTTTTCTTTAATACTTGAGCATCGTTTTGCCCAGTTGTAAAATTTAAATCAAGTTTTAATTTTATAAATAGAACAAGAACAAATCTGTCAGTTTTGAAATCAGTGGAGAACACGTGATTGTCTTCATCATGCGACCTCATGAATTGAGCCAATTATCTAAAAGATTTATCAGAAATTTGATCAAATGAAATAAGACTTTTAAAACAAATGTGAGGAAAATGGGCCATATGGGGAAAAATACCCTTCTGTGATAACATTAAATTTCTATTCGAGGCGAGAATATATTCCAAGTTGTTAAACCTCTTCATAAAATCATTCAGTTCATGTTTACACTTATTCATGTTTGAAAGATGTTAGGTTTTTAAATTTAGAATGAGAAACACTCTCCATAAGTATTACGTCTGCAAAAAGTCAGAAACGAAACTCATTGGCTGCAGTAATAAAGATTATAAAGATTTACAACAATCATTACTCCCAAAATCTGTTAAAGGGAGTTGGAAACTTCTCTATACTAACAATGTTAAAATGGCTGTTTTCGATGTACCTTTTCTCAAAATCTGTTATATGTACAGGCTTGAAATTTTTCATACAATTAAAGTACACATTTCTCATTATACCAAAATAAGCTTTTAGCTAATTTTGAATTTTTTCATAAATTTATAAAATATTTTATCAAACACATAGTGAAATTTGACCCATTTTTCACAAAAAAAAATTTATAAAAAATGAATTTCTGAGTTTCTTACAAAAAGCTCATTTCAGTATATATTAGTCATTATATATATATCATAAAAAATTTACATACCAGTGAACAGTAGTTTCTCAGAAAATGTACATCGCACATTAAAATTTACATTTTGAGATAAATTGATTTTAATGTATACAGTGAGGCTTCTAATCGGCTAGGAAATTAAAAAAAATAAAAGACTCAATTTACAACAAAAGATACATGTTTTGATTTATAACAGACGTTCAACTCTTAAGCAAAAACGAAGTACTTTGTTTACAATGTTCGCCATTCAAATGGGCGTGGCCCAGTTTCAACGATTATTTAAAAATAGGTTTTAATGTCTCCTAATTACCCTAGAGGTTAAAGTAAGGTATTTTTAGAAAGGTTAAAATCTGTACAATTTGAAAATGTAAAAGTCTCAAATTGTCCAAAAGATAAGATTTTAGCTCTTTCCAACACTTAACAAACTTTTGAAGTCTTAGTTAAAAAGAGCTTAACTACAGCCACTGTATTGTACAGAACTGCACGAAAGCAAAACGAGATAACAATTTTTTGTTTCCGCGGATGATGGACTTTTTTGGGACTACCCTCTCCTCCCCGGAAGTCGAAGAAACCTGCTCGCAACCCCACTGCAGCTTCGAATTAAGGTAGAGGGACTTACTTTCGGCAAACTTATCAACCCTTAAGCAGCTAACAATAACGAAACAACAGTTAAGCTAGTTGTTACGAACCAGATCATTAAATGGAAACCTCATTGTCCTGGAGAGAACACTGGAGAGGGGGGGTAGACTCAAGGGCTATGTGAGGGGGGCTTCAGGACGATCACTGGTTTCTCGTCTACTGAAGAGGGAAGGGGGTATCAAAACAAGCATGCCTGGAGACAGGGAATGGGGGGATTAGCTTTTCTTTCTGCAGATTTCGTTTAAGGAGCGTTCTAGAATCTGATATAATCCGCTCCTAAGAACCCCCTGATTAGGTGCCAGATTCAGGAACAATTCAATTTACTTTATGTTCCCGTTGAACCCCGAGATGGTAGATTCACGGATGCCTGCTTTTGATTTGATTGGCGAGCACGAAAAATGGAACGACCCATCATACGGGAGAATCGATTAAATCTGATTTGTGAGCCAGGGTGGGGGGGAGGGGGGTTTTTTTTTTTTTTTTTTTACATTCCCCCTTTCTCTTTCTTTGCTTTCTTTCTCTTCGAGCAGTTAACAAGAGCGCCATCTAACAGGTATCTTTCTTGGGCATCTGTTTTCGGGTACCTACCCTGGCATCAACAGAAGGAAGTTTTTATAACTATAAATTGGGTATCGTAAAAGAATTTGGATTTCTTTTCTACGTCGAAATTTTTTAAAAAAAGTTTAAGTTTTACTTTTTGAAAGATCCTGTTTTCTGCTTCATTTTACTTTCATGTATAACTCTCATCTCCGGATCACGAGGGATAAAAAAAAAACTTTCGTTTTTACTATTAGATATCTACGAAAATATTCGTATATTGTTTTTTAAAGGTAGTCGTCAATAATAATGAATCCAAAGGTGTGAAAAAGTTATTTTAATTCTTAAGATTTCCTTAATTTGTTCTTGATTATTTACACTTGGATATTGTAGAAATCATTTCATTCATTTATTGTATATTTTACATCGCATTCATATTTTATGTAAATTCATAAAGCGTGTACAATAGCTCTAAGAACAAGTAATATAAAAAAAAATTTGAGTCAATTTCTACTTAGATCAACAAAGAAAAATTTTATTTTAGCTACTTTTTATTAAATAGTTACAACTAATATAAAAATGTATACACATAGGACAGAATCACAACATTAAATGGTAATTCATTTTTATTCATTATCATTAAAGGATCGTATTGTCATCCAAAACAATCTTGTCTATAAAATTTCAGTTCAACTGAATGCTTTAAAACGAGAGAAAGAAAACCTTTTCAAGTTTTGACACAAGTCACCAAAAAGGATGCCAACGTGGCTGTATTTGTAATTCTTTGAATAATTAGTTTCAATCAATTAATTTTTATTAATTTTAATTAAATTACTCTTCAATTTTAAAATGGGAATCGTTAAAACATGATTTAGTGCAAGGTATGTACTACTAATTATTTTTAGCATTCGAATTATTGGTTTACGCATTCTGGGTTTCAGTTTTCGTGGTTATAATAATCTTAATAATTACTTGATATAAAAATCTCAGTTCTTAAGGGAAGTCATATATTCAGTTTCTGACGAATCTTGAATCTATTTCACAATATATGCATAAAAATTAGTATATATAAAGGATGTCTTAAGCCTTCTTGTGAGGCCCTGGACCCTTGCGCAAAAGTAGACCCTGAGCCTCTACATAAATATAAGCTCCATTCATGACCCATAAAAGTAGACAGTGCACAACATACGTTGTCAAATACTCGTACAAACCCGAAACAAATAAATGTGTATGATTTACATCGCACAAACCGGCTCGACCGACTGCTGCCTTTTGATTGCATGAGTAATGACGATGTATGGGGGTAGACCTTGGCCTGTACTTGGACGACAGTCATCACATGTAGCCAGTCAGAGTAACACCAGTTTTTCGGAGAATACACAACTAACCGTTTGACCGTTGAAAGTATTCGAATTATGATCTTATTAATCTCATTAAGGTTGAATCAAAAACGAGACGAGGCCCTGGAGCCGGGCACAGTTGACCCATGCTTTAAGACGTCCCTAGTATATATCATATACAGATTACTTTTATATGGAAAGGTTTATATTTAAAAAAACACGTCAATGAAAATACATAGGCATAATCTTTATGTGTGAATCCCCCACCGAAACCCAACCTTTGTGTACGTCATTGGTGTATTTATTACAAGACGTATATTCCATTTTCAAAATAGAGCTAGTGACAAAAACGCGCAAGCTATTACATTGGATCAGAATAATGTAATGATGTGTTATTTGGAAGCAAATATTTTACTGGTAAATATTTTTACTGTACATTTGGATCTGAAATTTATTTTTTTAATTTGTAAGTTTTAACGAGGTAGAATTTTGAAGATTTTTTTTAATCACATTTGTCAACCATTGCATAAGAAATAAATTTAGTTCAGTTGAATAGTGATAAAAAGTAATTTTATCGAATCAAACCTTTAATTATTTTTTAAAGGTGGATTGCACTTTTTCATTAAGAATATTTTAATGGTATTTTCATAACATGGTTTTTTTTTTTTTTGTTGTTGTTTTGTTTGTTTGTTTTTTTAATTTTTTTATCCTAACATTGTATTTGGAGATAATGTAATACAGCGCAATATTTTGTAAGTAAATATTATTTGTCGACGCAGTGTGAAAATTTCGAAAGTGGATTGCCAGTTTGAGTGTCATCCTCGTCACTTAACCACTGCTCAGAATGATCCCAACAGTCCTTATTTTGCTTCAGAATGAGACGTTGATTAAACAATCGGAGGGGTGGGATAGAATCTAAAAAAAAAACTTATTTTAATAGAAAAGCGTTTCGAGATCCTTTGATACCCAGTGAGCAAAGCAACCTAACTCTTTTAAGTAGCCTCCACCGAAGTTTTTCGATGACACAGCGCTAATTATGATCCCAAACACCGAATTAAGCATAATCGGAGTTTCTTTTTATGAAGTTTTAATAACCGACAAGCCATCTTCTCAGAATCAACTTGCCCTCTGATCATTTGTCTAACTCTTAATTGACAAAGAGCGTCTAGTCGCCCCAACCTTAAATAAAAGATCATGATGCAGCTGTTCCCGAACTATTCTTTCTCGAAAGTAGCAACTTTTTTAATACATTTGATACCTTTATTTGTGTTCCCATATAACAAACAAGCAAGAAACCTCTTCTTTGTTAAGAGGCAGGGCCAACACATCGAAAGAGCGCCGGTTGTCTGTCGTCCAGACGGAAAAATTCTAAGAATGCGGCACTTTCTAAGGGGTGAGATGAAGGATGGGGGTGACTCTCTCTAGCCTCCCCCTCTTGATTTCTGCGTCGTCTGCTTTCTTTTCTGCTTTGCTGCATTGTCTTTGAAGTTATGATGGGCCTCCCGTATATTTTTTTTAAAAATCTTTAGTATTCAGGCATGTCAGCTATTCTGGTGCCGCATCTAAAATTGGGAATTAATAATTGATGGCGGTTGCGAGTAATAAATGCTGGCGTGATTAAACGATGTGCTCTACAAGGCGTTAGGTGAAGATGATTTTTGTTCCATTGCTTACAAAAATGTTGTTTGTGAACTAATTTCGTTGGCAACAGTTCCTTGTAGTAAGTTGGAATGTCTTAAGTTTTGTATTTTAAATTTATTTGGATTTTCAAAACTTTTTGATGCCTTTTTCTAAAATTTTTGTTATTGATACGAAGGATAATAATTTGTTTTTACACCGTTCTGAAAGGATCTGATTATTTTTCAGTTCCTATTATTAGTTCATTTCTCTCCTTTTATATGTATATCTCGTTCAAATTTTCAATCGTTAATAAAATGCTTTCTATTCATCCACTCAAATTTAAAAATACATTTCTTTAAACTTGTAGAGGGTGACATTTGATGTTAATACAGTTTTTTCAAATATTAATTCATTAATTACATTTAATTAATGAATAAATAGTAACAAATAAAAACAATAGTCCAACACCCTACTTAAAAAGGAAAATCGCTCGTTTTGTCCTTGTAGCGCAATGGACTTCTAATCCAGATGGCCTAATTTCTGAGAGTGTTATTTCTTGTTACTGTACTTTTTTATTGGAATATTCAAATTTAATTAATTAATGAATAGTAACAAACAAAAATAATAGTCCAACATCCTATATAGAAAGGAAAATGGAAAATTGTAAGGAAAATCTCTTTCTATTTTGCCGCTTAATATTGTGATACTGTCCTGTTTATACATATTTATATTAATAGTAATTATTTAATAAAAAGTAACTAAAATAAAAATTTTCTTTGTTGACCTAAGTAGGAATTGACTTAAAAAAAATTTTTTTTACATTTCTTGTTTGAGTAAAGCTTCCAATACCTGCTCCCAGGTGACCAAGTTTTTATTTTCAAGCTTAAAAATGGTCATACGAAATCACAATGTAAAATTTTACACGATTATTTAAGTATTCATAGAGTTTTTCGACAACAGTATTTTCATTACACGTATTAATCTTTCTCAAAAGCTATGGAATCAGGAAAATCCCCTTCGATACCGAAGCACTCCCACTTCCTTGCAAAAATCCAAAAACTCCCCCGTTCCCATCCAACGACTTCCCAAACAACTGTACTTGACACGGTTAGAGCGAACATTCGCATCCTATTAGGCGGACGGGACATCCGTTATGACAAGGTATTCTCCAACACATTTCCGACTCGTTTCCTCGATTGTATTTTATTGGCTGCTGGAACGGGCACTAAGACATCCGATTGAAAAGTCTCCCATCTCGTCGACGATCGTCACAGGGCTTTTATGCAGACACATAAATATATATTAATTACCGATCATCGCGGCCAATGCGGAGGGGGGTGGACTTAGCGTTAATGGTTACGGAACATTAGTTCATCGTTCCCTCTAACGCGCTCTCTCCTCACCTGAATAATTCAGAGAAAGACGTTAAGGATGCTCCTTTATTAGGTCTTATAAAGTGAACATTAAATTAAAGAGCGTATTAGGGACTCGAGTTCGAGGCTCAAATTGCCCCCGCATCCAGTTACGGAAGAGGGGACCAACGAAAGAAGGTTCTAAATGGTCCCAAGAGGACGCACTCGCGGATGGAGGGGACTCTTCGCCGAGCTGTCGTGTAGTTAAAAGTCTGCAGTAATTGAAGATATCTTCTACAGACTAATGTGTGTGGAGATGGTAAATTTGTACAAGAACTGAGTGAGGATCTCGCACATACCCACTTGGCCTAGAATATAGATAACTTTTCTCGAATTGTACGTGGATATAATGAAATATGCGACAAAAAAAAACAACTCGAATTCAACATTAAATTGAAGGTACACATGTAAAATCGATCTCATGTAACAACGATTTGAAAATTGAAAAAATTATAGTTTAAAAATCTAAAAAACACCCTTTTATAGTACTAAGTTAGTATTCGAACTAAGTTGTAACGTAACTTTTAGTCGCCAAATCTGGAAATGGGATCAGAAATATGAGTCGCCAAATGCGGGATGGTATCTGAAAATGTGAAATCGATAATCCTGAAGATCCTGATCAGGACAATGGAAAAAGTTATAAAATTATTGTATTGTCATCAGTCCTGGATGAGTGAGCAAAATTTTGAATTAATCAGACTTTTTAAAGAGGATAAAATTGAGTTCAAAGATTCCGTTGCATACAAGTGGAACTTATAAAAGGGTATTAATAAACAATAGAATTTGTTTGGTGCGGTACAATATGTACGTCATCACTTGTCGTTTTTTTTCCTTGGACGACAATCACTGGTCTTCTATCAACTGGACCTATCCCGTGGAAGTCTTTCCAAGTTCATGTTTTGATACTTCTGTCTTCTCTTCAAACTCTCGTCAAATCACGTCTCTCTCCCAGCTTATGGAAGGCATCCTGGGTGTTTCTTATAGCCATATTACATGTACGACCTCTCTTTCACATGGAACCAATCTCTAGATCCTCTTTTCTCCTTTTTAAGCTTTGTACTGTATCCCGACTACACCTACTTAACGTATTCTCACATTACCTCTGATATTATGCTCCTAATATATATTATACATCGTCGAGTTGGCTTTTCATAGCACTGATCGGAAAAAGCTTCTTTCTACAATTTCATAGCTATGTGCTGAAAATGATCTTGTTGCTTAATTTTTGCACATTGTACGTATATAATATAAAATTTTTGAAAAATCCCCTCTTCATTTTAACTCGTGTAATCAATTACAACTGAGCTTTTACAATGAACACATAAATCGCATTAAATTTCAATCTGTCACTAAATATTTATACACGTAAATTACTGAAAATAATTAATATGGAAGCAGAGCCACAGGAGCCAAAAATCTTTGAAAGATTTTAATAGATTGTTTATAGACGTACAGAGAAAAGAATTTTAGATATTTATGGGGGAGGGGAGAGAAAACAACTCTTAAAACATTAAAGGTTTTTTACCGAGGCATAGCTTCACACTGATGTTGAGGATTCAATAGAAACACCGCGCGAAGCCACGGTAGTCTATTGGTCATGGTCACGAACACGTGGATGGCATTGCCTAGCCACAGATTCGAATCCTGATGCCACTAAAGATTCACCGTATAGAGGAGCTGATGATGCACTTTAAATCTGTCGTGGTTTTAAGTCTTTACGTTGACGTGACGAGAAAGTTAGGAGAGGGGAAATCGTCGTCACTTGGCCTTGGTTTGAAATTTCAAGGTTAGTCACTAATATCTCTTCCGTTGCTTTAGAGAGTGCGACGTGAATAAACACTCACTCAACAGATACACCTCGATTACCTGTTTTTAGGAGCCTTCACCAGGTGTCGCTCTTCCTATTTTGATTTGTCACATTAGTACACGGCATATCTTTAACCTATATAATATACTCGACAGTTTGAAACAATGGGCTCAATTCATGACGATCACATGTTAAAGACAAACACGTGTCCTCCATTGATTTCAAAACAGAAGTTGGGCCCCGGCAACCGAGTGGTATAGGTATCGGATCGTGGCTTGCCTTGTCACGCGTTCGAGCCCAGTACCACTAAAGACCCACCGTGTAGGGCAGCGATGCACGTTAAATCTGTCGAGAGCTGAAACGTCCTCCCATTGATGTGGTGTGGTAGTTAGAAGAGGGGGGTGCCAGCTCAGGTGTCGTCCACGTCACTTGATCATTGTTCAAAATGACGTGGTCCGTCGCCAAAAGCTCTCGTGTAGCTGAACAGTGCGACGTTAATATTCAATCAATCAAAACAGAAGTTAAACTAATTGTGCTTTAGTTCTATTTGTAAAATTTCAAATTTTATAATTGGGTAAAGAAGTTTAAATGCTATAAAAAAAATTTCTTCAAAGAGATTTCAAAATTTGAAGAAAAAAACTTAATTTATGCATGTACTTTTAAACAAAATGCATTTTGTATATTATTTGCGTTATTATTGTGGACAAATATGTACTTTTTAAGAGAAAGTTTCCACTAAGAGCAAAGGTTGGCATCAATGAATTGCATCAACTGATTAGCTGGAAACACATATGATTGCTTTTATCGTGTAACTATGACATCACATGAGTTTTTGGCCGGAAACGCGTGGTTGTCATTGTCACGTGACTATGTCGTCACATGAATTTAGCCCATAAATCTGCAGTTGAAATCGCTTTAAATATGTTGGGTATTTAATCGAATAAATGCATAATCAAATACAGCGAAATTAACCTTAAAAAATTTCAATCCAAACATTCAAGATACATTAAATAGGATTTAAATTCAAACAATTTAAATAGCGTTATACAGAGAAAGATAATAGAGTCGGCTTGGGAGGAGGGGAAAGGGTTCAGCTCGTAAAATCAAGACAAATAATTTATTTAACGAAACTGGTTAATTCCATCAAAACATATTTTAAGCATAATGTTGAAATAGGAAAAAAAATACTCCGGATTACTTACTTAGACTTTTTTTTTTTTTTTTTTAATATTCTTTATTCTTGTTAGTTTCTCGTTTTCATTGAGTCACGTGACACATGCTTAAAAACCACTTTTAAACCTCGCTGGCATTAATTGTCTTCTGAGATAAAA
This sequence comes from Trichonephila inaurata madagascariensis, assembly GCA_019973955.1. NCBI lineage: Eukaryota > Metazoa > Arthropoda > Arachnida > Araneae > Nephilidae > Trichonephila > Trichonephila inaurata. The sequence continues at coordinate 116,153 of BMAV01018720.1, read as the reverse complement.
GAGAAGCGAGTGGAAAAGGGGAAAATAAAAAACCGCCGATGGAAACGTTGTTTCGCAGCGTTGAGCTCCATACATAAGTAATGACTGACTAAACAAGAGTAGAGAAAGGGAAAAAAGAAAGGGAAAAAATTTTTTAAATCACACTCTTTAATGAAGAAAAGATTCCTCTTTCCCCTTTATTTTCGCGCTCAGCTTGTTCGGATTTTATAAAAGACATCCTAAATGAACCGTCGAGCCTCAAAATGAGCGGGTTACGTTGGGGAAAAAAAGTATACTAAATAGGGAAAGGAAAATGAGGGTTACATCAGCTGTTGCTGGTATCGAGGCTATGTTTAGAAGTATTAGTCTTAAGTAAGTAGGAATGCCGTAGTTTCAATCCTTCAAACCCTTTTAATTTGGCCATTGAAAAAAAAAAACGAATCCAAGTCTTTTCCCAAAATTATCTCGTGATTTGAAAAACACTGGATAAAAATAATAGTATTGCTCAGTAAAAACGAAGCTTCTTTTCTAAATGTGCTTAATTTGGTGTATTTTTTTCCCACAGAATGTCTTATAATAATAATAAATATAAATCACTGTGTGTACTTTTGCTTAAAGGGATTAGTTTAAATAGCTAATATAGTTTTATTTACTTATTTTTACAAATATATTCGTCACTTCATTCTGCAAAGCAATAAATGATTTTATGGCGCAGGACGAAAAAAAAATTGAATTGTTCTGATTAAAATGTAAAATTTTCACCAGGGGACGTTCTTTCAAACGCAGTTTTAAGCGAAAATTAAGCGATATCTCAATGCCTAAAGCACTAATTTTAAAATATGCAAGTCCTAATAATAGAATAAATCTATTGTTATATGGAGTCCAAATTGTTCAAAATGTATAGTTATATTCATAGAGAGATAACACAGGAAAAATAAATCAATCAAAAGTGTAAGACTTAGAATTGCACATACAGTAGAATGACCGAAAACCGAATGCGATCCATGCAGTATATGAAACCGGACACTATCCGTATATTGAAAATCATCACATGCGGGAAACGTGCTAAAAGAAAAAGCAAAATAGGTGCAAAATGTCACAATTTTACCTTTATTGTGGAAAATAATCACTTATTTTTCACTGTACCATTGTACACCTTCGGAAATACGCTGCAAGGTCTCTCATTCTCTTGAGCAGCAGTAGTTGAGTAGGACAACACTCTGATTGTTGTTTGTACCACTCCATAGCTGTCTTTAATGCAGAAAACACGCCAGCAGTTTTCCTTTTCTTCGAGCCATCTTCTGAGCAAAATTTGAAATGGTTTCTCGGCTTTTTTTATGTCAGAAATTGTTGATTTTCCAACGTGATAAAACTGTGCCAGAGACGCTCCCCTTTCTCTTTCACGAGACGGTTCAATATTTCAAGTTTTTTCTCTATGTTCAAGATCTTGCACTTCCGTTTTGAATTCGAAGCCATAGCCGTTCACAACTCAACAAAAAAGCACATATACACCCCCTCACTTGGAAACAAACTGACCTAATATTCCGCGCAGATGTTTACCAAATCACTCAACTGTAATTCCCTAAATATCCCTGACCTTGGGTTTTTCCGTCACTTTTGGCCTCGCACGAAATAACTATTGAGCATTGCACTGTTCGAAAACGTATTCATATACAGTACATGTAGTTGACAAAAAAGAAAATTGGATCGGATATTTGACGTTTCGGATAATAAACGTTCGGATAAACGACGTTCTACTGTAGTATATTATATAAATATAAAAAGTTAGAGAGAACATCTTTATTTCTAATTGAAACATAAGTTTAAATATTAATTCCATGGAAAACTGTCCTGTGGGGTGTTGGAAAGTGCTGCATCTAAAGTCTAACAATGCTCAAAACTCTATTTTATGTGATGGGAGGGCCGCACCTGCCTAGAAATCCTAGTCGTGAATTCGAGGATGGCATCGTTTCTATCAAGGCAGGATTTCGAATGCGCGTGCAGCTAAAGATCCGCCGTGTATAGGGTTGGATGCAATTTAACGCGGGATTCACCCCAATCCTTTTTATTATTATTATTTTTATTGTACACGATAAAAGATGTTTTCTGCCCGTAAAATTAGCCTAATAACATATAATTTTAAGCTATAAAATTTCAATAGAACCATTGCTCTCCTATTATGTCATTTGGTATTATTTCAGCAAAAGTATTATAAGTTCTGAGTGTTTTTCTCTCCGTAATATGAAATTGTATTTTTCGAAAAACTTTAGCTATTCAACATCAGGCCATTTGTATAACAATGGACTGGTTTTTGAAATCAAACTGTTTGAATTTTGAATTATAGTCAAATTGTTTATTTTTTTCACTTTAACGCTCTATCATTAGTTAATTCAGCGGCTGCCTATTTATTTTGTAGAATAATTATAGGTACAGTGCAAAATTATTAATCTATTACACATTTTGATTTGGTTATTCATTACATGAAACACTTTGGTCTAAAAAAATAACTGAATTATATACTTTAACAGTAACATGTATTAGAAATAATTAATTAATAACATATATTAAACTTTTAATTAAAAACAGTAATAAAACTGCTAATTTTTATGTGGTTTGTGTAACTATCATTAGAAAAATATACTCCTTAAGAAATGGGATTCTTATTTGTCAATTGAACTATTTGTCCATATTCAAGCAGCTTTTTGTACAATACGAGGGACGTTCCAAAAAAGATTTTGTCATTATTTTTTTCCCATGAAAACTATTGCCAGAAAAAATACAACATGTCATCATGAACTACACATCTTGCACTGTTACACATCTTGTTACAGCGTTCATTCGGTTTGAAAAAAGACCCGGTACTCTGCGACGCAAGAAGTCGTCCCCCAACCTGCTCGACTTAAGCATTGTTTTGGAAGTTACGCTCCGAGAATGCGTCTTTCAATGCAAGGAACAGGTGAAAGGCCAATGGAACACTGTTGTTTTCATTCGTGGATGTAGAGGGATGCCCTCTTCGACCTGCCTTCTCTGAACATGCAAAGCAACCAACCATTTGACGAAACATGATATCTGCACCATACAAGGTCTGCAGGCGTTCATGGGATGACGCACGAGCTTTTCTCATGTGCCCTTTCTTACCGGATAACAGCACGCACTTTCACTGGCGCCTGCCTATCACCGTGTTCTGATCTCCAGCATGCCGGTCTACTGGTGCTCTCTTTTATTCAGCGCATGCGCCATTCTTTCTACGCTCATCCTTTTTTCCGTCACTGAACCAGCAACGGATGTTATTTCTTAAGGCGTTTGGTTTTTTTACCTGGTGTACTATCTCCGTTTCCTAAGAATGACAAAACTTACTTTCGGAACGTCTCTCGTACACTCTATATAAGTTAATCTCTGGTTAAAATCATAATTTCTTCAAATACCGCTATATTGAATAACCGGAGGTTTGACTGAGCCTTAAAGGGCTGCGGTAACCCAGTGGACAAGGTATCGGATCATGGCAGGCATGTCATGAGTTCGAGCCCAGTACCACTAAAGACCCACCATGTAGGGCAGTGATGCACGTTAAATCTGTCGAGAGCTGAAACGTCGTGTGGTGGTGGTGTGGTGCGGTAGTTAGGAGAGGGGAGAGGGAGTGCCAGCTCAGGTGTCGTCCACGTCACTTGACCATGATTCAAAATGACGTGGTACGTCGCCAAAAGCCCTCGTGTAGCTGAACAATACGACGTTAATATTCACTCACTTGACTAAGCCTTAAAGTCTTGAAGTTCTTGGTTTAAAAAACTTGAGAGAGAGAGCGATCTCGTCAAATGAAGGCTTGGTTCAATGTCTATTAATTAAATTAAATTAAATTAAATTAAACAACAGCTAAACCAGAAGACGCGTATTTTGATTCTCGATGGCTTGTCTATTGGTATATAAAGGAGAAAAGTTAACGAATTGTTCTCTCTTAGCATTTTTCTCTTTGATAACTCGGGAAGCACATAATCATAAAACTTTATCTCCGCCACAGTGAAATTGAAAAAAAAGGAGAGAGGGATAAAAATGATACTTTTCAATCACAATACAAACCAGTGGATATAAAAAAAGAGGAAAATGATCCCGCGCAAGACCCATTCATTTCATCTACAAAAGAGGTTTGAAGAAAAAAAAGTTTTAATCGCAAACCGGCAGAGTGTTCTAGCCATCTCTACCTCTCTAGTAATAAGCCGTTAGTACAGAAAAGTGAAATACATAGATGAAACAAAAGTTGGCGTTCTTTGATCTTTCTAGAAGAGGGTGATTCAGCGAGAATGATCCTGGAGGAAAAAAGGTAAAAACTTTCCCCCTCTTTCTCTCTCTCTACCCCAGAAGAAACTGTGATGGAAGCTGACAAACAAAGTAAAGGAAAAGAGAAGGGGAAATACAAGAGAAGTAAAAAAAGAGAGAAAAATTCTTAATAGTTCTTTCAAAGCAAGAAATCTCTTTGAAAGAAGGTTTCCTATCAACTAATATTGAAGTACTTACTCTTTTAAGGCGCGTCGTTCCACGGACAAAGAAAAGCTTCTTTTACGCGAACAAAAATTCCCTCCCCTGAGTGGTGAGAGGGAGGAAGTGAAGATATTATTGGCGGAAAGGCTCCCCTGGTCTTTAATGACCGCAGTAATTGGTCTCAGGTATAATTGAGAACATTTTTGGAAGTTACTTTTTCTTTCGCCAGGACCAGACATACCCTTCAAAGTGGTATGAGTCTCATCAAACAACTTACTCTTCTCAATGGCCTACTAATGTAACTTTACTTTTCTCTAACGATATAAAGGCTTTTGCCCTAAGAAAATAGTTTAAGTTGCTCTTACTATTACAGTAATTACATCTCTAAGATGCAAATAATTACAAGTATAACATATTTGAAGGCGAAAGAACTAAAATGTTATATAACAGTAGCCAAATACAAAATGAATTTTTTTAATCTTTAATCAAATTTATCATACACATCAAAACACTTTTCAAATTTTGAATATTTCATCATATAATTACTTTAAATATCTTCCACCTAAACAAGTACAAAATATTTTCTTTAGCTAGTCATGTGTTTCATTTTTTCTTTAACTGAAAGGACAATATATTTTTACTCGTGATTCAAATAGTAATCTTATAGAGATTTATATGCAAAAGCATGTTTTTTGACTGTAATATTAAAATCATAAATACTATAATGCTCTTTTATCCAAACAAATTTCAGGGTGTTTCGAATTGTAATTATTTAATGGAAATTTTTCAGTTTTTTGTTTAGTAATGGGGATTTTTTTTCTGCTCGAAGATTTAAAAATTCAATTATTATTAATTTATATTCATTCCTGAAGCTTAAACCTGATTAAAATGTATTTGTATACAGTTGGTAATTTTAAAAAGACTATCAATTTTAAATGCCCTAAAGGCGGAATATAAATTTACATAAAATAATAAATTTCATCATGCCAACCTCTGAAACATTCCTTCAAAAATTGCAAAATTTCTATGCTTTTAGGACAAAAAACATTTTTATGTTAAAGTCAAAATAGTTTTAAAAGAATAATTCATAGTTGTTTGTTTGTTTTTTCATTTTTGAATTCGCATATAGTAATAATTCTACACTTTTTACGCATACTGTTACGCACATCATGCTCACATATTTTTTTCAAACCCTATGTACAGCTCTCTTTAAAATAGCAATAATTTCCAGGAACGTTCTAGTATCAGTTTTAATAATAGAACGTTTAGTTTTGATTCTAAGAACATTCATTCGAAAAACAACATTTGTGTTGAATATCAATTCAAAAAAAGTTAATTTAAAAGAAATTTTTATAATCTTATTTAAAATAAAATGCATTTATTTCCCCATGACTAATGTATAAAAAAACTAATAAATGTCTGCACTTGATTACTTACTTAAAGGGAAAAAAATTAAGAACTGTTGTCAGAATAATGACTACAACGTCAAATGCGAAAAGAGATCCATGCCCAAACCAACGCCCGATGTATTTGTACCACTTGTGTTTGAGAAGGCTTCTTTTTTTCTTGCTACTTTCACCTGAAGTAACTCCTCCTCGTTTCTTCCTCTCGTTTATGACGTCATAAGGGTCTATTTCATTCCTTCATGGTCTCATCTATTATCACGTTCTCTTCTCTTGCCTTTCCATCCTCTATTCTACTTCTATTTTTTTCCCGCCACTTACCTTGTATGGACTCTCTTCTATGAATCGTTCAATCATTCTTCTTAAATTCAGTTCTCGCGTCCACACACCTCTTCTCTGCCTCTTCTTTTTTCACTCACTGATTCTTCTTTTTTTCCCATTATCTTTCTTTTCCAAAATTTTGTTTTTCATTAAGCTTTTGTAAGTTTAAAGCTCAAACACGAGGAATTTTAGTAGGATGGTTTTACCCACTGTTCCCCCCAATCCCTTGATAATTTTCATGCAAATGGAACGTATTTTTTATCGTCAAAAAAAAAATTTCCTATTGATAGTGAAACTTTTTTTTCTTCTCTATGAAACGAAAAACCAAACACTTGTACGGTTGGGTTTTCTGCCCTCCTATATAAAATAAATTTTGCCATCATCCGTGAAAGGAAGTTGAAAGAAAAAAAAGATTTTTTTTTCTAAGTGTTTTTTTTTCCCCAAGGAATCGTAAGAGAAATTTTTTTTTTACCCTACGAATTCACACACACAGATACCTATAATTGGACTTTGCTGTTTACACATCTTTTCAGTTTTATAAAGGATTTTCTCGGTGGAATTGAATAGGTGATACTATGAAAAAAAACACCAGAATTTTTGAATTAGAGGTTTTTTGAAGATGGATTTGGTTAATTTATGGTTGGTTGCGTCCAAAACATATATATATTCTGCCAAGTAAGAATCGCAAAAAAAAGAAATTCTATAATTATATCAAGATTTGATAATTAAAAACGTATAAAAATAGAATTGGCGCTTGAAATTCTTAAATTATAAAAAAAATTTCAATTGATAGCATTTAAACAGATTATATAAAATAAATGTACGTTATGTTGAATGATGTTGAAAAGATAGTCAAAAAAGCAGCGACAAAGCAAACAATTTTTTTACAAATTCAAAAAATAAATATATATTTTTCGTTTGATTAGCGACTGTAAAATGTCGTTTATTAATTTTTAAAATGTTTTGCTCAAATAATCAGTCATTAGCATTTTTAAGAAAGTATTTCTAACGTACATGTGTTTTTAAACCAATTATTTTAAAATGAGTAGTAAATATTTTTGCTTTTTTATGTAACTTACTATGGATATATTGAGGTTGTAACCGCTCGTTATAATTGTGACCGACTGTTCCAAGTAGCAGAAGCGCCCTCCAACGACCATATATCTTCAATAGAGGTCAGGTTAGGAGAGGGTAAGGTCGCTATGAATAACTGCCCATGTTCTTTGCCCGTTATTCAATTCCTACTATTAGCTCTCACTCTCTCTATATATATTTATTTATTTTGGTGGAATTTTCAATCGTTTTACAAAATACATTTTATAGCGCTCAATTGAGCTGAAATTTTATATGCATCATTATTTTGGATGACAATATAATAATTTAATTATAATTAATAAAAATTAATTGATTACAACTAATTATTTAAATAATTACAAACACAGTCATGTTGGCATAATTTTTGGCGACTTGTGTCAAAACTTAAAAAGGTTTTTTCTAGCGTTTTAAAACATTCAGTTGAACTGAAATTTTATAGACATGATTGTTTTGGATGACAATACGATACTTTAATGATAAATAATAAAAATTAATTAGCACTTAATGTTGTGATTCTGTCCTATGTATATACATATTTATATTAATTGTAACTATTTAATAAAAAGTAGCTAAAATAAAAAATTTCTTTGTCGATCTAAGTAGGAATTGACTTAAAAAAAAAATTTATATTATTTGTTTTTATTAACGATATGTATTTTCTAACTTAAATCAACAATTGATTGCTACATTAAATGAGACTTTACTGAACCCAATCCCGAATTTGTCACCTTTAATTTAATCTTTAACATCCAACGCTCTATAACAAAGGGGGGCGTCAAACTTTCGACCCTCAGCGAAGATTTTTGCGTCCCGGCCAGTATTTCCACGCACAATACTATATAATAAAATATCAAAATTTCTCCCGAAATAGGAAAGATAGTGACAGAGAAGAGATGTCAAGGGTCAGGACGTTGACATTAAATTTTTATATATGTTTATTATGACGTATTTTTCAAAATAAACCTAAGTTTCTGTGAATAGTGATTTTTTTTTGGCCCACCTAAAGTTAAGCCTTGTTTGTATGGACCAAGTTAGCCTTTGAGTTTGACACTCTTGCTCTACAAGGTGAATTTAGGAAATTTTAAAATTGAATCAATGGGAAAAGATTTTAGTAAAACTTTCCAATAATTCATTTCATCCAAATGTTTTTAAACTCAAACAAGTGAACAATTATAAAGCTTGCAGTTATTTAATTATTATAAAGACTAATGTACAGATATAATTATTTTCATTAACCGACGAGCTTCTTTTCAATTAATCATGGATACGTGAAACGCTATCAACGCCATGTTTTTCTTCAATAGTGAATTCCGCAATTTACTAATCGAATTCAAACGTACTCCGGAACCTCCTGAATCAGCAAATTTAGGAATTTTTATTTGCGCAACATAAACAAACGCGCCACGCGAAAAAGACTGCTTCAAAATCCCAGAGAAAATTTTAGATAAAGCAGATTCGTTCAACAGAAATAAAATGGATGCTCTGAGTTAATTCAGTGCTGTCTCTAGTACATTAAACTGAATGACTTTATTTTAGCAATAAAGTACGCGTTGAGCCTTATTTGCTAAAAGGATTCTCTTCATTTCGACTGAATTCAAAGTTTATTCTCAAAACTTCCATTATCCTCAGCGACTTAGTGAACAAACAGAACAGTTCCATTCCTCTACCATATCCACTTCCACCTCAGCACAAAAGCTTTTGTGTAACTGCTTCTAAAGCGAAACTCTCGCTTCAAATCGCCGCTAACAAAGACAACCTAAAACTAGATGCAATGAAGTACTACTATCGAACTGCAGAGGGCGCTTTACGCCAGAGTAGAAAAATTGACGCCATTTTACAATGGAAATGGAATTTTAAGTAAAGGTGAGATGAAAATTAGAATGTAATTGGATACTGAGCTCCAGAACTCTCATTAATAACAGTCTCATGCTCATTTCGAGCTGTAATTGTTTTTTTTATCCCCAAGTCAAAACTATTTCAAAGCTGATTAGCAGACTTTCGTAAACTGTACTTTACACTTCATTTTCAAAGTCTTTGAATTTTAATAGATCGCGCATGCAAATGATATCAATATTTTAACAGATATTTAACCATTGTAAAAATCATTATTAGATGGTAAGTGCACAACATAAGACTTCTCTTAGATCTTTTAGAGTTAAATCACACGCGCATTTGAAAACGTGAATGATTCAAAAAGGCAAATGCATTATTTATAAACTATTTAGAATTCATTCACTGGATTCCCGTACTTTTCAGGATGAATAGTTCGTTAATTTCAGTAGAAATGTAGGAGTCTTCCGTCTGAAGAATTCCGTTGATGAATAAGGAGTGTTAATGATTTAAAAACTCTTTTGTAATTTTAGAAATCCCCTATTCAAAAAAAGGAAATAAATGGTTGTATTTTAAACTATTTATTCTACTCTAGACGGCTGATCAGTTGCACGTTGAAAACTGAAGTGAATTACAGTTATCAAAACTAACATTTATTTCCAAAGTACCATTTCGTACAACTTTAAATTTATCTCTAAGGCTTTCATAATCACATTTCTAGTGTTTGCAATTGCATACCACTTACACCATATGATTTTATGCTATATAGAACACTAACTGTTATCCGCCCGTTCCATTGGGTATTTTTCATAACATAATCAGACAATACTTCATTTTTAAGTTGTTGTTACCTAGCATAAAGCTTTTGGTTGTATTGAAAAACCTTCGTATAGCCCTCACATTAAAAAAGGACAGGACTTGAACTTCTAAAATGGAAGTACTTT
>BMAV01018720.1:78871-106098 GCA_019973955.1 Trichonephila inaurata madagascariensis | reverse complement strand
TTTTGGTTGTATTGAAAAACCTTCGTATAGCCCTCACATTAAAAAAGAACACGACTTGAACTTCTAAAATGGAAGTGTATCTCCACTTAACAGAAAAAAACACACACATTTGCCAAACTTCATATCTGCGGGGCGAAAGTTTTTCGAAAGTTTTAAAAAATAATAATAATAAATAAATCGAAAGTTTTTGTTTAATACGACCCCGCAACTCTGAATGGGACTCTATTTTCTCAAATCCCGTTAGCGAATCTCTACTCAACAAGAGAATCATGGCTTCCAATTTTCAAGTTTATAGGTCTAATTGTTCCAGAGATCTCGTGATGAGTGAGTCGCTTTTCTCCTTTATATATAAAAGAGATAAATGAGGGGGGTTTAAATAAAATAAAGGTTCTAGTAATGACAAATAGATAGACTAGTTGACCTTTTTGAATTACTTTTCCATGATAGAACAATTCTGTTTCATTTTTTCTTACCTTTCATTACGCGATTACACATACAAGCCTGCCCTTTTCCAGTATTCTGTTTTACTTCTTTTAGTCACTCAATCGACTAAGTCTTGTAGATTTCGTTACTTTTCGAATGGATCTATACAGATGGGAGAAAAATCCACTCAGAAACCATCTGTAACAAACTAATCCTCGCAGTTTTAATCCAATACTTGTGAAATAAATCGAACTTCTTTAGGTCAGAACTTATGGCACGCGCCCTTTGCATTTCCTGTTTTTGGTACATTCGTTAGCATTTTATTCTTCTGCGGCGGATTGCAATTCATCAAACGGCGTGCGTGAATGCTGAAAACTTCTTTTTCCAATCGTACTCCCTCTTTCTGGAACACAAGATTTTTTTAATCTGTTACGCACACAACGCTCGCCAAACAAAGTTCGAGGCAATTCTTCAACCAGCTTCTGCATTCACCACTTAGTAAACACACCTTCGGTAATAAATCCTTTTTCCTTTTCAGCTCTGTCGGTGAAAGATTTCTGGTGATCCATTATACGGGTATAAATTTTCTCAACCCCTTTCGACGATCCAGACTTAATAATGCCCACCTCTATCCCCTGGAGTAATTAAAGTGAAGAGTTCTTTCACGTATAAAAGGGGTTTTATTTATTTATTAGTCTCTGCTTTTTTTTCTTTCCACAAGTCTCCCTCTCCCTTCTTTTTCCTCTTCAACGTGATTCTATATGAATGAGGAAAGAATCTGGTGCAGTTATAAATTGGAGGGCACTCAGTGAAAAATACGGGTTCCTTTGTTCGTCGCTGAAGTGTTGGTGATAAATGTTGGAAATCTTGTATTTTCTTACGGTGTTCTCAGGATTGGGACTATTTATAATAAAATTCTTTCTTGTTTTAATTGTCAGAAACAATGCTCATGTCCCCACAGATGCTTAAAAATATCTGAAAAGTGTCTGGTACTCTAATAAGAAAAAAGTACTTTCCGTTTAGATCGTTATCAAATAATGTGAGGTGTAAATTTAGTTTCATGCTTAGAGGTGCTCTGGAAATGTACTTTTATCTTTTCTACGAACGCATTAAACATGGATATTATAATTTTAGTAATTTAGAATAGAGTTTATAGAAGACTACGAAAAGTTTTTCTTGCAACTTCTTTTTGTTCACTCAAACTCTTTTGTTTCAAATTAAATTTGATTAATGTGTTGAATATTTATATATTGCATCTTAAAATACATTAATATAAATGTTCTATATGAAGAGGGGGGATTACAGATATTTTTTTAAATGGGTCTTTTAAGGGGTAATAAAAAACAAAGAAGAGTTTAAGAAGGAAAAACATGCCTGTAAAGTTGTTTGATGGTTTAGTAGCACAATATTCGAACAAATATAAAACACTCTGTTAGATCCAAAAATTCCCTCGAATTTATTTGTTTTTTGAATCTTAGTTTCCATTTTTTAAAATAAAATTTCTCATTTCCAGATTATAAACTCAGAATTAAGTACGAGGATTTGTTTAATGAATATTTACCATATGAAAATGACTCATTCATATTATTTAAAAGTTTTTCTGTTTTTTGCTTTGTGTGGAGTCAACTCATTTAATACTTTTGTAAAACACAAAAGCAATCTATTAACTTCCTCTTTCGATTCTAAATTAGTCATTCATATGAAATGTTCTTTATTTTTTTCATTCTCGGACTTATTTTATGTTTGATGATTAAAAATTACCAAATAATCATTTCCCCAAACATTTTTAGCAGTTATACGAAATTCCGAAATGTGTATATACTAATGCCATCTATCGTCCAAGTTGAGAACTATTCTCATTTAATCGAACTGCTAAGTAATGAGAAAGAGGGTCAATTTACATTCATTTCAAAACATGACATGCAAAAAAAGAAAAAAAAAGATTAAAATAGACACTTTTCTGTTAAATTTTCACACGATTCAAAGTAAGATTCGCGAAATTAGTGAGTAGAATTTAAAACGTGTGTTTTTCCTCCATAAAATTAGTACATGCGCATAACTTAAAAACTGAATATAGGATCAATACTCTGATTTATAGTATGTTGTGTATCTTTTATCAATTAAAAAGTAAATACTCAATCGTTCTGTAAATGTACATAGTTTTTAATGTTGACTATTTCAAGTGAGACATCAGCTATTCGATATAAACATGTTTTAGCCTTTGTTTCTTCCATAAAACCCTTCGCTAATGAACATCTTGGAAATTCTTTCACTTTAACACGTATGAAATGCAAATAAATTAAGAAAAATATGAATCTGAATGAAAAGACAATTAACAGAACGAACTTAATTTAGTTAACCTCCAGTTAACTTTTCTCTTGGAACAACATGTCTTTTAGTGACGAGTCTCATAATTTTGAATCGTAATCTAGTGACGAAAGGATACCTGAACTGGTACCTCCCACTTCTAACTCACCTTCAATTCTACTTCACGATTTCGAGGTTTAGTTAAAAGTAACAAGGGACAGCCATTATTGTTTCCTACGATAGTTATGCAAAAATAGGGTGGTCGCTGAAGCCTAGTGGTGATAGTCACGGCGTGTCATGAGTTCGAACCTAGTGACACTGAAAACCCACTGTGTAATTTGTCGAGGCTCAATGTCCTTCCACTGGCTCTGCGTATTAGTTTGGAGAGGGAAGTTGCCAGTTCAGATAAGTTCTCATTACTTGGCTATGATTCAAAATAAGGAGTTCCGTCGCCAATAGTCCCCGTGATACTTTACAGTGCGCGATGTTAATATATACTCACTCGCTCTATAAAAACAGGATACAAACTGGCGACTCCTCTGGAAATCGTCACCACAAAATTCGGGATCATAACTATAATACAGTTAAAGTGACAATAAAAGCGCATTACCAGAAAACTGTTTCTTGTTGCCAGAACAATAATGCAATTTACATGATTAGTTATTCATAACAAATATTAAATATACTTAATTAAAACAAAGCACCGATGCATTAATTTATTAAAGACTTGTAAACGATATTGTTCTTGATTTTAAACAAGAACATTTTTTTTTAAAAAAAGTGCGTAATGATATACTTTCTGTTCAATGAATTATTAGTTGCATCTCTGTCACCAAGAATAAGTTTTAGTTCCTAAAAATAGCAATAAGTTGATTTTCTTATGTAAATTTGCACGCACATTCTGAAACCTTTCCGGGGATTCTTAAAAGGCTAGCTAGTTTCGAGTTCAAAAAAAAAAACCACGCGCGAAAAATCAAATTGATTTTTCTAATGCTTCCTTACAATTATGTTCCGAAAAGTTTCTTGTGCAAATTTAGCTTGTTTTAAAGAAATTCTTTTATCTAGAACAGTTCTATAGGGTAACTTTCTAGTGGCTGGAAAGTCAATAATTTGAGATTTCCTAAATTCAATTCGACTGAAGATCGTTATCTTATCGAGAGTGCTGGATCATAGCACCAATTAGAATTCAAAATGTCATCGCGTGCAGACAGAGTTATCAGCTCGGGTATCGTCATCATTTGATCAAAGCTCAGAATGGCGAAGTCTGTCATCAATAGTACAGTTACTGAATTCTATCACAATTTTATTTGAATAGAAACGAAATTAAATAACATTGCGAGGAGATTCGAAATGACGAGGAATAAATGTATTTTGATCCCATTTGAACCAATTAAAATATATAGTCCAATATCGTGAAACAAAAAAAAAAGGAAACTTTTGGGGCTACTTCAAATCTTGGAAGATCCCAATCCCCTCCTGTCTTCCCGATACGAATTTCAGAAAGAAACGAAATTGATATTTTCTTTTATTCTGAAAAAATTCGTGAGATCTTTTTCTCTCTCTCTTTTATTTTATTCCGTCTACTCTGTGACGATATGTAAGCGAATCAAGTGCTGTAATTATCTCTAAACGAGCGACCGAAATTACTTCTGGGATTTGCCGAACACTCCCCAGCGTGGCAGCGCAGAGAGAGAGAGGAGGATGGGAGGAGGGCTGGGGAAAAAAAAGAAAAAAAATTAGATTAGAATTAAGAAAAGTGCGAAGGAAGGAGGACAGGAATGAAAAATGGTGCGTCCCATTCAAAGGCAAAAATGGGTTCTTTTCATCGCATTTATAGCTTTTTATGCTCTTTCACCTTTACGACCGTGCAGTGGGAAAAAAGAATAAAAAATGGTATCGTGGACTCGCGTTTCCGCATTCGTCTTTATTTCCTCGCCTCATTTTTATCTCTCGGTAAACTACATTTTCCGTCTTCCTGAAGAAAAAGCAACATTTTTATTCCTGCAGAAGAAAAACACGTTTTAAATCTTTCCCAGAATAGTTCATTCTCACCTCTTTTGTGACAAAATGTCCCTGGCATAATATCGCTTGTCACGCGTGAATGGGAGGATGTAATGTACTACCAGGTTGTTTTTCTCTCTTGTTTTTATTTTGAGAAATAAAAAAAATGGACGCATCCGTAATTTTTTTTTCCCCTCCCGAAAGTCGGTTGTGTTTCTAGTGAGTTTCTTTTTGCTTTGGCACTAAAGTTTCGGAAGTCGTGAGTGAGTTGGAATAATTTATGGTACACGCGAGATGAATCTGCGGTAGATGTCAGTCTTTGCAGTTTACTCGGATAACTATTCAAAATAAATAGCGAATAAACTAGTTGCTTTCTCATATGCATATTTATTTTCGGCTTGTTTTTTAAAGAATATTTTAAAATACAGTCGAACCTCTATATTGCTAATTTTTCTATAGAGCGAACTTTTTCCTGGAACCTTGAACATTTCACGATTTTCTTCGTAAAATAACCTCTCTATAGAGAAGTGCATTTTCTATATAACGAACTTTTTCTTTTCTGATTCAGTTTTTTTTCTCCATATTTTTAAAGTATTATTCAAGCACATTTTAAGTTATTCTCTTTTTAACACATTTTATGGTGGTTATCTTGAACTGGTTTTATTAGATTCTAACTCGCCGAGAACAATAGTTCTGGACGTTTCGTCCAAGAAGTGCAACCTTTAACCCCCATTGTCCTGTTCACCAGAAACATCTTCGATATACCTTTTCACACTAAGTGGAGTTGTCCCGTGTCCACGTGTTCTAGTTATAAAATAATGGATGTTTAATATTACTTGTATGCGACATTCTTTTTTCTTGTTTTCCTTGCAGGTTTTTTTTTATAGGTAAGATATATAAAATAAATATATATTAATTTTAAAAAAGTGTGAATAATTACTTCTTTTAATTATAGTGTTCATGAATTTAAAATTTGTTTTTTGTATTTTATAAAGCATATTAAAAGATGAACCTGTATATAACGAATTTTCCAAATAACGAACTTTTTTCGACTGCAAATATGACCTAATCTCACCTCACGTCCATCGTTTCTTTCTATTGCTTTTTTTATTTCAAATGGGGCTGCTTATTGGTATTTTTACTATTGCGAAGCTGTTATCACTTTTTAGTGTGGCACCATATAGGTAGATACCAATTGACATAATGTAATTTTGACCCCCAGTGGGAGGCACCTCAGCTCTGACGATGCGATACTGTTCTAGGAATTTAATTTTGCCAAGAGTACCCAAGCCAATTAGGTACTCAAGATATCTTTAACATGCCGCATAATCATACGATATGAACACTGTCGATTTTCTGCATCATAAAAATCCATCACCTTGGGCCGGGGTCGAACTCGCAAACTTACAAGGCGTTTTTTAAAGGCCTTTTTTAAACCTTAAAATGAAATCAAATTATTTCCTAAATTCCTATTGAATTAGTATTGTACGAAAGTAACATTTTGACTGTTTGAGATGGATCTTAGAATTTGAGAACAATAATATTTTCAACTGGCAGGCAGTTAGAAAATCATAAATGTATCGAAAGATATTTAAAAAATAATTTATTATTTTTTCAAGCAACTTAAAAATAACCAAACTTCTTTAATTGAATATACTAATACATCATTGTTTTTAAAAAAAATAAATATCAATCAAAATTTATATGTCAGGTGAGATAAGAAATCTATCACACCTACTACAGAGATTAAAACATTCAACAGATAATTTATATTTTATTAGTAATATATAAATTGAAGTTATGTATAATAATAAGTTCAATAAATGTGAAACTCTGTATAGAAAAGAATAAAAAATAAATATAAATATGATATCAAAAATATAAAAGTTATTTAAACACTTTTATAATAAACTTTAATTTTATTTTTAGCTCTGATAGTGGTGTGTATAGAAACACGTTCTTAAATCTCTTTCAACGGGTTAACCTTTTTTTATAAATTGTTGGGTAAATTTGTATAGTTCAGTTTGTAGCACATCTACATCTTGATGCAGTATAGTACAGTGAAAATTGTAGACCGATTTTGATATTTTCTTATGTATAACGAAGCTTATAAAATATACAAATCGAAAAATGTCTGTCAAGATGACGAAGATAGTATCCAATATGTGAACTTCTATATAATGCTGTGTAAAAACTAACATGCCTCCATACCATTTCATATTAACAAAATATCAACACCCTCTCGTTAAGCATACGTGGCCACGGTACCTAGTGGTCAAGGTCACAGACACGTGGCTGGCATGCCATGAATTCGAGCCTAGTGCCGTGTAAAGGGGGCTACTGCACGTAAAATATGTCGAGGCTCAAACGTCCTCCCGTTGGTGTGATGTTGAAGTTAGGAGAGAAGGTGCTAGGTCAGATGTCGTCCTCGTCACTTTACCATGGATCGAAATTAATATAATTCTCATTATCTCCGAATATGTATGTGTGTGTTGTTGGTGTTGCTAATGTACTTGTCTGATAGTGTCAGAGTGAGTGAAAATTAACTTTGCACTATTCATCTACTCGAGGGCTTTTGGCGAACGACCTTGTCATTTTGAACCATGGTCAAGTGATGAGAACGACACCTGAGCTGGCACTCCCCCCACACACACTTCTCCTTACACTACACCAATGGGAGTACGTTTGAGAGTCGACAGATTTAATGTGCATCTCCCCCCCCCTACACGGCGGGTCTTCAGCGGTACTAGTCTCGAACTCATAACACGCCAGCCACAAGTCCGTTACCTTGACTGCTAGGCTACCGTGGCCACCTGACGGTGTCAGATCGAGGCCCATCGTGGATGTACGCCTGTCCTTACCCGTAGCTTTGAGCACCATCTGGATCGATTCCACCCCAATTTTGAAGTAGATCACCCTGGAGGTAGTCAGGGGCCTCCCACCTCTCTTCCCGTTCCACCAACTTCACGAAAGGACTTGCGGCTCGACGGCTATTTAAAGTATCCCTATACCGTAAAGGCACTATACATTTTAAGACATCCATGCCTTCTCCTGGAATCGAACCGACGCCCAACAGCACAGCAGTCGTCGCTAACCACTATACCGGATGGGCAGCGTATATATATAATCAATAATAATTTACTAAGTTGCTAAAGATCTAAGGAATCAAAGCAAAAATACAAGTATAATTATAGACAATATAGGCCAGAAATAAGATGGCTTCATCTGTACGACAGCAAACTTTTAGCCTTAGGCACTAAAATTGCAGATTTATATATACTGCCTGTCTTCCAGATTTTATTTAAAGACTATCCCCAGTTTATCATAAAATTGCAGCAATTTTTTAAAAATATTATGTATCTGAAGTATCACATCATTCAACTCAATATTTAAAGTGAAACTTTTTGTATACTTCAGGAAAGAAGGTTAAAAAAATTTAGCTTAAAAAATACATGAGAAACAGTTACAACACAAGCACTGCAAATTGAAAAAAATTTAAGATCAAATTTAATGAATAAAATTATGCTTTGTTTTGGGTAACTATTATATGTTAAACCAAAGTTATATATTAGTGTTCTATTACTATTTCATTTATTATTGAAAAAAAAAAGGATTTATAACTTGCAAAAAATATTTAACCTATATATAATCCCAGACTGAAGAAAAAGTTAAAAATTACTACTACATCGAATTCGGAAGTTCAAAATTCATATAACTGGACTAAAAGGATAATTGTTGAACAATAATTTAAAATATTATTTGTTATGCGAGTTTTAAAGAAATGTATGCAAATTTAGAAAATTTACTTACCAACATGAAGACCAATAATTTCTTTTTATAATAAAAAAAATAAATATTATGAAAATGTTGAAAAAAAATGTTTTCAACTTATAAATAAAATTTTCATTTGATGATTAAACTGAGTATTTCTTAGCATTTCAAAAGGGTAAATAGTAAAAAGGTTACATGTTTCCTTAAAAATCGTAAAAGTCATTTTCAAAATATTTACTAAACAGTAATAAAATATATTTAACTTTATTTATAATGTGCATTATTGAATAAAAAGGCGAATGTGATTTCGTCCAAAAGATTAATGATAATATTCCGAAAAACAGCCTACATACTCTAAGCAGATATGTTTAAATTTAGTCGATGCTATTTATTTTTTCCTATAAAAAGATATTCTAATTCCAAGAAATTATAAAAATATAATATTTAAAAATAAAAAATAAGCATACAGCAGCCTCTAACATAAATTAATCAACTAAATGAAAATTTATAACATGATTTTCAGTGTGAAGAACTTTATAAGATTGATGTAGAAAAAAATTTCAAAATAGAATTATATTATTATATATTTGATTACTTTATATTAAGCAAACAGACTGAAAGGAATTTTCTTTCATACAGTGCATTTAATTCGACTATTTATTTAGTCATGAAAAATCTTGTTTCCTACACAGCAAATATTTCTTAGAAAAAAACTCTGTAAAACTATTCAAATACTTAGCTTATACATCTCTATCATCATTAATATTTCTTTTCCTGAACAATTTAAATAACTACGTTCTGCATATATTTCAATGTCTTATATATTCAACGTAAATAACTTAAACAAAAGCCCTTTTTTTTCAAAAAATATGTAAGAGAACATTTAGTTTAAAAATATATATATAATTATCAGAAAAGTAGTTCATTGTTAAAGCATTTTAATTCTAGTGTCATTTCTATGTATTTAATTTTTCTAACTTTCAGGGAAAATTTTCGTTTTTTTTAATCAACTTAATCTTTAGAAATGAAATGCGATTTTTATTTTCGTTATCATTGAAAATATTTATTTCTTAGTCTGTGAGGAATATGATGATGTAAAACAAAGCTGAAATGAAAGAAAAATTAATTGCATTGATTCAATAGAAATTTCCTATTAAATTGTGGCATGAAAAAATTAGGACTGAAATTATGTTAAAAGAAAAATATCAGTTCATGATAAAAAAAAAATAATCTAAAAAGAAGCCAACTATATGAAAAGACTTTTCCTCTCGATTTATTTTGAATTTATGAAAGAAAGCGATGCGATCCAATTTATAGAACTCTTATTTTTAAAATTTAAAGTTAAATTTTCTTCACCAGTTAATATTTCAAATTGAACAAGATGTTCGAATATAATTAGTAGCTTAGAAATTTTTTGACAAAAAATTCGTTTTTTCATAACAGTGTAGTTCAGATTATTTTAAAAACGTTTTTTTAGAAAAGAATACTCGCATGTAACATGTACCACTGGCATCTTCTCACTTCATTATATAAACAAACCTAATATATAATAGATTGGTTTCCCTATTTTATAGTCAACTCAAATTTTTTTATTTTATGAACACTACCTTTCATTTTAAATTGATCACTATATATAACCCAAGCTTTTTTCAAATTCTCACATTTATATAAGAAGTTTAAGATACATGAGTTTATTTTCAGTAACTATAAAACGAATACTGTAATAAGAACACAATATAGCGTATTTTTAAATGTAATGTTTATAACTTGTACTAAAACATGTTATATTTTTCTTACAGGTTATGCTGGGTATTTAAAAAAAAACCGTCAGTTCACTCATTTTTTGGAAAAAGAAAAATATCTAGCGTTGCGGAAAAATTGTTACTTGAATGCCATGTATTAGAGCCTGATCCAAGTTTTAAAAAAAAAAGAAATTTTAGAATACTAGAATGAAGAGTTTCCAAGAAAAAAAGAATCTTTTGTTTTTCTTTTTCATCTATTTTAATTTGGCACTGAACGGTTTTCTTTACCCTTTTCTCGACTCGGAAAGAAGAAAGAAAACTCAAGAAGAAAAACAAACAAAAACTGTATATAAAATCCAGCGATCTAAATGGATTTTATGATTCGTAGATAATACGTTAGGTTTTTTGCTTACTATCCACACACATGTAGTAGCCATTCATAGATATATCCTTTAAACTACGTTTGCCGCTTTTAAGAAAGAATAAGTATTTAATGAAGATGTGAAGACAAAAAAGAATTATCTTTGTTTCCAAGCCATAGTGAGACCACACGTAGATACACTCAGCACTGTAGAATTAGCGAAGAATAAATACTCAGCAACTGTAAAGAACAAAACAAAGAAACTATTCGATGTTCTTTGTGGTATATATACATAACGTTAAGTAGAAGAAAAACTGCGTTTTTGTTTCGGGTGAAAGATATAAATTAGACTTAAAAAAAAACTTCCCAGTTGAAAAAAAAGAGAGAACGTAGATTTAGAGAATATCTGATATAATCGTTATAAATGATGAATATACTCATTGATCGCCACATACAAACTCTCAAAGATATAAAGTGGCTAAAGATTTTTTTAATATTACTACATTTTTTTTGTTTCTTTATCACAACAGAAGATAGTAGAAGTATGGAAAGATGGTAATGATGAATATGTTTAAAAAAAATTCTTACAACCGTCATATCAGCACAAGAGACTATAACTAACATCGGCACTGTTGTGTTCTTCCAACTTTCCTAGCCAAAGCGAGGACTTGAATAGCTCCTATTACTTTCAGGTGACGTCACGCCAAATTCTGATGACGTCATAAGCCAAAGAACCTATCCAACTCTGGACGAAGATATATTTATGTGTGTGCGAGCACAGTTGATCCATTTTTGGCTCACAAATACCAAATAAACAGTTGCGGGTCCGTATAAACTGCAGATTAATTCTAGACTATGTCCAAAGTTAGCACACATATATACATATATGTTTCACTACAACCAAAGACTTTACATGAAAACTAAAGATAAGAATTATTGGTTTTCCTTACGATGTATAGAATGCAGTATCGAACCAACTGTTTGAAACATTTCTATTATCATTCACCTTTGAAATGTATTTTATCTCCCCCTCTGCACTTTAACATTTTATTTTAGACATTTATCATTACATATACTTCCTCTTGCTTAATACTTGAACTTAAAAATATTAATTTTCTTTACAAAAGGCTTGGGCAAGAGTTTCCATGTAACTCTTAAGAGTGGCATTTGCAGAAGAAGAAAAAAAATTCTCTTTAGTGGACCCAAAGGGTGCAAAAAACGATGAAAACAAAAGAATAATTGTTCTTTAAACTTGATGATACACTATCCAAATTCTATTTAGAGTAGTTGAATTTTCATGAAATCAAATTTTAATGCACATCATGTAGGGGAAAACTGTATACTTTGCACATTCGTAGGACCAAGTGGAAACTCTTGGCCATGTGTACCAGGAATGGTACAGGCCGTACACGATGAAGCCAAGTACCGGTATGTTTTCCTCCGGTGCTCTCTTGACAAACAGGTTGTGACACCTGTAAGAACGTATTTTCCAATAAGTTTGATGAAAGAGTGTTTAGATAATATACTTCCTGTATCTTTCTACACGCTAGAGTACAGATATTGTTAGTTATATATATAAAGTGGATATTCATCATTGTTATGTTTGAGATCGAACATTCCAAGAGGATAAATTTTATTCGTCTTTCATTATTTTTCTGTTCTACTGTGAATACTTTTGCATGATTGTTTGTTTATTTATTTATTTTCAAATGTGTTTTGTTTCCTTTAACGAGTTCAAGATGTAATATACTATTTTCCCATGGATTATATACCACTGCGTATAAATAAATGTTATTTTTATGTATTACTTTTTCATAAGCGTATTTGCGACGAAACAGTTTAATTGCAGAGAATAAATATCAAATGCACGTAGGTAATTTTTAGTTATCTCTCGCAACTCATCTTCCCATCATCAGCAGAAAGGTAATGTTTGATATATTTCTTACGCGGGCCATTTTTCTGATATTCTCACACAAATTAACGAATATCTTTATTAGTAAAGAGTGAAACTGAAGATTAAAATAAATTGAAACAATATATATATATATATCAGGTCTACAAATATCCATCAGTCTATTAATTTTTAAGCACACTCAATCCATTTAAACATCACTCAGTCGATGAACCATTATCGTAAACAGAAATGGGAAAAGATGTTAAGAAAGAGTAAAATTTCTGCAACAGGAAATTTGGTATAACAAGCCTTCAGGTTCTCTCTAGCTATTAACACAAGTATAAATTAATGTCTCATCGAAGCTTTTTAGTTAAATAAATATTCATAGCCATGGGAAAATAATTTCAGAAATATTATTTATTATTATATTTTTATCATGAGCTATATCAATGTATACATGTATATGATATATAATTTTTGCACATGCTTCAGTGAGAACCTTTTTACATTTTTATTACTTAAATTATTTGCACAATTTTACATGTATTTTTCTGTGTTTTTATTTTAAAGATGTCAGTTAATATATGTCTGCGTTTTGATTTTAAATACTATATTTCTATATTTATTGATATTTTTCATATGTTTATAATGAAATGATGGATGTTATGTACATATATATAAATGATTATTGACATTAGTACAAGACCGGTACTTAGTGCCAAAGTATTAATTTTTAACCGTAAAAAGTTCACCTATATTTTGATGATTATACACATACGAGATGCTTTCATTTGATCCTTTTTTTACACATTTTATTTCCCTTATATTTTCTGTACAATTTTGTTTTACGAGCCTATTCTTACACTTTATATATTTATTATGCCTTTATGACTTTCTATTGTTTTAAGCCTGACGGGCTTTAAAGTAAATAGTCATTCCTGAATTAAGAAAATTTTTGCATTTTATTTCAATTTTGACATTCAGATATGCAGAGCTTGTTTTCAGCTTAACACTAGTCAGTTGAATTGAATGGATTACTAGCAACCCCGGTATTGAACTTGAGATTTAAGTTAATGATAAAGCTGTGTATATCAATTTGCATTAAATTGATACAATGAATGCAAAGAAGTCAAAGGCTAAAATTTAACCTTCCAGATTAACTAAGAGTGCAAAATTCATATCAAGTAAATTAAAATAACTGTATTTGAGATTTTGTTCAATTTTTAAACAAATTTTGACATAAGTTGTTAGATGATCTGTTTCTTTAATACTTTAGCATATAGTTAGTAAATGAAATTCTGGATAATTGTAAAAATATTACATCTTATATGATTGGTATAAAATTTATGACAAAAATGTGCAGAAGAGTTTAATATAAAAAATATCTTAATTTGGTTAGTTTACTTACGTGATTTTCAATCGTTAATTTTATGATATATCAAGAAAGAGTACATTTATTTAACATAATACAGAGAACAAATAAAAATTTAGAGGTTTGTTTCAATAATGAACTTACTTCTGGAATATTAACTTCTGATGTATATAAAAATGAAACTATAAAACTCTACACAAATGTAAAAGAATTTTCAAAATAAGTCAAAAAAAATTATAGTTAACATTTTAAACAAAGCGTAATTTTTGTCTTTAATTAAATAGTTATCAAATAAAATTCTACGCATAAGTCCAGAAATTGTTGTGGTTTTTTTTTTTTTTTTTTTTTAATTTTAGAAAGGGAACTGATTAATCAATCTTTCAAATAAGTAATAAATTAAATTGAGTAATAATAGCAGGCTTTCTACACTAACATCTGAGCTTTGCCTTAATTAATTTGTTCATTAATATCTAAAGTGCGCCTGTAACTGGAAGGTTAAGTTTGACTGGAGGCTCGACGACAATCCACTTGCTGAGCGTTTGGTGATAAAGTTTAGGTTTTGAGAAATCCCTTGCATTTGTTTTACCACGAAGCTCGTGTGAAGAAAAAACCCACCTTTCAACCGGAAGAGGAATTTTTTTATTGCTAAGGTAACAACTCCCCATAGAGGGATGTTGTAATAGCAAATACCTGACTTTTACATAGCTTGTCCAATTATTTCAGTAACTTTGTTTACTGAGGCTACAAACAAGTCGCTTTAAGTGGGGAACAATCAAAATACAACTTTAGATGACCAAATACTCTTATTCTTACAGCGTCGTTTGGCAACAGTTGTGTCTATCGTTTAGGCGCAACCACTACCAGAGATTATTTCCATTGATCGGAACACAAAAAACAATGGATTCTCAAAAAGCATCATTAAAGATGGCGGCTTCGCAACAACTCGTACTATTACACACATTAACTTTAAACAAAGAAAATTCCAAAGATATTTCTCTAAAAAGAAAGAAAATTTTACATGCCGCTTAAGGTCTCAAATTTGAATATATAATTTGATGGATGGTCTGATTAAAAGATCCAAAATTACCTGGAGATCTGGTTGAGTGGTTGCTTTAAAGACAAGACACTTCTGTACAAGCACTAAAAACGAATCAATTGCTTTATGTAAGTTAAAACATTTCTCCATGTACAGAGTATTGTATCCTTTAGCACAAACCAGATACGGACCGATTTATGACCGAGAAACCCAAACATTAAGCAAATGGTTTAGGATTCTTAGAAAGGAAATCCTTGACATTTTGAACTTCCCCTTTGGCAGGAAAAACTAGTTATAATCATGTACGTGTATTTATAACTCATAGTATAGATAAGATATATACATAATGTAGATTTTTTGAATGCCGTTGGCCTGGTAAAGAAAGTAGAATAGATGAAAAAAAAATGTTTCACTATAAAACAAAATATGTTTTCGCATAAAGAAAATAAAGATATAAACCAAGAGCAAAAGCAAGAAGAGGAGCCTCACTAAGAATTTTTTTCCCCATCTCTTTCCTATGGTATATCAAGTGTAAATACATTAATTAGATAAATATTTATGGTAAATTATCTTCATACCAGTTCTAAGTTTGAAACTGATGTAAATATATTACATAATTATGTATATTACATAAACTTACATATAATTAAGAGACTAGCGTAGCACATGAGCTACAATGTTGTACATCTGTGATTTTTAAAAGCGATGAAAAATACAAATACTTATACTATGTTACAACATACAAGATATTAGCAAAATTGCTTCGTTTAAAAAAGCATTGAAAAAAAAATCACTGCAAAAAAAAAGTCTATCGAAAGTTCGAAAATAAAATCAAAGAATAATGATGACTTTCACAACTCCAAAATAGTAAAATTATGTTCATTTCAGAATAGTAAAGATCTCATAATTTTCTTGCTTCGACATAAAGAAAACTCTTATCGTGTAAAACTTTCAGGGAAATCTAAAAAGAAATTTGAATTTTTAAAATACTATCAAAAGAATTCAGAATTTTATAAATAACATCTTTATTTGTACGAATAATAACAATTCTAAGATGTTTAAAAAGATACTTCGCTTGAAAATAATCTCCCTTAAAATCCCAATAAAAATTAAGTTTTAAAAAAGCAAAAGAATATATCTCGCTTTTAATAAACTGTAAATAATAAATACTAATAAAAGAAACTAAATATATCTCATCATAGAATATACGTACAGATTTAAACATTGTAAATATCAGTTTCTTTTCATTTATATACTCACCAGAGGATTGCAATTGGAAAAGACATTGAGAGTTAAGCTCTAGTCATTTGCTAAAAGAATAATAAAAATAAAATAAGGTTGAATTATCATCAGACAAAAACAGTGTCGAGGGAGGGAGGGGGGACTTCAAATCCCTAACTGATATTAACCGCTCCGCGAGTTCTCCAGTCAGAAGGAAGCAAAAATATAATTTTGCGAAAATTTTCCTCTAGAAGAGGGGAACAAAACTTTACTACCTAAAACAATTCGTCTAAATTAGTACCAGTTTAAGAAGTACTGTGCACTTTATCCAACGTGCCTAAGTATCTCTATCTCATCGTGAGAGAAGATATAAAAAGAAAGATAGGGAGAAGGTAAAAAAAAGTAAAAAGAAAAAAATACCTTTGTCGCATTTTCAACTGTAAGGAGTAATTATCAAGAGACAGTTATTATCGTACTCTTAATGATGCTCTTCATAAAAGGTACGGCTTAATTACCGAACACTTGAGTCATAAAAAGAAATGGAGGAGTAAGAAAAAACGTTGAAAAGAGAAATTGGAATGAGGACAAATAACTCTTTTCTAAAACTCTTCAAAGCGTTGAAAATGTGGAAAGGTTGAAAAAAAATTTAAATAGAGGTTGTATTCTCAGAATCTAAAGGTGAGGATAAAAATTATTAGCACGACGTTGGATGACAACAGTGTTTTGATTAAGATAAATATCAATGATTCTTTTTATTTAAAAAGTTCTTGGCCGCGTCTGATCTCGTATATTCTTAGGGAAAAACTTTTGAGTTAAAACTCCTTAGGGTATTGTAAAAAGAAAGCAATTTATGGACATTGTTCACCGTGTAACAAATCTCGGGAAGAGGTTATAGGAACGTTTTTATTAAACCCTTAATGTATGTCATAACAGACCAATAAATTTCTGAATTATTGTTCCTCTTGCGTGTTAAAAGAATTCTTTTTAAAAAGCTCCAGTGAATGTATATTGTCATTAATTTGAGAAATTGGTGCTTCAAGTTTTCTGAGTTGACATAATTTTTTTCCTTGTGCGGAATAATGTTTTTGTTACCTATCGGGAAAAAGGAATTTATAATTAACTTTGCTAATTACATGTGTGTTGTCTTTTAGAATCAACTTCATTTTTTTTTATTTAATGTGTTAAAGTTTTATGCTTTAAACGAAATATACTGTGATAAGATGTAAAAAAAATTACTTATATGACAACCCAATTGAATTCGATTTGAAAGATAGTTTATTTAGCAAAAGAAATTCATATTAAAAGGAAAATGTATGTATATATCGCAATCTTTTATTTAATGAAACATAAGTTACTTTTAAACCTATTTTGTAAAAAAAACAATAGTTATTTTCAGAACGTTTAAGAATTCTTATTGTTTATCTTTAAGCTGATTAATGAAATCATAAGCTAGCACTAAAATTTAATTACAGCAAATAGATGTGTTAAATTCAAACAGCAAACGAAACTCATGGTATTAATTTAAAAATTGCATTACAATGATGAATAGATATCTAAATTGTTCTACATAATATAAATCTTTTCGCAAACCTACTTTGAAAAAATTATTGTAACAAGTAATAACAAAAAAGCAAACAAATATGAAAAGAAGTAATGAAAATAAACAGGCTTACCTGGTTCAAATAAATCAGCCACATACTATTAATAAAAAAAATATGTAATTAACAAATATGTTATGAAGCAAATGGTTTATCTTTAACAATAATCAATTTTTCTTCAACTAAACGCCAATTTCCTAAATAAACGCGATTTTTCTTTAAAACATTTCGTTATTTAAATCTTCAACTAAAGTAAAAAAGGAATATTTATTTAATGATATCTTAAATAGGAAGTATATTTTTAAATCAAAATATATGTACAGAATATATCATTAATTATTTTACACGCACAAATGTAGTTTCTCACATTTAGAATTCTTTATCAGAATTTTTATTGTTCTTGTTGCCACAAGTTTATAAAGAAAAATATTGTCTGCTGTATTTCTCGCTTTTAATAAATATAAAAAAAGAATAAATTTTTAATTCGATATTTAAAATGCATCCAATTTCTTTTGAATAATATCTACAATCGAAAGAATAAATTTATATCGTTTAATAAGCACGTAGAAATTAATTATTTCATTTTAAAAATTACCTTGTCCTTTTCTAAATTATTTCTTCTCTTGCTTCTGCTCTTGGTCCGCAGTCAATTCGTATGTTAGTTGCCATCCTCTGCCTATTTATATATATATAAATATAAATATATAGTCCACCAGTGCTGTTGAAAGCACATAGGATTTTACACACAAATACTGCTCTAGGATTTGGTGCCATAGTTATTTGTGTGTCTAGTGCAAAAAAAAAGAAATTTAACAGTTATTCTACAGATTTCTATTTAATTATTTATTTATTTTTGTTACTCATTCTAATATATGTTGTTGTTAGAATAAGGAGAGGAAATCAAATTCCTGATGCGAAATGTACATACCTACTTGCATAAATGTATTGTAGAGTTTTTATTTTTGATTTTATATTAGTTTTAACAGTTGTTTTTAATGTTTTATTTATTCTATATTTATATTTGTGTCGTCGAAGATGTCTTTCAGTTGTTTTGAAATGGGCTGCGAATCTTCGGTTTTCATATTTCTCACAAAGTGGAACTACGAACATTTTTTTCTAAAGAGTAAACCACTTTTCAAATGTGCCAAAAGATAGAGAATTTTTAAGCCAAAGATTGATTTTGGCTTCTTTCATTATTGTTGAAAGCACGTTTAATTGAACTTATTTTCTTTATAACATATAAGCATATATGCAACTGATTAAATTACACAAATTCAAAACTTTATATATATTTTTTTAAATTCGCTACATTTTTTTTTGTCTGTTATTAACAAAATTTATGAAATTTGACTCTCAAAGAGTATATATGATAAATAAAGAAGAAATAACGTTTAACTTATAAAAATGAAAACCCACAAATTACTTCGAGAAAATCTAGTCAGCATTTCTTAACTCTTTTCATTTAAATACAATTTTAAGATTTAAAACAATTTCCATAATTATAGGCATAGAAAATTATATTTTAACCAGAGAATACATTTTATACGAGTGCGATTAGTTTAGTTTGAATTATGAATATCAATTTTATATACAATAATTATATTTTAATAACTTGAAATGGATTTTTTCAATCTATAAAAAGATAATTTTGAACAACAGAGACCTCGGGTAGAAAAAAAAATAATTTTTCATACATTACAGCTTTGTATTTACAATCTAAAAACTTTTTTCATGAAATGCAAGAGTAATTATTCTTCTACAACTTTGCAATATTAGGTATACTTTTACAAGTTTCAAATACCGGAATTCAAAATATAACCACCAAAATAAACTTTTTAAAACAAAAAAAAGTATCATTTAGATCCGTTTATTTATATTCTTTTAATTTATTAAAATTATAGTATTCTACATATAATTCTTCATTTCATTTCTTTTCGTTATGACTTTATTTTATTGTCTGATAAAGAAATACATGTAAGCTATTCTATTTTTTCTTCACCAAAATAATAAAATCCTTAAAAGATTTTATATATTTACATGTGTGTTATACTATTTAAAAAAGTGTAACACTAAAACATATAAATTTTGGCTACCTTCATTTTTATTCATTTAAACACCGGCTCTAATTTAAGAACTTTCTTCCATAAGAATTCGTATGGAGAAAAATAAAAAAATGAAATGGAGAATTTCTTTGTAACTATAATTATTATCGTTTGGTGAAAACTTTCTTTTGTTCTTTCTCGCGTCCACCTTCCTTTCTTCTCCCCACCGAAAGAGAAAATAAAACAGGGGATTCGCAGCCCTGAGGGTAAACGTAAATAAGAAAATTATTGATTTAGCGTCGAGTTGCTAAGTGTGATGTTAAATTATTTTTAATTGGTTGTTAAACATATTACCCTTATCAGAAGAAAAAAAATATCCGATATTTTTCATTATTCTATATTTGATAGTAGATACACTTTTTACTGAAGAACTTGTAATACGTTGCTGTCATCAGAAAGAGAAAGAATTCCAAAAAAGGTAGCGCAGATAGATATAATTCGAGCGAGAAAATTGCCTGTGAAAGTTGTACCTGAGGCTGATGACGAATCCACGCATTTGAAGATCTGTACAATGTACATAGCATATCAACTCAAACAGAAGTCATTCCTTTTGCTTGAAGATTTTATTATTCTCGTCACCAGATGGCGCGACAGCGGCATAAACCTTATTTCAAGCACAGCTTTCGCCTTAATTTCTACTATATATAAATATATATAATCTATAGAAATGATATATTTGCATTCTCTGCTTCACATGGCAGCATAATGGCTTGTAATCCGTAGTGTTTTTGCGAGCGAGTTCATATAAAGATGGAGCCTCAAGTACTGAGTCGTTTGGAAAAGAAAGGATTAGTTGTGTTCGTGCTGCGAAGCATTTACGCCGTTGAGAACGTTTCGGGCACTGACAGTCAAGTAGTACATCTACAATATTTGTAATTAGTTCAAAAAGCAGCGGAGCTTAAGTAATTTAACGTTTGAAGAAAAAATATGGTAAAGGCCACAAAACAAGGCTTTACCAAAATTAGATGTGCGAATACATTTTTCAGGGTCTGATAAGATTAGTCAATATTCGCCAAAGAGATCAATAATAAATTCGTTCTTCTATCTAAAAATAACTATGAGGCTTTCTCATGTAAAACTTATGAATGGTTAGAATTCTTTGAATCTTTTCATATATTAAATGTTATTTTCTATATTATCGAAGATTAAAAAAATATTTTTTTCCTTATAAAATTCTTTTAATTTTTCCACCATACACATTGTTACTTAAGATGATATTACGGTAGTATTATTTGAATATAGAGCTTAAAAAGTTCAAAATATTAGATACAGAAGAATGCATGTACTTAGTCGTAAATTTGTGTGATAAAACTTTTAATTACTTCACAGTTTTCCCAATTATTTTTTTAATAATTCTGAAACGATATTATTTCTAAAGAGACTATTAAGAATACACTATTGTTTTAGATTCAGTAATCTTAAACATTTTCGATATTTGTTTCAACTCGAATTACCTTTATTTCAAAAGTAAATTTATTTTTATTTTTGTTACTGCACTAATCGCTTGATAACCCCAATTAATTAATGTAGGAAAAAAGAAATGTACATTTGTATTTCTATATTTAGTATTAGTTTTGAAACAGTGATCGTTTTTTCAATTAATTCTTTGGATAAACTCAGCGCAAACGATTTTTTTACTTGTAATTCTTATAAATTTGTATTCCATTTCACGCACATTTATTACAAAGAAAAAATTCAAAGGATAATCTAGCAAAAACATGATGAATAGCCAAAGAACATTAAATATATCATTTTCCTAAACAGTAGATTTGAAATATTTTATCGAATTGTTGAGATATATATATATTAGTATTTTAAAAACTCTCCTACTGTGTGAAATCAAAGATGGCTGGCCAGTGCTCGAAACGTCATTTATTACTTTATTCCACCCGAAACTTGTTAGCCAATCGAATGTTCGCATCAAACCCGCTTAATGCAATGAAAGAGAAAACAATCTTGCGATTCTTTTGCATGAGTCTATAAAGGGTTTAAACATTGTTTTTGTGAGGAGCGTTGAAAGCTAACAAGAACAATCAAACTATATAATTGAATGTTTAACTTTAAAATAATGTTTAAAATGTATATCATTAAGATTTTTAAAAAATAATAATAATAATAATCGAGTTTGTTCGAATGCTTAACGGTTAAGAACATTATACGTCACCACCGAATGTTTAGAAGAATGGGGGTCATCATATTCCAGCTGCCACGCCTGGATTTTTTAACCTTTTGCTGTTCGCTTATGCTTCGTTTAGAACTTTTTTAGTTGTTCCTTTCAAAAAAGTTTACATAGTTCTTTTTGTTTTGTTTTTCGCAACAAAAAAAAATAAAAAGAAATGACTATTTTAAAAAAGACAATTTTGTTGGTTGGTACGTATATTTCGTTACATTTTTCGTGGTATTCTTCTGTTGCAACCCAAAGGCCAGTTTTATTGATGCCCAATTGCTTGATAATACCAAATATACATAACATAAAAAAATGGCGGTGGTGACTGAGGACTTGTTGCTCTAAGGGGTGCCATGTGATTTAGTACGAGCTTAAATCTTTTTTGGTGGCATTTTCCATCCTAGTAGAAGCAGACTTGATAATGGTTAAGACGCAGTGGACTAGCTTAAAATCTCATATACCATTATACTTGTACCCTAATGCTTATCTTCTGAGAATAAAAAGCCAACCTTTGAAAAAAAATGTCTTGTGTCTTATATTTTTCATGTCTATTTCTTTACACATAGTTTGCACTAATTTAACATACATTTTATAAATTCAGTGAGCACTATAACTTATAAAAATAATCGATGTATTGTAGAGGATTGTAAAAATATTGATTTTACATGTAATGGGCTAAATTCATTATAAACACTACTCTTCGTCTCCAACTCTTCGTCACTCTCCAAACACTACTCTTCGTCTTATTATTCTACTTTCAACATTTAGGTAAAATTTGATAATTCCATACAGAAGCTCAAATATTAAGATTCTTCAAATGTTTTTCAAAATTTAAAAAAAAATTACAATGCATATGTATTTTTATGTGCTTTTACTTATTTATGTTTTATTATTATTGACAAACATGTGCTTTTCAAAAGAAAGTTTCTACAAAAATCAAAAGATGGCAACAGCAAAGCGCATGAATTGATTTAGCTGGGAATAAGTGATTGCTTTTATCATGGGATTATGCGTCACATGAATTGTGATCTGAATGGCTGGAAACACGAGATTGCAGTTATTATATGACTACTGAAAAAATTTTTACCGAACCAATATTCTTTGAGAAAATCAGTAACTTAGCAAAAGGGCAGTAATTTATTTTTTTCTTTTTCGATTCCTCCAAATTTGATTTTTGATACCATGTAGAATAATGAAGACTTGATTTCCAATATCTTTAAAAAAGATTTGGCAGTTGAATAAAATGAATAAGAATGGATACAGAGTGCGTTGTAAGCATAATGTTAGGAATTTAATTCCATTTCGATCAATGGTTTTTCGAAACATGAATATTTCAAGAAGTTACGAAATTTAATAGTAGGGTCAGCAGCTTCTGTGGAATTTGATTTCATCCAGAATAATGAAGATTCAAAACATATACGAAACACAGAAGTATGTAAAACTATTTTAAATTTCGCTAAATTTTAAGAAAAACTACTTAACAATCGAGAAGTTTCTTAAACAAATTTTAGTTAAGTTTAGATAAATTGTTTTATGAAACTACATTTTTAAGCGGACACAGTACGATTCAACAGACAAAAATCGGTCAAAAAATCAAATCAAATATTTTTAGCCTAAATTATTCTTAATATACTTTTCTATAAGCTCACAAAATTTGAAAGCTCCAAACTTAAAAAACGCCGAATTATGATAGCTTTTACTTTCGTTTTTGATCACATCCCTATGGCAAACACACACAAATCAAAACTCATCTATCTCAAAAAGATAAAATAACTAGTCAGTCATTGAAAATGCTAAGGCATTTTTTTCTATTGTGACTAAATGCTTTGAAATTTTTTTTACCTATTGTTAATAGTACATGTAACAAAAATTGGTATGCATTTTTGTATCAGAGCAATAATTGTTTTTTAAAAATAATTGAACTCAGAATTTATACACCTTTTAAGGAATTTTCAATAAGCATTCACAAAAAGAAGTATTATACGAATACCAATTATGTCATCGCAAAAACTATTCCAACTTTTGTTATACATAGCTTGACGTACTTGTAAATCAAATTTCATACGTGTACGTCAATTTTTGTAGGAGGAGTAGCATTTTAAAATCAACAAATTTTAAGTTTTTTCCTTAAAAAACTAAATGGCTAGCTTTTTATGAAATTTTGAGCATAAAATCTGTTTTACATAGTGTACACACATAGGGAGCAACCAAAAAAATTTTGAAAATCCTTAACTTAAATTTTTTTGCTTAAATCGCACCACGTTCCCTTAAAGATTCTTAAAAATGGTTGTACAGAAAGAAAACATTTTAACAATTTTATTAAATATTCATTGATTGTTCGCGTCACCTATTCTTTTTGTTTAACCCTCTATCTACCGCATTATGATTTACTGCAGCTTTTTTTCATGTTATTTTTTTTTAATCACTACATTGAAAATTAAAGGATATACATAAACAAAATACTCAACTTTGGGAAATTTAATCCATTAGAGCTAATTAATTAATTTAAGATATTGAACTGTTAAATTAATTATATACACTGTTCATTTAAAATAAATAGTCAAATCGTTCTCTAAGGTCTTCATTAACATACAAAAAAGTAAGACACTTACCTTTTGACATTAACTATTTTTTCGGAATAAAAATGACAATCTTCGCAATCCACTGAAAACGCAACTTCTGCTATAAAACTATTCGTCTTCCCGGCTAAAATACTCGTCATAGAACCCGTGCTGCCCTATATCTTGGAAGAGTGGATTTAAAAGATTATTCCTGCTAAGTATCGTCAGAGTATTCGTAAAAATGGTTATTCTATGTAATTTTAAAGTGAGTGGTACTTATAAATACCGTCGGTAGAGAAAGGGTTAATCGGAATCAGTTACTCATTTTAACATAATTTTGAGAAAATGACTTCAAAAAGTAAACTTTGGAAAATAATTTTTAAAAAAGTTGTAACCTACAAGAGGTACAAATGACGGGTGGGACATGAATAGGAAATTTTTAAAAATGGTGAAAAACATTCAAGCTTCGTTATAAATTCTTTTTTAATGCAATTTTATGGCATTTTACAAGCTAAAATTTCTTTTATATATTTTTATTCTTTGATCTAAAAAATACTTTGTTTTATTTTTTATCGCATCTTATGTAGTTTCCCTCCCCACACCACTTCCTGACAAACTCTTACATAATCTTTTCGGAGAAATTTTTTAAAAAAGCAAGCGTAACATGATTTGGGTTGCATCTAAAATTGTAATGCACAGCTTTTTATTGCTCTCCCACTAATATATTCCGGAGATTTTCCTAAAGTTATTTGTTACAGATATTTTAATTTCAGAATATATTTACTATTCCATGTATAGATAAATCATTCATTGTAACACGGAAGTTGGTTATGAAAGACCGGTCGGATAAGAATTATTATTATTTTTCCATGCCTCAAAATCCCTATTCACCCCCCCCCCTTCTTTTATGATTTTGTTCGAGTTGACAACTTTAGGAAAATACTGCAATGTAACAGTTTCGTTCAAAAAAGATAAATAAAAATAAGGAAAAGTGCTGAATTTTAATTCAAAAATATATTTAATATTTCAGTAAAAAGGCAAAAAAAAAAATCAAAATAATTTAAAAAACTTAAGAATAAAACTGAACAAAAAATCTGCTATTAGTTAAAATGGGGTTTTATTAATTTAAGAACGAATTCAATTTCAGCATAAACGGCAACTTTGTTTCTTAAACAGAGGAAAAAATTGCATGGAAATCTTTAGCAAGTTTTTCAGGTCTCTAAGTTAAAATTTTTCATTAAAAAATTGTCTTTTTTTTTTCTTTCTTATAAGGTTATACAATTATTTTAATACAACAAACAAAGACGATTAAAATGATGGAATTACAGAATATCTACTCATCTATAATCACACACACCCCTCACATTCTGCAATCACACAGATTTGATGGGTGGTTTTTTTTAAATCCCTGTCACAATTTAATGAACACACAAACAATTCTAAGATATTAATCCAAGATGAAATTTTGATTTAACTGGCGTGAATGACCCATGAGATATCGAGACATGGTAACACAGAAAGTCTTCATGCTAAAACCTATATTGAAGTGCTTTATCATATCAACTACTCTTACTTATCTAATTGCAAAAATTCGCATTTAAGCTGCATATTCAAATATTGTTAAATAATAAAAAATATAAATATTTTCTTCATATATAATGCACAAAAAATAAATATCAATTTTTTTTAAAAAAAAATTTTTAAATATTATAAAATTAATAATTTTTTTTAAAATTATTAATAGTATAAGAGAAATAAAATTTACCAAGAAATATGTTTTTCTTCCCAAACGAAAGAACGTGTCTTCGCGAAATGCATCTTTTTGCATAAGAAAGTTGAGGCAAAAGTTAATATTTTTACAAATGCTTTCACGGACAAGACAAATACTTTCTTCTTATACATAAAGAAATAGCTAAAATTTTCATTATATTCAATTTTTATTCCAAAACTTATTAAGCTTCTATTTTTTATAGAAATTATTCTCACGTCATGTTGATATTTTTATGACAATCCATTTAATTCAAAGGTTTTTTTAAGTAAAATGTTAACTCGCGAATAGTTTATGAATTTCTGGTTTCTAAATTACTTACATGTTCAAAGCTAAAACAAGATAGTGTAATGGTAAGAGAATCTTATATTCCTTAAGATTTAAAAAGCATTAAGTAGAAGGAGTACTTGGCGATGGATACAGAATTGAATATTAACCTCAAATAGCTTTTCTTTTTTTTTTTTTAAATCTTCCATCGATTGACTTTAGAAAATATATTTTTTGCACCTTCTACTCATTCACTAAATATCACGCTGGCGATAACATTTTTAAATCATCTAAAAAATATTTTTTGAAGAGCTGGAAGTAAAAAAAAATCTTCTGATTTGCTCATTATTTTTTCAAATTAAAAAATTAAGTACAAACTTTATTTCATGTGTTTAGTGTACAGTAGAACGCAGTGGCGCACAAAAGGGGGGGAGGGGTCCTGGAGGTCCGGATCCCCCCCAAGGCCCTTGATTTTTTTCCAATTGATTATAATTCTAAGTATATAGTACGTAAAAAGTATTTGTTATTAATGATTAATTTTATTAATTAATGCTAATTATTTATTCAATAATTAGTTTTTTACTGTGTTTTGTTCCCGAAAATCGACAAAATCAAAAGCATGATACAAGAATGGTG
>BMAV01018720.1:6931-66765 GCA_019973955.1 Trichonephila inaurata madagascariensis | reverse complement strand
GCATCGGTTTAAATTATGAAGATCATGCGCATAATTCCTAAATTCCCAACTTCCGTTACTAATGATTCGCAGTGCTCCTATACAGTTTTACTCCACAGTCACAATTGCCCTTCCATCTAAACGGCTCGACATAATTAAGATGCCATCAAATAAGGCTGAGGCCGTTCCTGATGAGCTAAAATCATGCGCTCTGAAAACGATTGAACAAAGATATCCAGCGAATAAGTGGCTCCGTATCTACACTGACTGCCAAGAAACAAACGGAGCCGGCGCAGGACAGTTCTGTGTTTGAGAACTCGTTATAGCCGTGGGAAAAAACGCCACCAACTACGATGGTGAGGTCTTAGCTGTCTGTGTAGCTACAACCCAATTACTTATCTGCTGGCCTAGCTCCTGCAAAAGTTGTCTTCTTCATAGACTCCAGAGCTGCAATTTTAGCTTCAAGCAGTAATACATTAACTGACTGCCTTAACACGATTCAGTGCTAAACTAAAATTGCGGAGCTTATCTCGTGTGGCTGGACTGTTGCCTTATAGTGGGTCTTAAGTCATGTTGGGATCCGTGGCAACGAGAGAGCTGACCAAGCAGGGAGTCGAGTCGTCAGAAAAACACACACACAAAGAGCATTATTTCCACATACATTGACGAATATACTGCCGTGACCCAAAAAACCAAGAGTCTTGGAAAGCCATGGGAAACTGACCACTGTGGGTACAATCTCGAGGCACCTGGAGAGAGCCGAGGCTGTTGCCCGCTTTCGCCAAACCCCCAGACCTGACTTTTTGGGAGTATTCCTCCACTGGCTGCTGACGAGGCCTACTCGCTCTGTAGCCATGCCGGAATGGATGGCGACCACCAGTTCCAATGCACTGGACTCGATGAATACCCGACTAACGACGTCGTCAGTTGGTACTGGGAGGTTCGGCGTCAAATGATCAAGACAAGCACGGGCGTTGGATAAATAAATAAATAAAATAAATTCCTAAAATTTCCTCAGGAAAATAAATGTGGATTTACTATACATTTCCGGCATTTCACACTACGGTTTTAGATAGAATCAAGTCACGATTTTATTAATAAGCAGCGCGACAATATTCTTAGAAACACAGATACGAGTTCTACTTACCAAAAGGAGCCATCGTGCAAAATAATAGCAGCAGCAACACATCAAACAATCTTCAGATAGTGCGAGTGGAAATTGGAATGAAGCTCCAGTTCACAGATTGCTTTCTCTCGTCACACACATCAGACATTAATTTAATTTCAATAATCTAGTATTCCAGGACATTTTCTGATAGAAATGAGTCTCGAACGTAAGACCCTACCAGTCGCTAACTTACGATTTCATCACCATGAAATTGTAACTTACGATTCATCATCGGAATTTACAATAAAAACTCGATCAAGAAAATTTAGAAGTTACCAAAAATTAAGATGTGAAATCATATTTAAATTTTTATTCTGCGAATTTCATTCAAATTTTAATCAAGTAACAAATTAAGTTTAACTTATTAATGTGGGTGCGAGTATTATAATTTTATTTGACAAAACATTAATATCTCCTTTGAATACCTTAGTTGAGATCCATATAAGTATGATTATTATTTGAATAAGCCTCACAAGAAAAAACTTTCTATAATTATAATGCAATCACCTGATACTTTTCTTTTTATTATCTGCATATAGATTATGGATGGAACTCTTTTCCTTTCATTAATTAAACAGGAATTTGTGTTAAGCTTCAGATTCAAGAATTATTACAAAAATTTATTCGATCAAAATCAATTCACAATCACTTTTTTTCTAGTTAACTTCCTTTTTCTTGCCTGTCTTTTTAGGGGCAAGAAATGAATGCACACACATGACATATTATTTAATAGCTAAACTATTTTAATAAGAGCAAATTAGAGAATTCAATTTATTTTAAATCATGAGAAATTATCCTAGACTGAACTAAGAAATCGATGGTATAACAATTATACAGAAGAAACCTATGATCAGATTTATCAACATAAGTTGATTCAGATTTTAGGGTGTAATCCAACCATGTATGTAGTAACCTAATTATTTTATTTATTACATTCCGTTCAGGCAGTGGTCTTCCAACTGTGCTCCATGGAACCCTAGGGTTTCACAAACCAAAACGAAAACTCAAAAAGAAAACTATAAACATGTATGCAAAACAGATCATCTCCTCAATGGAATTTGTATGATCACAAGTATTTAAAACTGTGTTTTCCAACATGGGTCCTATGTGCCACGGAAGGAAACTTAAATAAATTTGCCTCTCTTTTTAGTAATTTTCTGCAACTTTTATATTAATTATATTTTATTATGCAAAGAATATTGTGTCTATTCATTATATATTCTACCTAGATCGTGAATATTCTGTTGTTTATGACCCAGAGTTCCACAAAATAATTTTATACTCGTTAGTGCAATGTTTTGCAAAACAAAATGGAAAGGAATTAAATGGACTCGGACAATAGTGTTAAAAGTTATACAATAAAGCATCTTTTTCCATTTGTAAAAAAATAACTATACGCGAACATTTTTTGAAAAGCATCTAACACACCTGTAAAATTATATTTTTTCAGAGAAGAAAAATTACAATGAATGGATAAAGAAGGCTTGCCAATTGAGGAAAAGGAACAACGTATCTACATATCAACAGATTTAACGTTAAAATCTAAATTTAAGCAGGAACAGCTCCTAAATTTTAGGTTGAAATTTGCAGAATATACACAAGTTTCTCACATAGTTATAATCATTTTAAAGCCAATCTGAAGAGTGTGTTTCAAGTAAAAATATTTCTCAATATATGTGGCAACAAAAATTAGAGAAACACAAAATATAAAATTCAACTGCAGATAGCTTCATAAACCTATATTTCAACAGTTTGTGTAAAAAATTTAAACACACATATCCTAGTTATTAAATATAATGCACAAATTAATGCTGTAATGAGTAAATTACATTAATATTATAATAAAAAATTTTTAATAAATGTGCAATATTTTTTTTAAAAAATTGTATAAAAAGTAAATATAACATGGTGATCTACTTTAAACATTTTAAGATATATTCTAAAACTTCTTTTGGATAGGGTTCCCCTGGAAACACTTTATAGTTCAAAAGGTTCCATGAGTCGACAAAGTTTGAAGACCACTGTGTTAAAGTAATAGATGGCACTGTTTCTACAGCGGTGTTGTGCAATAGTATCTCCGATAGTGTGGGGGAGTTATGCGAATGACAGGAGATAGAGCCTGAGAACAGAGTGCGTGAGGTAGCTTAATAATGTGTAAGGTAAGTAAGTAGTAGTTGTATATAAAGTTGTAAATACTAAAGAGTGGCAGTTGATACTAAAAAGATAGTAGCACCACTCCCCATTCCAATAAAGAGATTGGTATTAATAATAAATTAAATTTTCTGATATTATAAACCCATTTTATTCATACGTTCACACAAAAAAATTTAAGATTTATAATAATAAATGGTATAAATAACAACTGCTAAAAAACAACCAAATTTATTTTTGTATAGTTATCATAAATCATACACTCACAAACAATACCAGATAATTATAATAAAACAAATCTCCACTAAGGCACAGTTAAAGTAGACCACTGTGAAACCCAAGCCTTTAAGTACATTTCTGAGTAAATATCATCACAACAAACAGATTACTTTCAGACAAATCACAAAAGATTATTGATAAAAACACATCTAGAAATCCTTATTTCCCATACAAAGAAATTCATATACAGTTCTCTACTGAATAATATTAATGATTCTACTATCTAAATAATTTTTGAGCTCTATATTTTGTGCAGATTAAATGACAATGTTGCTTCCATTATTAGATATCAACAATGAAGATCACCAGGATCTACATTTACAACAGTGCAAAATCCAAGAATACCCGGACACAGGATATTCTTTAGTAACAACCATTTCTGTAGCTCCTAAAACTTTGATAAAATTAAGATTAAATCAAAAACACAAATTATTTTTATAATTAATCATACTTTAATATCACATCGACAAAAACGCTTTCTAAAGCATTTTAGGGNGAAGGAGGGAGAAACAGTTTATAAAATTCAGGATATTATAAAAAGATGATCAATTGCATTCATTGATGTTCTTAAAAATTAATTGTAAGTACAGTTGATTCATTTTACTACTACAGAGTACCACAGACAGTATATTTTAAATAGAATGCTAAATTCTACATACCCATAATAGTTCGATTTTTACAAGAAATTAACAATTCACATATTTTTTTGAAAATTGAAAAGGAAATCGAAGAACAATTCTCATATAAAAGCATCACATAATTTAAAATAAGTTATCATATTCATGCAGTAGCTATAACTACACAACAAACAGTACTTGTTTCAACAATTTTTCAGCATAGCAAAACATGCATTTTAAGCACAAGTATACATGTACATGGAATATATATTATGTGTGGGGGTACATAGAGATCCACCAGACACAGTGAACACATATATATGGTATCATTATATAACTGCCTTCAATTCTTAACACCATTTAATTAAAAACAAACTACAAAATCTAAAAATCTATCATGCAGTTTCACAAATTTTCATGGCATTATTAAGTCATATTGAATTTATTCAGATTTGATTTTGAATGTCTTAGCAATTAATGTAAGCTTTTAAAATACGGAGATGCCTAACGTTCTACTAAACATTTAATTTAATTTGATTCTCTGTAATAAAAAATTTACTAAGTTTTACAGAGTAGAATGTAATGCTATTTAATACTAAAGTCAAATATTACAAAATATATATTGAATGGATTTAATGTATACTTGAGATGCTTAAGCCACTTTTAATATATAAGTGTAGTTTATAAAAATTCGGATTAGTGTCTTAGATTTTAATATTTATTCATTATCACTTTGATTACAAAGATTTGTTCGCCATTACAAATATTCTAAAACAATTATACTGAAACAAACTTTAAAGAAATAAGAGATATTAGAGATGTTTTAGAATATTACTGCATTTAAAACAGTTATTGTTACGATTCAGCTAATTTCTTTCACAAAATTAACAATTAGAAACCTTTTATAAATTAGAAATATATACATAATTTTATTTAAAAAGTTTCTCATTTTTTCAGATATATTTCTTTTGAATTTCAAGATGTCTCAAATGTATATATACTTTTATCCACAATTCAAACCCCAATAAAATTCGAACTATCCACACTTATTTCCGAAAATTAAAACACATTTTCCTTATTAATATCCATCAACTTCCTCTTTTAATATATTTTTCTTTAAACCTTATTTCCATTTTAGTGATCACCAAAAATATTCTGGAGATTTCAATTTAAAAATGAATTTTAGAAAGACAATTCCTTATTATAAATTTTTTTTTAATTATCCATATCCAATAAAACCAAGCAAAATGAATGAAATATCTTTTTAATGATAACAACTCTACAGACCAGGTAAGCCAAATCTCAATCATTATATTACAGATTTTCAATGAATAGACAGATTTTCAATGCAATATTCTTAAAAACCAACACATTTGAGTTAACACCTATTAAATCTGTCCAATATTTTTCCAATGTTTGTCACTAATCTTTTTCCCATACCTGATACAAACATGCAAAAAATTTAGAGCCATTTTTTAGAAACAAAAATTGATTGTAAGCAATAAAAACTTGAAAAAAATTCAAAGAAACAAGCAAATTGTTTTTAAATAGTTTAAGAGTTAGTTCAGATAAATAAGATATGACTAAAGAAAATAATTATTTAGCTGTATCAAAAGACTTATTTTAAAACTGCACAATAGAATATTAATACGGATTAACTCAAAAAAAGGAATATACAAAATTATCAACATCACAAATGCCAAGAAAGCTGTCAAATATGCCTATGTATAAAATTGGATTTTAAAGACCTCAATCCTGTTATCTATTTAAACAGTCATGGGAAAA
Organism: Trichonephila inaurata madagascariensis; assembly: GCA_019973955.1. Classification (NCBI taxonomy): domain Eukaryota; kingdom Metazoa; phylum Arthropoda; class Arachnida; order Araneae; family Nephilidae; genus Trichonephila; species Trichonephila inaurata. The sequence continues at coordinate 60,786 of BMAV01018720.1, read as the reverse complement.
ATTTTGTTAAATTTGACTTAGTACAAATTACACAAAAAATTAATTTTCTTGAACTATTATAAACTTCACTTAAATATTTAAATAACTTTTCTCTAAAATTTGTATGGAAAAAAAATGCTATTTTTGTAATAATCTAAATAATAGTAATATAATCTAATAATAGTAAATATTCTCCACTAAAATTAAAAAAGGAATAATACATACCAAGAGATTCAACTACTTTACAATATTTTCTTGTATTATAGAGCATATATATATTAAACAAGCAAATTATATGTAATGGGCTGATCCTTTGTAAATATAAGAGCACTCAATCAAAAACAATGTTTTGTTTTAAATAATTTTTTTTTAAAAAACACCAACAAGCAAATTTGAGTTTTCATACTAAGTAGAAATGGAAACAACTGTTTCAAAAACAAACTCTCACATTCAAGAAAAATTGGTGAAAACTTTTTTAAAGTTTAACTCTAACACCATAACTATATCTAAACACTTACAATAGCACACATCAAGCTTTTTTTATTATGTAAGATACATATATTTGCCAATATTTTTAACAAATAACTTTCAATATTTAGAAAATAAGACAGAAATCTACACAATTAAGGAGAAAAAAAAACTGCCAATTTGATTATATAACAAGTTAATCACAATTACATAAAGCAAATGTGTCAACCAAATATCTCCTACAACTCTACAATACTAGGAGACAGAGAAAAGCAATGAAGAGAATATTATACTACATGCTACTTCCTTATTACAGCAGCTTTGATAAAATATTTATGAAAAGACCATATCTGAGTGCCAAACTGCCAATAACACAGCTATTATCCTTTCACAAGAATACTTTCATTCAGTTTATCCTTATTTCAAGTAATAACAAGAAAGCAGCCTACACATCAACACGAAACCATCAGATCAAAAGTGCTGCGAAAAGCCTATCCATACACATAGCCTTTCCTTCCTCCACATCTTATCTGAGACATCTTTATACTGATATTTTCCAAAATAAATAAATGTCGGAATTTGCAAACTGAATTTCTTTTTTCCTTCTTCTCACTTTAACAACACATTTGGTCCCCATCATTTGTGGTGGATTCCACAAGAATATTAATGATTTCTGAAGACTCAAATTAAAACATTTTCTAAAAAATTATGATACAGATCATTATATTTTTAATGAATATTCTATAAAATTAAATGTTTTATGATAAATAAGTTTAAACTATTATTTTTAGACCTATTATTGTCAATTCCTCTTTGGTTTCTTTATAAATTTCAATATAATAACACATAAATATACAAAAAAAATTAAGTCTTAACTTGTAAAAACATAATAAAACTTCCCCCTGTGAGGATGCGATCCATAAAATAAAATCATAAAGTATATTTAATGAGATCAATTGGTATAATCTTGCTTATAAAACAGAAACAAGCATCAAGTTCAAAAAGGCTTGAATTCAACACAGTTTACACTGTAATAATAAGAATTTAAAGATTGAAAATTACCAGCCATTCAAATATATTTCTACAAAAACAAAGAAATTAGATATTAATTTCAAAATGAATCTTAAACAACCCTAGATTTAAACCAACAATCCAATTTTATGAAGCTGAATAATCCTAGAAATCATTCTTTTCCTGAAATCATTATTTTCATGTAGTTCCATCATCTAAACAATCAAGAAAAAATTTATTCAGTTTGCAAACTTCAGTGACTCACAGTTCAGGCCTCTGCCTGAATATATCTCTGAGTTATAATAGAACATATGTATATATTTTACTATCTATTTATATAAAATTACATGTCCAAACAAAGAGACATATTACCTAGTATGGATAACAAAAAAATAAAATTTGTACAAAACAGTAATATTTAAAAGCAAAGAATCAACAATTTGTGATAATGTCCAAGATAGCTAACAAGTTTGTTACTGTTATGACCACTGATTCAAACATTTATCACGTCTCAGACTGAAATTCAAAAAAATAAATGCTTAACATAAAATTGTATAGATAAGTTTTTAAATAAAATACAAAAATTCCAAAATTGGTTCATTGATTAGTCAAAATGTGATACAATCATTTACAAGAACATTTCCAAATGTTATAAATACTCTTCATTCGGTTTAAGAATATTACACTCATAAACCTAATTTTTAAAGAAAGACTAAGGTTTTGAGATGCACTCATGCTTTTGAGCTACATCCATCATAATTCCATTGTTGTAGATAATCTCAACACCACTAAAAAAGTTTTTACAACTATTAATGGAATAAGAAATTAAATCTTCAACCAATACCAAATCATAATGTTAATCAAATGGCTATTCATTAACCCTCTAAGCGGTCTGCACTTGCCATTCTGGAGATGCTTCAAAAATGCACCGCACATATTTTTTTGCTTTCAGGTGGGGTTCTCAATAGCAGTTGAGCCGTATTTTTAAGAATGCGGCTCGGCCACTTTTGGGAATCTTGCTTGAAGGCAGAAAAAGCATCTCTGGAATGACGGAATTTTACGTGCAGACCGCTTGGAGGGTTAATTCTTGTGACTTAATATTTTTTAAATCAATAATAAAAAAAAATCTTTAAGATGGATGAAGCAGTCAGCAACTTAGCTGGCACTCAACTTAATGACTCTGAACTGCAACATATTTAATTATTCTAAGCAAATCTATGCTATGATCAGTTTCAACCACCTAGGAGGTGCTATTTTAAAAAATACTTCAATCAAATAAAACATTGAAAAGGAACTTTACAATAGTATAATATACTTTTAAAATTAAGTCTGGTATTGGTGAAACGAGACATAAGCAAAAAAAAAGTGAAAGGCTGACTATTCATTGCCTTCTTGGTGGCTCTAATGATAGCCCCCTTAGTGACTATCCAGTTTGATTATTACTATAATGAACATCTTAGCAATCCAAATTCAAGGAAATTTTAAAGGTATGATTGATTATTAAGATTAGTTTAACAAGTAAATTTGAAATTAATGGGAAATGATTGATAAAAAAAAATTTAGTTCTTTCTTTGGGAGTCATTCATTAGAACTTACATATGTAAGAAACAGATGGATACAGATTTGGAATTGAAAGCCATCTAATTCTAAAATTGATTATTTCTCCCCCCCCCCCAGATAAAGTAATATATAATTTTTAAACTGGAAAATTCATAACATTTTAATCAACATCAAAAACTTGATCACTCTTTGAATTAAAAAACCATGCTTGAAGAACAATCAAATTCCCATATTTCAACACAACTCAAGTTATTGAACCAAAAGTGCAGTTAAATGTTAATGTGCATTCTAAAAACATCAAGAATGCATAGTTATTTTGAAATTAAATATCTTTAATTGACAAATACTTCATTAGGTCCATATAATTATGAATTCCCAAAATAAGTTATCAAATTCGATATTTTGAAAAATTAGAAAGTTAATAAATTTACCAAATTTAATAAAAAAAATGTAAAAGTTAAAAGTATTTCTAATACTGACGAGTAATTATACGGGAGTGGATCAGGAGTTCGATATGAAAATGTTCCAAAATATTATTGCACACATTTTGTTCAAAGAATATCTAGAAAAAACTGAAAATAAATGCTAAAATATTTATTATATGATCTGCTGGTTGACAAACTGTGAATCAGTAGTCAAATGTCTGTATTTATTGTGAAAGTCTAATGGCTCGGTTACAAGTGATGAAGGTGAGATAAGCATGAGTATACAGTTGTATATGTTCTGTCTTCTGCTGATTTCCTCCCGTTTTGCACCAACATTTCATACAAAAAAATATAAATATGTGTATATCAAATATTAGATCACTAAATAAGCATTCTAAGGAAGATTTTCACTCAATGCTTTTTTAAGTACTTTTTTTTAAAAAAAATTATGCACAAAAAATAATATCCATAGCATTATAAGATAAATAACCTATAAACTTAAGCTACTTTTGAAAAAATTAAGAATTTTTAAATATACAAATAAAAAGAGCATTTAAAAAAAAGGTGAAAACTGCAGGTGCTTAGTTTTTATTTTTTTTAACACTGTGAATAGGAATAAATTTAAATTAAAGAACCTTCCTTTTTATGAATTTTTTATGCATCTCATTAAATTTCAAATCAGGAAATATTTTAATGTATCTCATTAAAAACATTTTCTATCATTTTAAAATATGAAATAAGATTACATTATAAGAAAAATAATAACTATGAATGAGAATATATATATACCAAACACCAAATACATATTATATTAAAGAAAAATAATTTTATCCTTCATGAAATGTTAATAAATTTCTCAAAAACAAAAACTAAGTATAGCACAAACCATAAAATGCAAGTTACATACAACAAAAACTCAAACACAACATCAGAATATCAACAGAATTTTTTTTAAAAAATGAAGTTAAAGAATAAATTATATAAACAGTCTTTTTTTTCCCGGCCAGATTTGTAATTTAATTATGAACTGATATTGAGATTGATACTTTGTGGTATTTAAAAATACACATATAAATGCCCTTCCAAATGTATTTTTAGAATATTAAAAAACATCTACAATTTTTACAAGATTTAAAAAAAGAAAGAGAGAGAGAGATCTGACATGAATGCCATATGCAATTTATAACTGAATTTTACTCAAGCCATTCATGTAATGAAATCAAGTATTTAGGTAATACCTGAATATAGCAGTTAAAAAAATACGAAAATAATCATGTTTTTTAGGATATTTCAATACTATTAAATTATTAATACATGTATATCAAACAAAACACAACAAAATCCCATAACATGAGAAATCTTAGTATGCTTATGTTAGGTTTGAAAATATCCGTGTACAATATTTTGGAATAAAATCAGACAATTTCTTTAAGTCTGAATAAGATAATATGCAACTGATATTATATGATATTTAAAAAATATTTTCATACCTACTAATATAAAATATTTACTTGGTACATATATAAAATAAATAATTTAGGAAAACGTCATTAATTTTAATGATTTTAGAAAAAAAAAGAAACAATCATTAACTAAAATCAAAAATGTACTTTTTTGGTACAAAAAAATTATTCATTAAAATGTCTTCATTTTCAATAATATAAATTAACATTATGTAATCAAACTAGAAAATAACTAGATGTTTACACAAAATATCAAAAAAAAAATATTAGGAGTGATATTCAGGAAGTGTAGAAAAAATACAATTCTACTAAATTGATTAGATTTTAAAAGAAAATTTCATTTATATTAATATGCATCATAAAGTAATAAGACTAAATTTTATAACACATTTCAACCTTATTTTGGACAATTAACAATTCTGAATGATATAAAGCAACACAAACACTTCAACAACAACAAAATTGAAGGAAAACAAAGCTTTTTTGCATATGCAACTTCACAATCTTTTTTTTTAAAAAAATCAAACTATTAAAAATAGTACTTTTTTTTTCAAATGAGATGCCTAAAACATGTGAATGTGACTGACATAAAGTTAAATTAAAACAATACTATGAGAAAATATGTTTACTTTCAATGGATAAAGAGTTTGTACCTAAATCTGCTTCTGTAATAAAAATATTAGTACCTAGAGTTCTTGAATGATGTTCGGTAGGAAGTCCTCAGAAGAAACAAGGCACTGAAGCAGATAACTTCATCCATAAGTAACCTATGTATTTAAAAAAATCCTAAGTTACAGTGAAACATTGCTAGGAGTGTTTATCGAAAAATAAGTATTTGTTCCCTCGGTCCACAAATTTGAATGTTCAAAAGCAAAAATAATTGCTCAGTTATTTTAAATGTTAGTTGATAGCATTTTTTTTTTTCAATTTGGAATTCTAGATATAAAAATATATTTGTTTGATTAATGTGTAATAACTTTCCTGATATAAAATCTATTTTTAATGAATATAAACATCAAATTGAGGAATATGCAACTAAAAACTTTCAATTTAACAACATAAGATTAAATTAAGTTTAAATTTAATAATTTAGTTTAAATTAAAATTAATGAAGACTTTAAGCCTTTGCCACATTTTAAAAGCTGCAATAAATGGAAATTCAATAGAATTTTTCAAAAAATATACACTGTATGAGAAGAATTTAATAATTAACATTTTCACAAAATACTATTTACCTCACAAATACCATTCATAATTAACTAAAAGAATATCATAATCTTTACACAATTGTTTCATAACAAATTATATAACCTTATTACAAATTAAAAGATTTTCAACCAATACAAAAAAAATAATTATATTATCTTGATATCATTCCAAAAATGTTTTTTATCTTGCATATGTAATATAAATAATTCAAAAATATATTTAAGGTCTTCCTTTGCATATATAAGAACAAGTGAAAGTTTTGAAAGTTTGACTACTTAGGTTTTAAAATTCTGTTTTTTTCTTTTTCTTTTAATAAAACATTTCTGAAATTAGACAAATATTCCAATATTATTAAATACTGTTAAATTAAATCATGATACATTTATCTAGATCTATTACACGTCAATTCATACACTATTTTCTGTCAGTTCAACAAATTTATAATAATTTGACAAATTATGCTTACATTCCTTGAGAATTTTATTTTCCATTCATTAAAATTTAAATTACTTTTAATTTTTCAATTAAATTCGTTTTTTCTTTTTTTTTTAGTTTATTCTGGTAAGCCATTAAAGATTACATTTTTTAATCAATTTAGATTTTTCTTTTTAATGTACTACAACAGAATTCATTTATTCCTGAAAAACCCAGAATTTAAAAAAATAAGAGTTCCCTCATTTAAATTAGAATAGTAGGCAAAGCATTATAAGATTTTCCTTCACATGTAAAAAAATTTAAATCACATCATTGAAGGAGAGAGAAAAAAATTCAATGGTGGATACACAAGGTTTCACTGTACACCCAGGCAATGGCAGTGTCAGCTGTTTTAGAATGAAAAACTCTGTTAATGGAACTTGAGGCACAAGTCAGCAACTTTTGCAACTAATGAGTATCATCATCATGGCAAAAGGCTTCCGTCACCAAGCGCCTGTAGAAGACGGGTTGAACGGCAGACTGGAACTAAGAGATCCAGAATGACCCATCCCAGGCAGTGACCACAGGTCTTGATTATGAGGAAGGGATAGTGTGGTCCATGGCGTGGAATATCCATGAGTGCCCACGCTAGCCGGAATTGGAGAGCTAGCGTGAGCTTGTTGTTAGCAGCATCTGGAACGCCATGAGTTCTTGTACTCATTATAGCTGACTGTGATTTTCTCACTTTGGTAACGAGTAAGACGGATTGATTTTCTCACGTCATTGGTGATCACACCTTTGTAGCCACCTTTCCTGAGCAATGAATCAATAGTTTGTATCTGGTCCCAACCTGATATATTAAACCAAAATATGTTAAGAAATAATTAAGATTTACATACATAAATTAAAAATAATGATATTTCCATTCAATGTTAAAAATAACACTCATCCAATCAACAAAAAAAATAAACAAGAAATGGAAAAAAATAGAACCATTCTGCTAGTAAATATATGGTACAATCTTTAAAACCCTTTGCAAGTAAAGAAGCATCAACATAATGCAACCATCTTAGCATTGTTGTTTTGATATCAGTAAATATAATAAAGAAATATTCTATGTAGCCATACATATTCTAAAGCTACAAAGCTTCTTTCCAGTAGATATCTTCAAATGTTCTTACTATTCTCCTGGATTTTTTCCCTACAGTTTATAATAGTGCATTAAATGCCTGTTTTTATATATACTTAACAAGAAATAAAAATTATTTTTTACGGAAGAAGCATCACTGAATCCTTGATTTGTTACAAAACTACACATTTTAAACATATATCATCAATATACTTTTCACAATAACAACAAAAGGATATAAACAAAATAAATTTCAAGCTTCAAACATACTGTGTTCAACAATAACACATCAGAACAATCAAATCTATATTTTAATGTTAGGTATAAATGTGGATTAGTTGAGTGAAAGAATATAATTTTTCCCTCATTATTTATTCATTGTATTACCAAAAAAATATAGACTAAAATAACAGAATAAGTTTTTGCATTTAGTACTGAAAAATAATACAAAATAAACCAATGAAGAAAATCACAGGAATATCTGAATACAGCTTTATATTTCATTATATAAATAATAATAAAAAAAGAAACAAGTCTTACAGTAGTCGCATATGATGTGTAACATCTGACATGTTATTGTGGTAAATATGCAATATTAACTTTTTCCTGAAAAAAATATGAAAATCGGGTATGATTGGAAATAATTTTCTATCGAACTATATCTTTAATGAAAATTATATTTAATTAAAAAAAGGAATAATGCAATATTTTATCAAAAATAATTATTCTTGTTCAATTTGGGGAAGAGCGGAGACAATAGATTTATTATAACTAAAATATGACACATATACTTGTGATTTCAAAGTATTTAAAAACCGTTGAAAAACAGCGTCAATAACAGTACCACTGTTAGCAGTCAAAACATTTTGATTTGTGTTCATTTCGAGCTTGAGTTCATTGTTCATAAAAGCTATGAGGAACTCAGCTTTTGGCAAACTGAAGTTAAAATCACCACTCATAATCAGGGGAATTGAATGATAATTTTTTTAAAAGAGCAGAACCACCTTCGTTACATAGTAAAAGTACAAAATGCAGCAAATCTAATTTTTTTTAACCGTTTGATTCGAAGAAATGTATACGACCACCGAAATCCCTGTCTGTCCACTTTCAAATAAGCATTCTGCCACACTTAAGTCCCCTAATATCATGACTAACAGATTTAGAGTCAAGCACTCGAGTGTTTGATGGCTACTAGAGTTGGACCCCCATGCAAGGGTAGCGAAAAGACACAGCTGCGCACTCTCATTTGTCAAATCAATTAGTGCGCGCTTACGTCACATCCTGTTAAAAACTTCCGTCCCTTTTCACGAAATCACTCCCACAAATATCCAGCAACCGAGAGGAAAGATGTTACACATCAAAAATTTTAAAAAACCCACAATTACACAAAAACTCCTAAATATGTTTTGGAAAAACAACTTATTTGCCAGTTATTTTTGTTTAATTTAATATAATGTAACACTAATTAAATGGTTGTCTGAATTATAGCCCAAATTTTTTAAAACAATTTTTTATTTCAGTTAATACAATAAATTCCATGCTTTACCTATAATTTTTTTTTTAAAAAAAAATATAAAGCTTAAGTTTACTAAAAAATCATGATCATACTAAAAAGTGTTAATAGATAATTTTGTTTTGAAGATTCAGAAGAAATATATTAATTTGAAAAAGAAAGACTGAAGAATATATTTTAACAAAGTTGCTTGACTTAATGCTGTATATGTACATATATTGTCACGAAGATTGAAATAAACACACAGTTAGGCTTAACATGTATTTATTTGAACAGAACAGAGAACTACCCTCAACTGGTAGGACTCAGTTTTTATAAACCTAGAAGAATATTTAAGAAACATCTGGCTTGAATAGTAAAGAAAGTTCTGGAATCTACCAGATTCCAGAAAAATAATATTTTCAAATTAAAACTTGTCTTTGGATGAAATGCACTGGCTGGGAGTCAAACCAGTGATCGACGAATCTCCAGTCCAATGCTCCTATGACCAAGCTATAGTGAATGATAGCAATTCTTCCTTTATACAGCATTATAACATGCTTTTAAAGGAAGATAATAGTTTTGACAGATGTACGATTGCACACATGCATAAGAGAATGTAATAACGAGACAGTGATGAAATAAACAGGCGAGAGGAAGCAGAATAGTGCAGTTGTAAGAGGGTATACAATCTCAGCGGTCAATAAGTGTAAGTGGTCAATAAAGGTAGTAAGGTCAATAACATAACCAATATGTTTGAAAGCATTTAAAAGAAAAACAAAACAATCACTTTAAGTCAAAATAAAGCAGATTTAAACATACACTATTAATTTATAAATAATAATAATAAATGCTTGAACATGCACAAAAGTGGTAAAATGAACAAAAAACAGCCTTAATGTGTTTTAATATAATAAAAATAGCATGTAGATTTTGCGTGTTAAGGTAATTTAAAGAAACATATTTACACTTCATAAGACACATATCATCACCTAATCTCTCTCCATTCACACATCTTTTTATTAACATTATATTATATAATATTAAAGCTCAATATTAAAACAAATTAAAATACATAAAAAAAAATAATCCACATACTTAATAAAAACATTAACTCAAAAAAGAGTTAAAATTTCTTCTTCACCATCTATTTTTATATAATTTTAAATTCCTCTACATACTACCTAAATTCCAAACTCCTCCACATATAACATGTGTAAAGCATTTCAAAATTAAAACATAACTAAATTCAAGTCCAATATAAGAAATTTTGAGATAGTAGCTATCTTTAAGCTAAGGTAATCCTCCCCTTCTCTTGAAAGATATATCAAATTTGTTACTTATTTTTATACAGCATTAACTTGATATTGGGAGAAAATACAAATTTACCACATTGATAAATCATACTATCATTTTAATTCCTAACAAATATCGTGATACATTTGCACGCATTTTAAAATTATTACTACAATTGGTCCCTTTCAAGAAAGCACTGCATATATGTGTAAATTCATAGTGCAGAAAAGGATTAACAAGTGAAAATATATTCATTAGGTTCAAAATCTAAAGTACATTAAGTTCATGAAGCATATACTCATGACACTTTTATCATAAAAAATCATGCAAAAAAGATGAAAAGTTGTACTTTAGTATTTTTATGATAATGAAGAATTACCATAAGCTACTTCAGAATTGATTTCAAAATAAATTATATAAGCTTGATTAATCAATTAAGAAAAGAAACTTTGAATATTATAACAAGAACATATTCATATAACAAGAACATTGATTAGAAAGCTTGAATTATATAGGATATTATATTCCCTGCCACAGCTGAATCCTGCTGCTGATATGTTGCCTTTACATAATATTTTCATCTCTACTGAAATATCATAGGCATCTCTGGGAGGAATAAATTCCTCTTCACTGCCATAAGTAAAATCCTGTGGATACTCAACTGATCACTCATTTAACAAATTTTCAATTGCTTTTCCAGCATCAACAGCACCCCATATCAGCATCAGCATATGACACTCTTCATTATATCACATACTGAATTGAGACCAGTACTCAAAATGTTAATACTAGTTAGTTAGTGTATAATCCTATTGAGCTCTAATATCTGGTAATGAAAATTGAAGTAACTGTGCAATAAGCTTTACAATTTGTTGAAAGTAAAATTTCAAACATAATTGCATTTGATAAAACAAATAATGGAAACAGATAAAATTGTTTAAAAAAATAAACACCAACCTTGTTCTGGAGCAACTTCAGGAAGATAAGTGGCTGTACGCTTGTATCCTTTCTCTGTGTTGAATTCTATACGTATTCCATGAATACCAATCTATAATTTTTAAAAACTACATTTTAGATTAAATGTGAAAATATGAGCATCTTTTTTAGAATGTTTTTTAACACAAACATATGACAAAAAAACAAATGAGAAAAATAAATTCATTCAACATACTAAAAAAAAAAAATACAAATTTTTTAATTAATATAGCAAAAGATATAAATGCAAATATTTAGCAATATCCACACCCTATCCTTTTTTTTAAGTCTTGCTTCAGATCAGTTCACTGATAATTCTTGCAATAAATAACAAACTTATAAATGTGATCACTATCTCTCTATAATCATAATTCTTTTTAAGTTGTACTCAGATATTAAGGTCCTAACAACCTGTATATCAGGGGTTGGCAACCTTTCAGCTGTGGTGTGCCAAACCAATCTACCAATATGGTTCAGTGTGCCACATAGAACATTTTTTAAACAATTTGATTCCCGTAAAAATGCATGCAGAGTTAGGGAATAGAGGTCAATAATATAGATTTACAGTATCATTATATATAAATTTTGCATCATTAAAGGATGTTTCTTAACATAACAGCATAAAATATAACTTATTTCTTCAGCAAAAATAAAGGAATAAAAATTTTACATATATTATGCATTTTTAAACATTTATTCAAAAAAGAAATAGACAACATAAAATATAAGTATTTCCCTTCAGTTAAATTAAAAAAATAAAAATTTTAATGCATACCCAGTGCTTATACCACTCTACTTTCATACTGCAATATCAGGGGTAAAATTTCTGACTTTTAATTTGATGATTTTGAGCCTTCAGTTGTTAAACAGTTTCTTTGCGGGTTTGAAATATTTTTCATAAAAGGAAAGATTTTTTACTCAGATATGTGGAACCAAAACGGGAAGCAGAGTATATGCAATTTTCTCTCATGAAACAATTAAATTTCTCCAGCAATGGCATTCAATAATTTACAAAATTGCTGTAAATTTATTTTTAGTTATCTTTTAGATTTTTTCGTAATTCTGTAACTGTCTTTTTTGAAGATGTTTGTCAAATATGGTCCATTACAAATTAATCAATCCATCCCCTAAAGAAAAATTTATTAAGTAGTGCAGAGTGCCACTGAGAATTCTACCGTGTGCCATAGGTTATGAAACTCAGCTGTATATTGTTATTAAAGTTCAACAGAAGCAGTCTCACGTGTTATTAATTTCATACATAAGGGGAAAAAAATCCTTATGCATATGTACATGATCAATATCTCAAAACAAAGATGACTCTAGAACAAAAGAACAATTTGCACCTTATAATTAACATTCTACAAAATACAGTACTGAATATTCAATATTGAAAAATTAACATCTGTACAAGGAATAACATTAAAAAATCATTCGCTGGTATGTAAAAAAACATGGTAATAAAATTTGTAAAACAAATAAAATGTGTTCTCTTCCTTCTTTTTATCAGTATCATTGAATCTCTATACAAAATGTTAGTTCTACACAACAATAATTATATTTCATTAAAATTTTAACTGCACAATGATTAATACAAAGATTGATAGATTAATACAGAGAATAATTTCTGCAAATAATTCTTATTTCTAAAACAATTATATAATTCAATTTTACAACACAATAACAATTTCTTTCTTAAGAGAGATGACATTTCACAGACATTTTGAGCAAAACAAATTCAAATATTTAAAAAAGTATTTTGAAAAATATTAATTTTTAAATCAAAATCAATAAAAAATGTTTTTTTTTACATAAGCATACATAAAATAATCAATAAAAGCAAATTTTGTTTGATTTTAAAAAATGTACAAACAACACTGTACTACTGCCTTGTTTTTAAATTAAAAAAAAACTGCATGCAATAATTAAAACATTTATGTACAGGACTGGATTTAATTTTAGTACAAAATAACTGAAAGCAATGAAATGAAAATGAAAAAAAAATCAGAAAGCTAAGTACTGGCAATAAAAAAATGCACAATTTACATACCACATCAGGGCCCGAAATTTCTTTATTTAGACTTAAAAATGCAGTTATAATGAATATATCTGCTAAAAATATAAACACGACAGTGAATAACCAGCATAGTTTTCAAAGAAAACTATAACTGAAGAAATATCTTACTGCAACCTATATTATATAGCACATTGATACAGTTTCAAAAAGAGGTTTAAGGTTATTTTCGATAATACATGTAAAAAGCTCTTCAAAAAGATACTATACATTAATTTTAAAGCTAAAAATAAAAAAGAAATTCATTAGTTAAAATATTATATTACATTTATTAAATATGATAAATAACTAGCAATTAATCAGAGAAATTGAAAATAATTTTAAAATAACCACTTTCCTTCATAATTCATAATTTGACTAAAAAGAGATAAAAATGTCAAATACTTCTTAAGAAAATTAAATGATAGACATAAATCAAAATTGTTTTTGTTAATACACTAACATTTTACTACACATAAAAATACATGTAAAATAAAAAATGTAGAACAAAACTGTTTTTCTAAGATCTCTGGATTACTAACAGTAAATTTCTTCAAACTTTAGCTTTTCTTTAATCCAGAAATAATATATATATGGGTTTCATAAGCAATTTTTTACATAACATTCTTACATAAAAAAAGTAAACTGTCCTAGAATACATGTAGAATTAAGTATTTAAGGCACTTAGCAGTTCGGTGACATTTGGAATTATTTAAAATGTGTAGTAATTTGTTTATTTTTAAAAATGAAATTACTTTAAAAATACAACACAGAGTAGCAGGAAATTCTAATTTCAGTAAATAATTCAATAAATAATCATAATAAAAGTATCAAAACAAAATCTCAAGAATGTAGTTTTCACTCATCAATATATTCTTTCAAATTATATAATGCCAACAATAATTCAAAAAAGTCCCTTTAACCCATTTACAACCAGTATCACACAGGGATAATGTAAGGATTCCACTCTTAACAGCTCAACATCACTTCCATGAACACCCATCAACATGAGTTCAATTTCATTTGTGCATAATTTGATGAATGGAATAAAAAAAATACTAGTAAATGGGGCTAAATGTTAATGGTTTTCACAACGGTTGAGTTACATAACATTTGTCTTCAAATGTATGAGCTTCTTGATTTGATCAATTTATTGAAGTAAACTGCGAACCACAGTTCTTTAAAAGTGCATATGTGGGTTTAAAAGGACAAGTGTTTTTGTTCATTGCTTTGCTTTTTTCATTAGCAGGACTGGAAAGACATATGTGATTGTGAGTCTGTGGTATCATATCTGTTACTAGTATTTTAGTCTTGAGGCCAGTTAACCCACTGGTATGATTTTGAGTTGGAATATTTTATTTAAATTTTAAACACTAGATAATGGTTGAAGTTTGATATATTTTTGAATAATGTTCCTCAGAGCACTGACTTTCAATATGTCAATTTAGTTCAAAATTTTCTTAAGATCAGGAAAATTGGAGCATATAAATACAGGGTGGGCCAAACAAGACCTAACAATGTTAAACACAAACAACTTTTATTTTTTTTATATATAATTTTTTTCTTTTTGTAGGTTATAATTTAATTCTTGGAAATTTATTATGGAACCATACAGTAAAAAACAACACGTTAAAATTATCAAGTTTTTCTATTCTTGTCAACAATCAATTGTTATGATGCAGTGTAAATATCGGCAATGTTTTAATTCAAGATCAGCTCCCACAGCCTTCATGATTAAGAGTTTCGGGGGTCGTTTTGAGGAATTGGGTTCAGTGACTGACTGTCCTGGAAGATATATATTCGCACTGAAGACAATGTGGAAACTGTGCAGCAGAGCGTTGCAGATTATCCATCTGTCTCAACTCATCGTCATTTTAGCCAATTGGGCATTTCCAGAATGACATTGCATAGAATTTTAATGTACCCATACAAAATTCAAATTGTGCAAACACTACTACCACAAGACCACTAACGACGACTACAATACGCTATTCATTTTACACAATTAGCCACACAAATTGATTTTTTAAACAATTTTTTGATGTCAGATGAAGCGCATTTCCATTTAAATGGTTATGTCAACAAACAAAACTGTTGATTTTGGGGCTCTAAAAATCAAAGGACAGCACACCAGCATCAGTTGCACCCATCTAAATGTACTGTTTGGTGTGGTGTTATGACCAATAGTTTTATTGGTCCATATTTCTTCGGTAATGAGGATGGAAGCCAGAAACGATTTCTGGAGCTTCTTACAGAACAATGATTGAAAACTTTTGGCGGCCAATGGTGAAGCAGAATCCCACTTTGTGGTTTCAACAAGACTGCACACACTGCTAGGCAAACTATGGACATGCTGTGTGAAATTTTTGGCGAACAAGTGATTTCAAAAAATTTGGATTTCCCTTGGTCACCTTGTTTGCCAGATTTAACTGTGCCCGATTTTCTTTTATAGGGATATTTAAAAGACAAAGTGTATGTTAATAAACCAGAGGCTATTAGATAGCTGAAGTAAAATACTCGAGATCAAATAATGAGCCTTCAGCCAGAAACATTACGTTGTGTAATGGAAAATGTGTTAAAAAGAGCCAATCTCTGTATCGAGAAAAATGATGAACATTAGTCTGATGTCATATTTCATGCATAATTTCCATAAAATTATATTTAATGTATAAAAAAAATAATCAAAATAAATGATTATCACAAGAGTTATCTGTGTTTAACATTAGTAGGTCTTATTTGGCCCACCTTGTAACTATACATGTTCAATTCTTTCAATTTCAAAGGTTGGCCATCGCACTGACTGTTACACATACGCCACAGCAAGAAACACAATTATTTTCCAGCTGACACGGTGTACCATGCCACTTTCTCGGAACTTTGGTCTAAGATGGCATTACATTTCTAAAGGATTTGAGATACATGTAGACCTTCTACTTAAAATGAGTGAAATGTTTGACCTTCTACTTAAAATGAGAAATGTGATTCAAATGCACATAGATTTGGATTTCATAAACATAAACAGAAAGAAGTGTTTCTGAATGGCAAGGCTTATGATGGCTCTTTAAATGAGCATCATAGGACATTTTGACTTTTACATTGACTTTTAAATTGCCCTTTTTAATAAATAATATTTAAAGTTTAAAATAAACTAATGGCAACTTTAAAAAAATAAAAACTACTTTGATATGAATAAGTTTACAAATATAAAAAAAATAAAGAAAAATTGATGAAGAAATCTTGACTTAAAATTATTCCTCCTTATTCCTTGATCAGAGTATGATAACTTCAGTCAACAGATGGACAAATCATAAAATGACAAACATTATTTCCTGAGCTGGAAAATATCTCTAAATGAATGAATGGCCAAAGAGTAAAGTGTCTTTGGTTGTTTTTGTAAGGTTAATGATACCAAAGCATTCTCCTTTGTAATGGTACCACAGAGTAATTCAAAGCATTACAACACTGGATGCATGGCTTCCAGTAATCTGAACTGGATGATATTTTAGATGATATAATTGTATTTGAATAAAAGTAAACTTAAATACTGAACATGATTCTTGAATGTGAACAAAATGTAAATTATTGTGGCTGAAAAATAAAAACATCCTCTGAAAATAAACCCTATAACTTCATTCATACATTAAAAGGAAGGAAAAGTTCACGTAAAATCAGGTCTTACTTTGGGGGAAACACAGTATTGTAATATATTTTTAAAAAATAATTTTCCTTAAACTTTATTTTTTGTAACAACCTCTTAAATGGCATTATATACATAATTATACTTAATAGAAGTATATACTTAATAATGCATATCATACAAAACAATTGTCTAGATGAGATATAACTGATTCCTCATCATTAAATCATAATAATCTTTGATAAAATGTAAAATTCGTCTTTTTTCAACTAATTATCTGTTACAGTGTGATACATAACGCACAAATGAAAAACATAAAAAAAAATGATTTTTTTGTTTTAATAAAACTGTTTTAATAATTTACATATGCTACAAATAAAACAAAATAAATGAAACAATTTAATCTTTATAAGAAAATTGATAGAAACAAACACACACAATGAATTTATTGGATATTAAATTTAAAAAAACACATTGTACAATACAGTAAATATATTATCCAAGAAACATAACTGAAGAACACTTAAACATTTGTAATATTTCTTAATGCAACTTGAATATGCAATAAAAAGTGTGTAAACTAAACAATGCTATGAGCAATATACTTATTCCTGGGACACAATAAGTCATCAATTAATTAAAAAATAATTTAGATATGATTTGAGTCATTCTTTTATTACCTGACATAAAAGAAATCATTTTATTCTTCTAATCTACTGTTACTGTAATGCACCATTTTTAATTAACAGTAATTTATTCTGCTTAAGAATAACTTAAAGCATTTCAGACAGTTCTACAAACAGTTTGTGTTACGAGTTTAAAAGGGACAAATATTTCAAATTCTTAACTCTTTTTAACAGATTAGAGAGAAGAGAAAATTACCTATTTATAACTTCACATTAAATATTAAATAAAAGTAAATCATTAGTAATTCAAAAAATTGTTTTATTTAACTATTTATTAATTGTACTTAAAGATGTGTGTCACTTTATTTAGAACTTAAATTTCATCACACAGATAATTTATTCAATAATTTGGATACTAAAATTATATCAAAACAATAAAAAATTATAACACAAATAATGAAGAGAATTTCAATTGATCCCCATAAAAGTACAGCATCACTTATAATGAAATATATATTGATTTAAATATATAGCACTGGTAAGAAGATAAAAATTAAAATACGCATCTTGTTTGCCACACATTTACAAACATTTTTAAAACTTGAACTTAACATTTTCTAACAAAAATGTTGCATTTAATGTTTTACACCAACGTACTCTTTGAGGGTTAAGGGAAAACATTTTTTTATGCAAGTTAATTAGCAAGGGGAAAAAAATAAAACATTTTTTTTAATTAAGGATGCATCTTTCACTTGCTGAAACATGAAAAAATGCAAGACACATCATTGATTAAAAGTTTAATCCTTACAAAGGATAATACTTCTTAAAAATTCTTAGGCAGGCTTATAAAACTACTTCACAAAGATGGCATTAAAAAGTTAATTTCAATTTTAATTAATATTTTTACATGTTTAATATGAACATTAATTCTTAATTTACTTTATTTCATAAATTGAAAAGATATAAAGGAATCCACAGATTATAAAAGAAGCTGTGCAATGTTACATTTATTATAAAAGCATTATAAAATATAATATATAATTACATATTATAATAGATATTTTTCATATAGTTAACAGAAATTTTTTTTAAAAAGAATGTAAAGGCTGAAATGAACTTTGATAAAAAAATTGTTTTTTTAATTCTAGATTACTTGTATAGAATTATTTCATAGAATATATACTCTATAGAATATTTTCAGCATCAGCAACTTATTTTAGTGATGGAGAATTAATACACAGATAAATTTTGAAAAGAAATTAGTTAAGATTTCTTCAAGAAAAATGAGAGCAAATTTATACTAAAAAAACGATTGTTTATTCAGAACCCTGGATATTTTCCTTTACATATATTATTTACATATAATGCCCATATTATTTCATAAACTTTTCTCAAAAAAGCATACACAGAAATAATACTTCAAATTATTTTTACCTGCCAGTCTAAGTAATCCCGTCCATCCTCAAAATGACGCAAGATTGAAACCGATACATGAAGTTTAGAGAATTCTTCTCTGGTAATTGGACTGAATCGACTATCACGAAATGCACTGCACAAAAATAAAACATTTCTTTTCTAAGAAGTTTTTATTATAAAATGATAAATTTCTGAATATAAATTTTTGTTTTAAAAATTAGCCCTCAGGAATAAAAAGTATTTAACCTTAATTTACTCAACAAATGAAAATTTTCATTTAAAAAATTACAAATTAAAAGCATTTGAATTTAAATTCAATGGAATTTAGTCTATTTTTTTCATTCCAAATTAATGCAGAAGCAAATTAACACAATGTGAATTACCTTATATTCAGATATAATCATTTCATTTTCTCTGGACAGTTTAAAATAAAACTGAATAAAAATATGATTATAATAAATGTAGTAATTAGTAAAACAATTCATAGCAGGAAAAAAACAAGATTTTACTTTTCTATCTTTATTTTATCTCTGCTGAATTTAATAAAAGCTTCTAATTAAATTTTCTGAAAAGATACAGAATTATTTAGGGTAAACTAATGCATACAAAAAGCATTCAAAATCCATCATTAACTCTGCTATTTATCAACAAAAAACTTCTGAATATAAAACATTTTGCTTTCTAAAATGTACTGCAATTGAAACTGGATATTTTGAAGAAAAACAAATTTTATAATTAATAATACATTCAAAAGAGAATTTTAAAAAAACATCCAACTTTATTCTGTATGATGCAAAAAAATTTACATTCATCTTCATATGAATTTACGAATTATGTATTTTATTATTATGAATTTTAAGAAAATATCGGAGGAAAAATGCTTTTAAACATTTAACTATTTAAGAATTCAAAAAAACCACTTTTAAAAACAAATTTTGCCTTTTAAAAGGTATTTGCAAATTAATTAATACCTCAGAAAAGAAGGCTCCTTTTACACAACACCTTTCAAAAAATTCTAGGGATCAATTTTCATTAAGATAAAATTAAATTACAGCATCAACATAAAAAAACTAAAAATGGGGAAAGAATTATATGATTTGGTAACCTCAATATTTTTTTTAAAAAAAAAGAGTCATGGTATTATATCAGTAACTATCTTTCATAGTCAGATATCAGCTATTCAAATATTTTTTTAAATTGGCTGCTTGACTAAAAACCTAATCTACAATTTTAAAAATTGAATGTTTATTTTGAAATGCTTTACATAGTAAATATAGTTCCAAGATAAGTATGAAACATAAAATAAATAATATTGCTATTATGAGGAAATTCTAAATTTTTGTAATACCTAGTGACTGCATACTCTCTCAAACCGGACGCCAGATTCATAGAGTTGAACGTTCCAATACATCCACGCAATTTCCGATCCTTCCCAATCTTCCAAGTAACGAACAATGGACTGAAAAAAATTAGAAAAGTAATATTAAGAATTAAAATAAATTTTTTAAAAACCATACAGTAAAAATAATTTTCAATGAAAAAAATTTTCAAATTATGCTTAAATTTATATTGACAGTTCATTTAAGGAAAAAATGTAAAGGTAAGCAAAAGTAACAGATTAAATGCAAAGAGAACATTTTTAATATCCATTTATTTTTTAATACACTATTAAAATTAAGCATCCTCACTTGCACAAATAAGAATAATAAATTCCCATTTAAAGCACGGAATTCATTTTGAAAAAATTTACAAAGAATCGTAATATGATTGGTAAAATCTCACATTAAAGAAGCATTATAATTCTTTTTTTTAAACCAAAATATTAAAAATTCAAGTTTTCTCTTTTTTTTTTATTTATTCATTTATAATGTAAATAAAAATCGTGATAGGGGGAATAGATTTAGGTTAAATTTACTCATTACGTTTAAAATGATTTTTTTTTTAAAAAAATATATATAAATATACATACAGTGGGCCACAAAAGTGTTCGTACACTTGCAATTCCTTATAAAATTTAATGTTTTTGCCTAATAAAAATTAATGTACAGCAATTGTAATTTTGTTATGATATCTGCAACATGTTCTTAATGGAATGACATAATTAATTTTTTGAAAATAGTATAACTATTTTTTTAAAAAATTAATAATCAAAAAGCTGTTAAAAAATTACGCCACAAAAGTCTTCGTACACTTAACAAAAATCTCAACTTAGCTTTAAATATTATATTTCTTTATTTAGCACTTAGTAGGATATCTTTTAGTGTCCACAACAACTTTTAAGTGTCTTGGTATAGATTTAATCAATTTTTTGTAATTTCTGCTTTGATTTTCCTTCATTCTTCTCTGATTACTGTTTTTACTTCACATTATGTGTTTACATGTCATGTTTTCTTTTTCTTTTTTTTTACATCAAAATCTCATCAAATAAGTTCTTTGAGCTAAATAAAGTGATTGAGGAAGTGTTTTCATAATTTGGGGACAATTATAGAGACACCAGTGGCATACATTGAGAGCAGTACGCTTAGCGTCACAATCCTGTTAAAAAATGAAGTTGTCTCCAATATCCAAAATTTCGGTGAATAATTTAAAATTTCTTTTTAAAATATTTAAATAGAGCTCAAGCTTCACAATACCATCAAAAAGTACTAAATTACTTAATTCTGAGACCAATTTACACCCCCACACAAGAATACCTACACTTCCATGCCAGAGCATGGAGGTGGAGGAGTTCTTGTTCCACATAAATTCATGGGATTAAACTCCTCATTTTTTCCTTTACGAGCTATTATATGCCCATAAGAACCAAAAATGTTGAATTTTCTGTCATACCAATCAATTTGCTGTCAATTTTGAATTTTCTGAAACTTAATCCCAAGAATCTAGTTGGATCAATAAACCATGGAGGTGGAAGTGTTCTTGCGTGGGGGTGTAAATCGGCCTCAGAATTAGGTAATTTGGTATTTTTTGTTGATATTGTGAAACATGAGCTCTATTTAAATATTTAAAGAGAAATTTTAAATTATCTGCCCAAAATTTGGATACAGGAGATGACTTCCTTTTTTAGCAGGATAATGAAGCCAAGCGCACTGCTCTCAATGTACGCCACTGGTGTCTCTATAACTGTCCCCAAATTATGAAAATACCTCCTCAATCACTTTATTTAGCCCAGCAGAACATTTTGGTGAGATTTTGTTGTAAAAAAAAGAAAACATGACAAATAAACACAGAATGTGAAATAAAAACAACAATCAGAGAAGAATGGAGGAAAACCGATGCAGAAATTACAAAAATCTGATTAAATCTTTTCCAAGACGCTTAAAAATTATTGTGGACACTGAAAGATATCCTATTAAGTACTAAATTAAGAAAGAAATACAATATTTAAAGCTAGGTTGAGATTTTTGTTAAGTGTACGAAGACTTTTGTAGCATAATTTTTAGTAGCTTTTTAATTATTAATTTTTTAAAAAAATAGTTATACTATTTTCAAAAATTTAATTATGTCATATTTCATTAAGAACATGTTGCAAATATCATAAAAAAATTACAACTCCAATATATTAATTTTTATTAGTCCAAAAACATTAAGTTTTATAAGAAATTGCAAGTGTACGAACACTTTTGAGGCCCACTGTATATATATTGCAAACAACACAGAATTATAAAAGTAGAATAACAAATTCAGAATGAAAATGAATGAACTTAAAAAATTTGCTTAGAATGCACTAGGTTTTCAAAGGTTCAACACAATAAAAAAATTCATTAATAAATGCTCAATTAATATCCTATCTTATTATTCTAAATTCAATAATCAGTTAACTTTAAATTGATGAATCAACAGCAATAACAAAATTTATTAGGCAATACATTTATCCTTTACCACCATTCTCTTATTCTCATGGAACTCAATACAATATGAGGATGAGCTTCATGATTATTGTGTCACAGTTTGAAATCCAAACTAAACTAATTCAAACTAAAAGATAATCATAAAAAGAGGGCAAATGCAAGATAATTAAACAAAGTGAAAAAGCTTGGAAGTTTTCCAAACAAAGTGCAGGAGTCTATGAATAAAAAGAACCATGTCATATTTGTCTTCATTTTTCAACATTGTTCAAAATCTAAAAGTCAGTCTCACCAATACTCCCCAAAGTAAATATAAGGTAACATTAATTTAAAACAGATTATTTCCTTTCATATTCTGATGATAATGATGACGTCGTGTCCATGATGAAACCAAATCAGACAGTACCATGGACCGAGTGAGTGAGTGAATGTAGGGTTTTATGGCGCAAGAGCCAATTTTGGCTATACTGCGCCACACGTTTTCCATGGACCAAGGTGACTGTTCTGGAAATCTGTTCAATATTAATCTCAGAGAGGTTTTCTGATGAAAACAGAATTGACAGAAAAGCAGGACATTCAAAAATATGAGCAGGTGTTAGACTCTGTATCTGAACAGATATTCCAATTCCTATAAACAGATGCGCAATAGAGAATATTAGGGACCCCCTGCAAAGTCATTTTGGGGTCCAGCTGAATCTTACAAAAAATTGCAAAACCATAACATAACATAGGCTTTGGGCCCCCTAGAATCCTCCCCCCCCCCCTGCAATGTGAGGGTTGTGGGGGTCACTGGTGTAGCTAGCTCTGCCCTGAATCAAAATTTCTTCGGGTCCCTTTTTTAGATATGGGAGCCCTGTTAGTGGGACTGAAGTTACACATGTTGAAGCCCCTGTAGCTTGGAGGCCCAGTATCATTGATACGATTGATATGGCGGTAGCCACGCCCCTGATGGGGGTGTACATTACGCCATTGCTTATAAATCTACCACTATATTCCAATCAACTTCATTCCTCTGTAATGACCTATATGAATCATACACTGATATCACATGGGTAAAATTACAAGAGCTATTTTATTCCTATTCCAAAGTGGCAAGGATCAAAATATTCTTTACAAAAAATACATTCTTCTAACAGGTTTTAATTACTGAAAGTAATACTATCAAAAGTAATGTGATTAAATATGATTCAAAAATTATATAATTAATCAAACTTTTAATGTACATAAATTAGCTAAATAGCTCCAAAGTTAAATTTATCACGGAAAGAATATCAAATAAAAAAATACAAGTAAAAAATAATTTTAAAAAATGCTGTGACCATGCTTACATGGCATGATTGTATAACATCTACTCAAAATTGGAAAGTTCTTAAAATCTTGTTTCTCTTTATCCTTCTCTATTCAAAAATGTCCTTTTAAATCTTTCAACCCGTAGTACACTTACATCTGTTTAATAAATTGCATATTAGAAAATATATTCATTTAATCTAGCATTATAAAAAGAATAATCAAGTGCATAAAAATGAATAAAAAAATCATGCCCATCTGACATGAATTTTAATAAATATTTAAAAAATCACATATCAATTTTAAAAAAATAAATTAATACAATATCATATAAATTTATTTTATCTTTCTGAAATACAGAAAAATTAAATAAATTATATATATATATATATATATATATATATATAAACAAAATTTCTATACATTAATTTTAAATACATAACATGAGATAGAAAAACTGCCTTTTATATGATTGTATTGAAAAGAATAGAAAATATGTAGATTTAAAATAATTATATCATATACAGTTAAATACGTTAAACATAAAAATGCTTAAGACGAAATATCGGTTCACACAAAATAATACAACGGTCCCGACAAACTACTATGTATTTTCATGCAATTTTTTTCCTTTAACACAAAAAGATATCCCTTTTGGGAATGTATAAAGTACAGAAAACACCAGCCAGATTGGACTGTCCTATTGTATTGTTGGAAGAACTTATTGCAGTAGATGATGATATGTGTGCACAGCCCCAATTACGACACACAAAAATATTTTGGAGTTTGTTCAAAGCTCAAAAATATCATTGATGCAGATTCTAATGACAAAAATTAAATGAATAATGCAGCTCCTGATCCGACGTTATCCGAAATGAGGAACATCATGAAAACTATGCGCAGTTATTTAGACGCACATTCCAATGTTGAAATGAATAACAAAATAAACATTTGTCGACAATCTGATGCTAAAAAAGACAATGCAAAGAAAAACATCAGATTATTTTCCAAAAACACAATAAATATTTTGTTTTTGAAAATCTTGAAAATTTTATATTAAAT
This sequence comes from Trichonephila inaurata madagascariensis, assembly GCA_019973955.1. NCBI lineage: Eukaryota > Metazoa > Arthropoda > Arachnida > Araneae > Nephilidae > Trichonephila > Trichonephila inaurata. Next base: position 35,442 of record BMAV01018720.1, on the reverse strand, counting down.
TTCAACATGAATGTTTTTGTTTCATTGATTTTTATTAAATACATGCATATATACGTATCTATACATGCATATATACATAAATAAAATGTACTCCAACTTAAGTTTGTTAAATACATGATTTTTTTTATTTTGCAATATTCTTGAACACAAAATTCTTTTTTAACACGAAAAAATATTTCAGTCCCCTCAGTTTCATGTTAACTGATTTTTTCACTGTATATAATTAGACTCCATTAACATGCAAGACTGCTCAACACATGTTTTTACCACTTTTCCCTTGAGAAGCAATCATTTGCATTTTCACACATAGACAATGTGATGCCTTAATTCTTATTTTTCTTCCTATGAAATTCAGACTAATCTTTTGATCAGAAGACCATATCCAGATGACTTGATCCAGTTACAGAAGATCAAGTTGCAAAGGAAAATTTTAAAGATGAAAAATTGCGAAAAGTCAAAATAAAAGTGGAAATAACAGGAAAGACATTATATGATTTTATTTAAGTTAGTCAACAGTTGATAATGATCAGTCGTTAATAGAAACAAGAAAAAAACATATTGTTAAAAAGTTCTGTGTAAAAAGAAGTCAGATAATGAGGAAAATGAAGAGTTAAAACTCAAGATTTTTTTGCATTGGTAATGTAATTCATTTTTAGTATAACCATGGACTACTGTGTGTTAACATGGGTAGGGGCTCAAATCTCTCTCGAAGAAAATCAATCCTATAGAGCAGGGTACTCAACCTTTTTCCCGCCTGTGTGGCCACAGAAATGTAACAAATATTTCATTTCACTCTGGCCACATGAGCATTAATGATGGGGGAGGGGCAACATTATAAGATCAAGGGCATTTAACATGCTGAAAATTGATCAAATATTAAAACTCATAATTTTAGATTTTATTTTAAAACTATATTAAACTGTATCAAACTCAACTCACAAAAAATAGGTTTTATACATTTTTACCCAGTTAAGGGGTAATTTCGATTACCTTTCATCAATGATCCCATGCCCCATGTTTGTATTCTACTGTTGTAATTACAAAGCAGCCCCATTACTTTGATAATTCGATTTTTTTCTTTTAACAAACCCTCACTTATTTTTATTTCAGATATTAATTCATAAAGTGCAGGATGGTAACAAAGAGTTTTTACTGAATTCCAAACTAAAAACAGTATTAGTTGTTTAAATAGTTCAGACTTGCATGTGCTTTTTGTTTCAAAATTATTCAAACACTTTTTGATTTTACTTAAAAAAAATATCTGAACAAATAACATTGTCAAAGAGTGCAACGGAAGCATTCAAGAAACACTCAAACAATTTCTGTATCTCTCAATTCATGTGTTTATCCTTAACAATTTCATATGTTTATCATTATAAGTATTGTAACAAATTTTATAAGATGCCTTTTTTATCTTTGCATTTTATGACATTATTACAAACAAAATATTTTGTTGCTGTTGCAAAAAAGATTTTTAAGAAAGCAAATTTATTTCATCTTGAAAGATTTTTACTAAGTGATATACTGAGGAGCAAAATTATATCTCTTAAATGCAACATTTTAACAATAATCAAACAAGTTGTTGATCCATGGATCCATGTTTGTTTTTCTCTAAGAAACAGTACAGATCCTAATTGTCTTGAAAAAAACATATATTCTTTAGATAATTTTTGCTTGGAAGACATGAGAGTTAATAAAAAATTAGTTCCACCCATAAAATGGTTACTACTCTGCTGTTATTTATCACTAACTGTAACAATTACCAAAAAAAAGTTATTTCGCAATTTGTACCAGCACGAGATGGATTGCAAAATTGATACATTTGATTGCTTGATTCAAAGAATTTCTCGCTGAATTTTTAATGCACCATTCTAAAATAATTGAATTTCTTAGTACAACAACCCTGGTCCGAGCCACTCAGAAAGGTCAGGTGAGCCACATGCGACCCGCGGGCTGCTATAGTGAATACTTAATTTTTAGCGTAAAGATTACGCCTCAAAAAACCCTCATCTATAATTTTTTTTAAATATAATCCAACACATAAATGTAATTTCATACAGGCACTGGCTTTGATGTACTTATAAGTTTATTAACAAACCATTGCAAGTAGTTTCCTTTATTTCTTTACATTATTTAGAAGAGCAAAAAAAAAATTATGTTCATAATTCACTTAATTCCAATCATTATCTTAGAAACATTGAAATTTATATTTTGCATTATTATTTTGTGTGGAATTCTCTAATTTGGAATCTGTGAATGACTGCTTAAAGATATTAATAATTTGGTGACTGCCATTAGCAGTTACCAAAAAAAAAATCAACGTTTTACATTTTAGCCAAATTTTTATTCTCTCAGTCTAATTTCGCTTATGATTTTACTCATATTATGGTTGAAATAAAAACATTTAAAAAGACACCAGGACATTAGAACTAGAATTTTTCTTTCTAAAAATTTCAACAATAATCTATACATACTTCATGTGCTTCATTGGTAGAATGCCAATGTTGCACATTTAGTAACCAGGAATGAAATGAATATGTTATGAAAAGAAATTAAGTAACCAGAAATATTGTGAAAAGAAAATAATGTCAGTATTCCTGTGTTGCACAAACTAGATGCCCTTTTATTTGAATGCTATTGTAAACTATCCGAGATCTTAGGAATTATGAAGAGGAAGCAAGTCGTGGCAGTCATGAAGCAATAAAAGGTCATTCTTATCTTATTTAGAAAAGTTTTAATTGTTGAAGAGAAAATAATAACATTCCTAGAGTTATCACTGTCTTTTATAGATGTGATATTGGGCACACACCAATTTATATGTACATTGGTCAAAATAAGTATTCGACATGCAGAGATTTCTGCATACATTGAATTAATAAATAAACACCATACAAAAAAAAGCAATTTTTTTTTTATTTTAAACCAAAAATTATTAAGAATTAAATGCAGCATCTTTTGCAATACATTTAAATGTAATAAATTAACAAAATCACCATTATTTCTTTCAAAGACAATTTAACAAACGAAAAAAGTATTCAACACAACATAAAAATAAATGAAAATAAATCAAGTAATATAAAACTAATATCTAGCTGCTCTTCTTCTCTGACGGATGATTTCTCTTAAGCGCTGCAGCATCAATTAAACAAATTTTCTCCCATTCCTCTCTAAGGATCTTTTCCATTTGAAGTTTATTAGAAAAAGGACACTCTCTTTACCTTTTTTCTAATATGCTCCACATGTGCTCAATTGGGTTGAGATCTGGACTTTGGTCAGGAGGTTTTATAACATATAGCTAGTTATATAGCAACCAAAGCCTTGAATTGTGAGGGGAAAGTTTTGGGTCATTGCCTTGGTAAAACTGGTAGGCCTCCTCGATTCCCAGTTTTTCGGCACTGGCCCGCAAATTTTCTTTTAAAATCTGTATGTAATATAGATAGTCCATTAATTACAATAATATTTCCCACTCCTAAAGCTGCCATACACCCACAAACCATTATACCTCCTCCTCCATGCTTTACTGTGGATATAATATTTCATTCTATCAATTAAGCATGGTGTTTTCTGTACACTATAATTTGGCCATTGCATCCAAAAAGATTAAGTTTGCTCTCGTCTACAAAATTACATTGTGCCAGAATTTTTTTTTACTGGTTTGTTTGCAAATCTTCTACAAAATTCCAGTCTTTGCACTCAATTCTATTTGGATATACTATATGGCTTCTTTCGAGCAATTCTAGCTTTAATCACTAAGTAGGTAATTTCTAACAGTTTGAGGCATAGCATCATGTTTAAACAATCCTTGGTAACATCTACCTAATTGGATACATTGGTTTTGGGGCCTTTTTTAATTTGGCAAACAAGACATTGCTCCGCCGCTTCGCAAAATTTTTTTTGGTCAACCAGATTTTGTGTTGTTATCAACCGATTTTTGCTCGTTATACTTTTTAACTATAAAGTGTGTGACGTCTCACGCATCCTTTCTCTAACATAACCTCTGTGTTCTTTGACGGCCACGATTAATGACAAATCTTTTCCAACCCAAATCCAAGAAGTGAAACGAGGGATAGATGCAAATAAGATAAACCTTTAAAAGGACAATTTAGAAAAAGTTCAATTCAGAGAAGATAGAAGTGTAAACAGACGGCTTACCTAAGAATCACGAAGATGTCGCCATTCATCCAAGGTACATACCATTATACGCCAACTTAGAGAAATATCTGAAGTGGATTGGACGTTACGTAGATACCCAGGTAGGAAGATTATATTCTGAACGCGAATATATTGAGATTGAGAGTAGGCAGATATAGTATAATTATCTTGATAAGTGATCTAATTGCGCGATCTGTGTTAATTAAGACTACGTGTTTTGGTTTATTCTCACTTAATATAAATTTGTTCGATATATAAGTAATTTAAGTTAAATTCTTAATAAAAGTCATATTAAGAATTCTAAAATGTCTCATCATTTCAAGAATCCCACACCTCTAACTTACGCTGAAATCCCACAATATGGTCAATGAAGATCGACCATGTCGCAAGTGCACACTTGTTCTTCGCCTATTTGCAACAGCCAAAATTTTGTTTTCAGATAAACAATTTTTAAAGTGCATTATGATTAAATTTTTAATTTCCACTGACTACTCTCCTTGTTTTCGGCCCATCTTGCTCACTGTTTAAATAAAACTTCCTAAATGCCCTCAGAAATAGTCCAAATACTTTGAATTACAAAAATTGGTTGGCTCCTGTTTTAGCCCACCCCCGGTTTTTGAACTTTTTTTGTCGCCAAGCAGGGCGCTAAGTTCGCCAAGCTATTTACCCTTCCTTTTCATGTTTAAATTCAAATTACGTTGCTTTTTGACCGTTAGGTTTCTGCCATTCAATATTAACGTTAGTTACGTTAACTGTGGCAACCCTAAAACCGATATATACAGACAAATTGAACCATTTCCATCTTTTGCACGGTCGAACGATCGTTTTAAAATACGTGTGAGTACCAGTTTGTGAGAATGAGTCGCCGTATGGATTTAACTTTTACTTTTTTTGCTTTATTGGAAGAAAGGGGACAAATGAATTTGCTTGAATGGTGTATGCGTGAAAATTTAATTTCTAGCAGGTATGAATGTCCTAAATGTGGAAAAGATATGGTTCTGAGAGAAAGGAAGGGAATGATTGATGGATATGAATGGAGATGCCGTATGAAAGGAGGAGAGAATCTGCATGATATTTGCAAGAGTATAAGAAAAGGTACGTGGTTCTCTAAGAGTCATTTGAGTATGTGTGATATTTTAATTTTAACGTGTCATTTTTTTGGAAAGTCATATTTTTCCCAGTTCCGTCGGTCAGAGTTTGAAAATCGCGCTTTGGCGCCATTTTGGCGCGGATAAAAAAAATCTTCGCCAAGGGAGTGAGCTATAATAGGAATTTACCCAAAAATTTGGAGCCACACTTAACGGTAATTTTGCTACCTGGTATAAAAATTTATCAAAGTGTCCTATATCGAATACTTATTTTGCTTGCCAAACTGCTTTTGAAAATTATAACAGTGATTTTTTTGCTTAGGTTTGTTTTTATAAGTACAAACACTTCTACATTAGAAACTGAACTGTAATATGCAACAAATAATGAAACATGGTTCCGTTGTTCTTGCATAGTAAGGTGTTTTATAGTCAATATTCACAGAAATTGTTGCATGTTGAATACTTATTTTGACAGCTGTATTTACTTATTTTAATGTCAGTGCACTTGTTCTGTAAACAACTACAAGCTCCCAAATTTTTTTCATAACATGCTTGATTGCACAAATGCCATTTTTGTTTATTAACTTGCAAAAGCAAAAAAGACTTATCCCAAACACAATACTAAACACTATATACACACTATATATATGTGCAGGTTTGTAAATGCTAATGCTGATTCAAATTTCTACTATTTATACAATAACAATAAGATAAAATTTTAGAGCTACATAACATGCTTATTCATTAAAAACAAGTATTTTCAAAGCATTTTAATATATTAATTATTATCATTATTATTATATAGACAGATAAATTAACAGCAATATCTTATTTATCTCTTATTTTATATTGCCTCTGGACCCGCTACAACCAGCCTGAAAGGCTCAAGTACTTATTGAGGATTGACCTGTTGGGAATATATAATCTACAAAATTTTTACGATTTTAATTTTTTTTAAATATACATTATTTTACAAGAATAAAAATCATAATGTTTATTTTTTTTTACCAAAGTCAAATAAATTTCTGTGTGTGTGTGTGGTTTATTTTAACTTCCAATTTACTTTATACTACTGAATAATCAGAAAGAAAATCTCAACTAACTCCAAGCAGCTTCTAACTCAACTCAGTTATTCCTCTTTCCTCTAACTATTATTCCTTCATATAAAATATAGTAATTACCTGTGATACTAATATTTCAGTTACTGTAAAATCTGGTGCATTATGTACACTTTTAATACAAAAAATAAGATTGAAATTTACAGGTGAGCAGGTTATACGCTGGGTATAAAAATGAGAGCTTTAAAAATAAAAAAAAAAGATGAATGTAGAAAAGAATTAGACTTCTACATAGATCAAAATACTATTTATTTAAAAGAAATAACATTCCTTAATAACTTAAAGGGCTGTAGTTCTAGAAATATACTATTTTTTTCTAACACTTGGAATAATACCTAGAATAAATTACTTCAAAACACAAGAACATTGCGCATGTACACTTCAACTTCCTTCATAAAAAAGGATGAGCACATTACAAGGCAAATACACTTAAAAATTAAAAATTGCAGCTTGAAAGTATAGGTGCGTGTTATAAGCTGGATTTCACGATAACTTTCAACTGATTCTTATTTTTTAAATACTCTAATTAAATTTCAAACATTAAAAAAAATGTTTAATTTTTTTACTTTAACTAGAACTGTCTAGAAAAACTTTTAAGGGAAAAATAATCTTTCAAAATATTTGCATTCTGCAGAATATCTCAATTAAACATGTGCTTTTTAATGATATATTGATGTTATCTGATAAAATTAATATCCTTTAAAAAAATGCTTATCTAATGTAGGCTACATCACACATTCATATTTTTTAGATTAATGAATCATTTCAGTATTTTTTTAACCTAAGAAGTGAAATTTCCCATTAGTTACTCTTCATAATAAATTATTATATTATTTTTAGTATTTTTTTAGACTAAATGCTACAATTCCTTAAAAAAATAATAATAATTCACAAGAATTCAACATGGCCTAAAAATAAAATGACATTTTGAAAATCAAAATCTGCAATGTTCAAAGAAAAAAATGTTAACTTTCAACTTAATACAATTAACAAAAAAATTCTAGAAGATACATGTTTATTGCTATTATAAGAATTTCCGAGGATAATTCTGCAATGAGAATTTCTAAATATCTGTACATTTTCTGAAATAAATTTTAAGTTTTTTTATGTACTAAAAAATATCATACCAACAGTTTTATAAATATAACAATCTAATATAAAAACAATTTTTTTTTTGTTACTTTTCCGTTTAAAAAATAAATTTTCCTTTTCGTAAAAATAAATTAATAATATATAATAATAAATTAAAAATCATTCCAGTCACATTCAAAAAATTTAAACAAATATACTTTATTAATACTCTTCCGAAAAAATGTTATCCTTATTAATACTGGAATATTTCTATGTGGCTTACTTTTCAAAACAACAAAGGAATGGATAAAAAAATTTTTAAAGTAATTTAACATAAAAGTTAATAAAAAAGGAAAGATAGAAAAACTAAACGAATTTAAAGAAATATGTTCTTCAAACTAACAGGGGAGAAAATAGTGCTTTTGTTGAACATTATAACACATTACAAGGCTATTCACAACAATGTCCTTGATGTAAAACAAACAGCTGGTTTTGACAATGTTATAATTCTCCATTATCTTGGTAACAAAGAAACGGGGTTTTTTCATCAATACTTCATGGCAATTTTTAATTCGTTCAATTAGTTTATTTAAAAATTACTTGAAAAAAGTTTTAAATGCTTACAAAAGAGAGCAAATAATTAAAATACTCTTTGTTATATAATTAGAATATGAAAGTAGGTTAAGCTTACTAGTTCTCATTTGGAAAATTGGGAGTCTTAGGGGACTCGTACTGATTCAAATAGCAGTACAAAACATCAAAGCAGAAAAAACACATCTCTACACAAACCACCATTCCACTTCGATATATACTTGGTTGACAAGTATAAGGATGAACGATTGTGCCATTGCAACAAGGATGGAAATGATAAGTTTGTTTCTCTTTCTTTCCCCCACAACAACCAGCAGCCATGATTACAAACAAACCAAAACAACAGTCACTGTCCATAGAGCTAGAAATCCTCTCTAAAGAGGTAAAATCTTCATCCTTCAATGAGCATCTATTACAGTGACTCGTTTACTAGTCAATAGGTGGCAGTACTAATTTTTGGATAAAACTTCAAAATTTTATTTATCATATCAAAAATATCTCTGTATGCAAATTGTATGGCTACCATTTCTAGAGCAAAAATTAAAAGAATTCAAATGTATATTTTAGAATTTTACCATTTGCTTTTTTCTGAAAATGAAATAATTTTTTAAATAATGACGTCATTCATATGTCTTTATTTGGATTGAAAATGCAAATTAGGAATCCTATTTTCATTTAAACTTGAAAATAATATATGAAGTTTAATTATAATGTCTTAATTATGATTAAATTGCAATACGTGTAGAATGTAATGTGTTGAATTTCCTTACGAAAAAATTCTTTTAGCAAACATAATTCCTTTCCTCAGTGACTTTTTCATCCATCTCTTCCAGACTTTATTCTTCAGAAATTTCAATCAAGGCTGTAAGTTACGATACACCATTTCAATTAAAAAGTAAAATAATTAAAATCTAAGGTATTTAATATTGTTAAATGATTGCGTCATTCCGAAACTCGATGGTGCTGTGTCCAACAATATTCGATTACAATATCGATGAAGGATAAACGAGTTACGTAATGTCTCAAGAAATCGGGTTCACAACAAAAAGGGCATTCGCGATTTCAAACAGGTTGGTTTCTGTATTGTACTTGTTGGGTAACGAAGGTGAACGGAGCTTTACTCTCGCCGTGAAAACATAAGTTCGCTTGTTACAGCTGATCTGCCAAGATGTGTCCGGTAGTGCTATTAGCACTGCTTTTCAGTTTCTTAATGTTATTATGTGAAATTACTGCTGCAATTAACATTACATTTCATCCTGGGAGTTTGAAGAAAATTTTGGAAGAGGAGGAGAGATCCGTATACTTTTCGGTTTCGGATAAAACTTTCAGCGAACCAAATGAAGTGTTGTACAGAGCTATTTCTAATGATCCTAATATTATAGAAATTAGTAATGGAACATATTTTGATTACGATCATAATAATGGATCATTTTTAGTACGAGCTCTATTCTTGGGAAAAACTTCAATCCATGTGGTGCAAGAAGTTAATGGGACCACCAAAGCCATCTCCCAACCTTTGAAAGTTAGCGTGGTTCGCCGTGTTCGAGCGATTTCCCGAGCTTTTACAGCATCTGTTGCAACTTTAGTTTCTTTGAATTATATAAATATGGGCTGTGCACTTGATTTGAGTGTTGTTCAAGCTGTGTTACGTAAACCCATTGCTCCCTCGATCGGATTTCTGTCCCAGTATGCTGTGATGCCTCTGGTAAGTCATTTCTTGACCCACTCTTGTTTCAATGAACTTTCCGAGAAAAATTCTGTATCGAAAGCTATTGTTCCATTGTTGCACTTTCTAGTCTATTATTAATTCATGCTTAAGTTATAATGAAAGTATTAATATAATTCAAAAAAAATTAATTCTTGTAAAAGTTTCTGTGTCATTCATGTAGAGAAAACTTTCAACAATTTTTTTAACAATGGTTAAATATTTTTTAGTACATTTCATCTTACAAAAATTTGTCTGGAAAATATGATTTTCTTTATTGAAAAAATGAGATAGACGTTAAAGATATTTCTGCCTTGTGCTTGAAATATATGGTACTATTGACATTATGTTTGCAACTAATTTGAAGATAAAGCTGTGAAAAGTTTTTGTAAGAAAAACATAGCTAAAAAGGATTTCATTTTGGAGCCGTCCCTTGTATAATATTTCTGAAAGTTAGGAACTTTGTATAAGAAAACATTTCTGCTGGTATATTTACTTGTACGTAATGATTTTTTTTTCATTAACGAATAATCAGTGCTACAATAAACTGAAAGAAAATATGGTACTTGTGTATTATCTCAATAATCACCAACTCTGTTAATAACTAATCAAGTTGGCAAACCTAATATCCTATATGTGTATTCTCTGAATTAGCAATATTGTGCTTAGTTTCATATAATGTTGCCAATGGGTTGCGATAATACATAAGTACAAAAAATATTCTAACATAAAAAGTATAATTGAGTATTATAAAAATAACATTTTTGTTTGGAGGAAATATAGTTACTAGAGCAGAATACCAGAATTTTGAAATTCAAAATTGCAGTGAAATTGTCAAATCGGCTACTTCACCAAATTTTGAAAAGTCGCCAATTCAGAGCGTTTTTGCTTGTGTTTTGGAGTAGCAACCGTACCTCAACACGTAACTTCTACTTCACCGATAAAGAAATTCTGAAGGGTTACCAGATTTGCTGCATTTATCGATTTGGCAAGAAAATTCTTGGCGAGATAGGTACTTGCATATTATCACAACTTATTCGCAACATTATATAAAACAAAGCACCAGGATATCTATTCAGTGCAAACGTCATGCAAGAACTTGAATAGAAAAGTAGAGTGATGTAAAATGTTCCAAATAGTGAAGTTACAGTATATTCAATATTGAAGGATTTATATATCTTAAAGAAAATTATGGATTTTGAACTAATTCTCAAACATAGCATGAATACAACTTTAATATGCATTCTTCTAATTGTGATTTGTTATAAAGTCACCTTGGAATTGTGTATAAAAATCCATGAACTTTTGTTATAGGTTGCATACGGTTTGGCTCGTTTGCTTTTCGACAATGTAATCTTGCAATTGGGTCTTTTCACCTTTGGTTGCAGTCCTGGTGGTGGAGCAAGCAACATGTGGACTGTGTTGTTAAATGGAAACCTCAATTTAAGTCTAACCATGACTTTTATAAGCAACCTTGCAGCCTTAGGTGAGTAAAATGTATCGCAATTGGGTTTTTATTTCAAAAGTTACAATTCAAATATCTAACATTCAGTACTTTGATATTCATATTAAAACTTAAATTTTTTTCCTAATCTTAAAATAATTGTTTTAAAAAATTACTATAAAATTTTTTTAAAGCTCATTGTGCTATTTATTCCCACAGTAGATACCTACTTGAAGTGTCTAGTTATACACAAATTGGTATCTCAAATTAAATTTGTTGTTAAATAAAAGTTTTTGATACTGTGTAAAATTATTAGGTATTTAAATGTTAAAAACTATAAAAGGTGAATATAACCAAAATAGTTTAAAATACATTGAGAGCATAGAAACTTATTTTGTTTAAATGCAATGTTAGAAACAAAAATTTAACTGATTAATCGACTCTCGAGCAAAATTGAATAAATTGTTTAGTATATATAATCTTTTATTTTAAATTAATAAACTTTTCTTAGGATTTAAATTTTTAATCAAAAACTCATCTATTTGAAAAAAATCATGGTATATGACTAATATTTTCTTTTTAGGTATGATGCCGCTGTGGCTATTCACCCTAGGACGAAGTCTTTTTTCAGAAATTGCCACTGAAGTGCCTTTTAAAAATATTTTACTCTCTCTTGTTTCTATGCTAATACCTCTTGGCATTGGATTAGCCTTTCAAAAGTGGCTTCCTCGAGTGGCCAAATTTTGCCGACGAATCTTGGCACCAGTATCGATCTTCATGATCCTTTTCATTATAGCATTTGGTACATATGCAAACCTCTACATGTTTAAACTTTTCACATGGAACATACTCATTGCAGCCTCAGCAAATGTGTGGCTAGGGTTTTTTATTGGATGCCTTTTATCGAAAGCTTTTGATCTAAAACTAGAGGACATAATTGCAGTTGCTGTCGAAACAGGTGTGCAGAACACAGGTATTGCAATTGTGCTGCTTGGTTTCTCTCTGGAACAACCAGAAGCTGATCTTGCAGCAGTTGTCCCTGTTGCTGCCTCAATTATGACCCCTATTCCACTTCTGTGTGCTTATATCATCATGAAAGCACGGAGGAAGTATTTTCCTAAAGCCCCAGAATCCCGCCTATATGTGATGGATGATGAAGATGAGAAAAAGGTTCTTCCCACCTCAAGTAGTATTGATTCAAAGGTTCTAGCATAGAGAAATGACAAAAAAATGTTAGATTTAGATATTTTCAGTACAGCTCTAAATATATTCATGTATGAGTAATATTAATGTACCCTGTGATAGTATTACATTTATATATAATATGCATAAAATCTTCATTTGTCTGTATGCTTAATGAAACATTGCGTTGTAGAACAAGCTTATATACTTAGAATTTGTTTTAAATGTGGATGTATTATTTTTTACTTATTATTCTGTACTTAAAATATTGTATCAATTACTAAAAAAGATATCTATTATCTTAGAATATCATTTTTCTTTTTTAAGATATTGCAGAGAAAGATCTTATATATACTAAAATTTAGTTTTTTTTTTTTTAATGTTTTATGTTAAGAAATTACTTTTTAAATGTGTGGTTTTTTGTTAAAATGTTTGTGATACACAAGATATATTGTGATTTGACAAAGAAAAAATATTGGTAATGTATGCAACTATATAATGTTGGAAATGGATTATTGAAAGATTGATTTATTAATGACAAATTCATTTCTCAGGAATTCATTTAACAGTATGAGGTGATAAACTTTTTTTACCTGTGATTGTGAGCTTTTTGAATTACCAATTTCTTTATGCTTTAAGATTTATAAAACAACTCCTAAATAAATTTGTTCACCATATAAACATGATCAGTCGCATTCATACTCTAATTTTAATGTTGAGAACAAGATAAATTTGCTTACGAAGTGTCTATTTAATTTTCAAGGAATATGTATATTGAATATAAAAAAAATTGTGTTAGAAAATCTTATTTAGATTCCTTTAATCGAAGTATCATTTGCATTTAGTTTGAAACACCCATCTTCTCATGATTAAATAGTAACTCCCAAGCAAGTACAAATATTGAGAATAGATTTTAATCTTCCATTCCCATTTTATTAAACAGGATTTTGTTTTTTGGTTAAAATTTCGAAAAGGGAACTCTGATTTTGCAGAGTTATTTGCAGCCATGTTGCTGATGTGGTAAAAATGGGTTTTATTTTTAAAAAATCAGTTTTGATGTAATTTGCTCATGGGGACTGCATTCAGGCTTTGGCTTATCATATTACAGAATGGTTATAGCTCATAAGTATTCATAAAATAATTTATATAGAAAGTCATGACTCAAAAACAAATTTGATTAAAAATTATTTATCATAATGAAGTTTTTATATAGCAATTCATTTAATGAAATGTGTATCATTTCCATTTATTCTCATTTAAAAAAAATTGTAAGGGAATGATTAAGAATTTATTGCTAGGTAGAAATTGAGGACTCATGGACAATAGGACTATTTGACATTTGATGAAAACAAACTTATCCATAGAACATTGACTGTAGTGTGTTAAATTCAACAGACCTTAAACTTGTTGGGCTTTTTGGATGCACAAGGAATGTAAAAACAAAGTCCATTCCTAATAATCCATAAAGTCTTTTTTTTTTTTTCCCCAAAACGTGACATTAATGATTCAATCAACCCAGTTTCTCTAGTGTGATATAAAGTACAAAAAAATAAACTAAATTGTTTGTGAAGAATGATGCCTTATTTAAACAAATCTTGATTCAGTATTACAATAAAACTTAAATTCAAGCTTGGTTTTCCCATTTTTCAGAAGTGTTAGGGGACCATGATAATTTGATATTCATAACCCTTAATTCCTCAACTATAAGTTCAAGACCATGTCCCATTCAGGACAGTTTTATCGAATATTAGACCATGATTTTAAAGATACTCTATCAATAAGCATTGACATGCTTTAGTGCTGGCTTAAAAGGAAAGACCTTTTCTAATGTTGACACTTGTTTTTGCACCTAAATTTCCTTGAGAAGGCTATTCCTCTTATTTGACCCAGATATCCATAAATTCAATATTCCAGCATAAATCGAGATGTTTTAAAAATTGGTTATTATAAAAACTGTTCATTGTTAAATAGTGATCTATATTTATATGTGGGAAAATTATATACTTCTACACTGTTGATGATAGTACATTTTTTCGATATTAAAATGTTCGACTTCCAAAAGGTCACCGATATTATGTTTGATGTTATATTTTTACTATGGTGCTGTTTTTCTGAGATCTTAAAATTTTGCTCTGAGTTTTTTTCTAGATTTGAGTGTTATAAATTGGGTTAGAATTCAGTAGGGAAAAAATATAGTTACTATATATATATATATATATATATATATACATTGTATGAATCAATTTATTCTAAAAGATTCAAGTTAGTTATAAACTTTTAGAAATTATCTGGTTTTTAAACTAAATTTGGATTGTCTTCAGTTGCATTAAAATATATATATATTTTGAGTTTTAAGCATAAAATCAATGATATATTCCTTGTTTGAAAAAATACCATCCCCTGCTTGAAGCCTACAATATTTATAATAATGATTCATGATGAATATTTTAATACCTACTTAAATATTGAGAGATCCATCCTGTTAAATGTAAAATTGTAAATGTTATATATAGTTAAAGAATAACAAAATTATATAAAATCTATGAAGAGTTATTGCTAAATCAAATTGTCTAACTTTTGAAAATTAAAGGAATAACATTTTTATATAATAGTTTCTAATGGGAAAAGTATTTTCAAAATTTGAATTAATTTTTTTAAAGTAATTAAATATATATATTTGCTGACAAAGGATTTTAATGCTGTATTAACTGCTATATTTACTTTCATTCTTGCCAATCTGTGAATTTTGAGATTTTTTAATTGGGTTGTATATGTAGAGTTTATTAAACATATTTCATTGTACATTTTCCACAGAAATATGTGTAGTTGTTCTTTTATGTATTTTATGGAATCTTTTTGGCTCCGTTAGAATCTCGGTGATGTTCTTCACTCTTCCAAGGGCCATTGTAGCACAATATACCATTTGCACAGAATAACTGCATTGCATTGTTATAAGTGTAACACTATTTATCCAATTTTAAAAAAGTGAACTTTTTTTCATGTGTTACGATATATATATTGCACTTTTTATTCCTGCTTTTCCAGTGTGCATCTTGATGCATGTGTTCTGTAATTTTTTTTTTTTTTAGTACAGCCCACCTTCTTTAATTTTAAAGGAAATCTGTTTTTTGTTTTAGTAGAATTCTGTAATAAAAATGTGCCATGTTGCATTTATATTTATGTAACGACAAAACTGCAATAAATTTATTTGTATTTATTCATTAGTAGTATGTGCATAATTCTTATTTACAAAATGCATCGAAAAATCTAGACACTTAAAACCAGTCTTCATATGTACTTTTCAAAAGTTATTTTTCTTGGATCGCTTTTAAATTCTATTAATTTTGAAAATGGTTTCGATATTTTAGTAATGGGATCTCTTCAGCAATATTATTACTGTAATAGCTTTCTGTTATTACTTTTATTTCTACTATTTCACGACACAGCACGTCGTGCCTAAAGAACAGAATTCCATCTTTCTAAATAAAGTAAAAACTCAGGCGCTATTCACAAACCCCCAGAAACTATCTTTTCTTGGTACCAATTTCAGTCCAGTATCCAAACACTGTAACTCCCTTTTTTTCTGTCTGTTCCTTTGCACAGCCAACACCCTTCTCCCACAAAAAATAGCGAACTTACCCCCACAGGTGCGGGGAATGTCGCCAAACAAAGAATCTACCACCAACAGTAGCCAGACACTACAATTACCTTTGCTTTACCCAAAACTCCTGTATCTTTGGTAAACACGGGTGTCACGACCCCGGGGTACCCCAGTGATCCTTCTCTATTTTCGACTCTCCATCTTGTCATCCAATTTCTTATTTTCCCGTCCAGACCACAGACCTATGAATGTTTGGCGCAGTATAGACAAAACTGGCTCTTGCGCCATAAAACACCAAACTCAACTCAACCCCAAACTCCAGTTAATAGAATATTAGTACTTGGCAGCCATGGTACCTGAGCTACAATGTCATGGTTGTCAACTTTGCAGCTGACGATGGTGGCCTAGTGGTCATGGTTACGAACTCGTGGACGTTGAATCAGTCGAAGCTCAAATGTCCTCCCGTTGGTGTGTTGTTGAAGTTAGGAAAGAGGGGTCCTCGTCACTTGGCCATGGTTCAAAATGATGAAGTCCGTCGCCAAAAGCCCGTGTGTGCGACGTTAATATTCACTCATTCCAAGTCCTGGTGCAACTAAAGACGAACTGTGTGTAGAGGCTGCATCTTCTGGCGAGGGAAAAAATACTTTGAATTTGCTGAGGCTGCAAGTTTAAAGAGTGGGGTGTCGGCTCAAGTTTGGTTCTCGTTACTTGACCGAGGTTCAAAATTACGAAGTCCTACGCCAACAACCCTCGAGTTGCTTCAAAGCGAGACGTAGTATAAATCAATCTCCATTGGTCAGTGGATTTGTGTTCATTGGCGCAGCTACCGCCGTATCAATGATATGGGGACCCTAAGCTACAGGGGCCCCAACATATGTAACTACAATCTCACTAACAAGGTTCTTAAATCTAAAAAAGGACCCCGAAGGAATTTTGGCACAGGATCCACTCGGAACTAGCTACGCCAGTGTTTGTGTCTCAATTTCATTATAATTCTATTTCATTTTGAAGATTATACCCATTATATGCTTAATTATGTTAACAGTTGCGCATTAAATAGAACTGAACTAAGTCTTCGTGTTATGTGGATTGATTGAATATTAACGTCACACTGTTCAGCAACACGAGGGCTTTTGGCGACGGACCACGTAATTTTGAACCATGGTCAAGTGACGTGAACGACACCTGAGCTGGCACCCCCCTCTCCTAACTACCACACCAACGGGAGGACGTTTCAGCTCTCGACAGATTTAACGTGCATCGCTGCCCTACACGGCGGGTCTTAAGTGGTACTGGGCTCGAACTCATGACAAGGCAAGCCACGGTCCGATACCTATACCACTCGGCTACCGCGGCCACTCGTTAAATGTGGAGGTGAAGTTCGAAGAGCGGATGTGTGCTAGAGATGTGTGTCACTTATCATACAAAAATGCGAAATCAATCTATAATATTCCAGTGTATCGTCAATTCATATAAAACCCGCCATACAATTGGAACAGCTGCATGTTTTATAGAATTAATTCACGTGGGAATTATGATTGTGGCGTACACTAATTACTTGCACGATAAAAGAGATTAGATTTAAAAAAGATGAAAGTGCTGAGGAGTAATTTTTATGCTGAAGATTAAAAATTTCTTGGTGGTTGAACCCTCAACTCCCTTGTGTTTGCTACTGAGCTGAGAGGAAATAAGGGAAGGGCAATATTAATTTGGGTGTCACTTCGGTTCTAAATAGGGCGCTTGACTTTTTTAAAAGCACCAAGTCTTGGGGCTCTCAGCCCTAAATATTTATTAATTTTTTATAAAATAGTACTAGATCTTTTAAGTTTTCCCTGGTGCAAAGGAGGAAATGCGTCGTTAATCTTCTATAAAATGAGGTAACCTTATAATTGGAGAAAGTTGCAAACCCTCGAGCGTTATTTCTATCACTCTCGAAGAGGGTTTCGTAGAGTAATAATAGCAGCATCTTAATACTAATTCTGAAGATCTTGTAGCCGCTTCACTATTTTTTTTTAAACCAATGTAGGGCTATCTTGCATTAATCTAATAAAACCAACAATCAACTGCTGAAACAGAAGACACACAGATTTAGCTTAACTATTCAAATTATCTGGAACATTTGTACTTTTAAGTTACAGAGTTCTCTCAATTGCACCTTTAAAATGCACTGAAATTGATTTATTTCTGAGTTTGTTTTTCTTAACTAACATTTTTTCTGCTCTAAAATGTCATTTAATTTTATTAGGTGAAACCTCTAACAAACGCAGTTCTGGTTGTAATAATTAAAAAAAACACCTTAATATCGTTTCCTTAAAAGGGATTAAATTTTATTTTCTTCACGGTGTTTTGAATTTTATGGAACGAGTGAGTGTTTATTAACGTCGCACTATAAAGCAACACAAGGGCTATTGGCGACGGACCTCATTTAGAACCACGATTAAGTGAAAGCACCTAAACTGGCACCCTCCTCTCCGAACTGCTATACCCCGCCAATGGAAAGACTCAAAACCTTGACAGTTTTAATGTGTATCAGTTCCTCGGTAATGGTTATACATTTACGTGAAACCTTAGAGAAAGCTCTATTATCTCCACTCATCAGAATTAGTTGAAAAAAGTATAATTTGTTGAAGTTACATAAAAATAGATAGCAGTTCACATTGAGAGCAGCGCAGCAACACTGGTGGAGGGGTGAGGGGAAAACCACTCTCCCATTTGTGAATTAGTTTCGCTTTCGAAGGAGAGCGAAGAGAAAATGACGTAGCATCTCCATGATAACTAAGCCAGTCTTTCGACCGGCTGCCGCATCTTGTTGGAACGACGGGAGAAGGGCTGAATTTCTTTAATAGAAAGGATTAAAGATAATTTTATTTTTAAGTCCGTTACACAGTGGGTTTTCACTGGCACCAGTTCTGGAACTCATGATACACCTGACACGAATCCGTGACCATGACCACTAAGTTACCGTAGCCTTGGATTTAATTGAAAGATAATGCAGTCGATGAAAAAAAAAACCTCCCTAATCAACCTCTTGTTGAAAACCATGGCTTTAGAGCAAAGTTTATTCAAATCAATCAACCAGGTAATTATTCGGAAGGAATAAAAGGCTTTCTATTTGGAAGAATTAACCAACTAGTTCAGCGTTTCTCAAACTGTGGGGCGCACCATCTAGGAGGCGGGATATCCCTATAGAGGGGAGAGTGTATTGAAAAGTCGAAAATAAATATTTAAAATAAGTATTAATTTACTGAAAGGAAGCAAAACAAAATACATTCTGACATAAAAAAATATATATAATGCACATTTAGACTGAAATAATATACTTATAAATGTATCAGTACTGTGCACAATGTTTTCGATAATTTATAAATAATAAATTAAAAACAAGTTTAATCATTACTAGTGCCTCCCATGGGCTTGTCACATACAAAATTGAATACTTATCTTGATAATGTGTATGATTTATAATTAAAGCCGTATTGTGTGTAGCTTTAGCGTCAAAGTACATTATTACTGCATTCATTACATTGTCATTGTACGGGGGGGGAGATGAAAATTTGAGCGCAAATATTGAAAGTTTGAGAAGCACTGAATTAGTCGGTTTATTTTTCTCATAATTGTCTAATTACAAATATGCGCAAACACATTTCTAACAATATCAATGCATCTAAGGCATAAATTGTATCGTGACGAGGAAAGTCTATATAAGATGTAAATTTTTGATTCTGTTAGCTGTATATTATATATGACCGATTTTTTTTTATTATTATTATTATTTCGGTGGTTCAGTGTTCAAAATATGCCGCAAATAATCAATTCGAAATAGAATAACTTTTTTAATTAAATGTAGGGGACGTAACAAACGAGAACACATTCACACGTAAGGAAATAAAGAAAAAACATCTTTGCAATCGAAAATCTAATGAAATCGGTAAAAGCAACGGCTTTTTCTATTACGTGTCAAAAACACATATCAATTCGAATGCAAACAGTCAGCTGAAGAATACCACATTGAAATTTATTACAAAAAGAATGCCATCTTTTGCAACAAAACTTATTATACCAAACGATTAAATACCAATAAGTAAAATACAGAGCAAGCAAAATTAGAGTGATATAAATTGTTAAATCAAAGCGGACGATAATAATATGAAAAGGAGAATAATTTCCAATGTTAATAGATAATTAAAAATTTCAAAACACATTTACATATAGCATATTTTTATTCAAATCTAAATCTATTGCGCGTAGGGTTTTTTTATGTATATTATATTGCAATCACCTCGAGTCCAGGTAGCGGTTAAAGAGCCATAGTAGGCTGTCAAATAATGCGAATTTTTGCTGTTGCCAATCGCTTTTTCCCCAATATCAATCCTATGTGCGATATGATCTAACAAAAAGAAAATTTCTATTTTAATAAAATTTAAATTTGATAAAAGCAAATGCACAGAAAGAAAATGTGCTAAAAAATAGACCACGAAAAATATATTTGTAACCTTATTTTCAGTGCAATAAAATGAAAAGGTATGACGATGCATTTTTCACGAAATCCTTCTTAAGAATTTTATGTTCGGCCTTTATTTAAAAGAAAATAATAGAAGATCGTGAGATACAAGTTTTTTTGCTCCACTTTCTTCAAGAAACAAGCTTTCCTGATAAAGTAGGACAAGAAATCGGATGTCATATTGAAATTCCTTTCAATCAAATTATGCTTACACATATTACATAAATGGATCACGTTTTCATAATATTTTCTTGATATCATCGTTACAATGTTCAGTTAATTAAAAAGAGAGAAAAAAACTCCGTAAATTTTTTGTTTGATTTGGAGAGTCATAAACCTATTTGGAGCACTTTCAACTTTGTTGAAAAAGAATTTGGAAGGAATGTAGTTTCTTTACAACCAACGCATTTTAAATTTATGTTGGATAAAGGAAATCATATTAAAACAGCGTTTCTCAAACTGTGGGGCACGTCTCACTGGAGGGGGGTGCGTGATAACTCAACGAGAGAGGCGCGATCATATTGAAAAATCGAAAACAAAAGATTATTTTAAAAATTATAAATTTACTGAAAGTAAACAAACAAAATACATTCTAATGTAATAAGAAAAAAATTCACATTTACGCTAATATAATACACTTATAAATGTATCAGTACTGCACAATGTATTTTATAATTAATTTAACAATACTAAATTAAGAACAAATTAAATAATTACTAGTAACCCCATAGGCTTGTCATACATAAAATTATATACAAAAATTAACACTTATCTGGATAATTTTTTTGTACGGTTTATAAATAATCCTTTAACTGCTGATTAAAAGTTACGTAATTCGCTCCCCAATGACACCGTTTTCCACGTAGGCGAGCGTATGTGATACATTGGGAGGGGGGGTGTAGGAATAAATAAGTAAATCCTTCTCAGACACTGTCAGGATCCTTTTATTGCATTTCAAAGCCTTCAGAATAATTTTATGAATACTAGTGCAAATAAAAGATCGTACTTCGGAAAGACGTATTTTTACGTCCAGGGCAATTAAAGCTTTGGCTGAATGAGACGTTTATATACGCCGGTGGCACTTATAAGGCTAAAGTCGTATTGTAGCTTTAGCGTCAAAGTATAGTATTATTGAATTCAATACATTGTTATTGTATGAAGTAGGGGGGGAGGGAGCGCGATGAAAATTATGAGGGAATATTGGGTCACATATATTGAAAGTTTGAGAAGCAGTGAGTTAAGACATTGTGTCCGATGTAGAAATTATTGCTGCTATCACAGTTCATGAAAAAATGTCTCGGAACAAGAGGAAGACAACGTTGAGAACACCGTAAAAAAACCCTCAAGTATCACATAGTGAAAGACTATAGGCATTCGAAACCGTTTTTCTAGGCATTAGGCTTAGCTTATATGTTTCGAATCACTAAATCTGAATTTGTAGTTTTCCATTAAAAAATATTTCTCGTATAACCCCTTCTCTTCCATTATCAAAAAAAAAATTCCCGTCCAAATTTTTTTATCGGGGGAGGATGTATTTTTAGAGGAAAATACCAAACAATTCTGAAAGTAAGAAAAAAGT
Source organism: Trichonephila inaurata madagascariensis (assembly GCA_019973955.1). Lineage (NCBI taxonomy): Eukaryota > Metazoa > Arthropoda > Arachnida > Araneae > Nephilidae > Trichonephila > Trichonephila inaurata. The sequence goes on along the minus strand of BMAV01018720.1, from coordinate 13,410 downwards.
GAGACAAAATGAGTCCTATTAACGTAGGGTGAACGGGGAATTTGTCAACCTTTGGCTACAATGTAAATGAAAAACTGACGGATATAAAATGCGTGCGTCAGAAATGACATGCGGAAAACCACGTATAAGAATGTTGTTACCAATCTGCTAACGAACAGCTGGATGGCAGCAGGAAATTTTCTTAAAATTTCTTATCATATTTAAATGTAAAAGAAGGAATCTGATGCACAAGTTTTTGCACTGAATTACTAAATAAAAGGGGATATGAATTTTGACCAATACAATTTTTTTTCCCCTCAAAAAAAAATAATAATAACTCTTAAATACTTCTTATAGTTGCGAAATTCTGAAATGAAATATCAAAAAATAATCAAGCTCTTATGTTGGTTCTTTTTATTTTAAAATGAAATTTCGGAAATTATGTATTTTTAGCATATTAGGGACTGAATTCGAATCCCGGAGAAGACATGGATGTTTGTAAATGTATAGTACCTTTGTGGCATGTGGGTACTTCAAATAGCCGTTGAGCCGCAAGTCCTCTAGTGAGATTGGAGGGAGGGGAAGAGAGGTGGGAGACCCTGGCCACCCCCAGGGTTTTCTCCCTTTAAATTGAGGTGGAACCAAGAAAAATCGTACTGTCACCTGCATGGTGCTCAAAGCTAAGGCTAAAGACAGGCGTAAAAATTCTAGTCCTTAGCCGCGATGAATTTCGCGGACCTCGATCTGACTTCGTCAGGCAGGTGGCATTAGTCCCAACAACAACATAAACTGCTCGTGAAAATAGCCAATTGTACATTTAAAATGTTAAAACGCCACCTAGGGCAACATGCGAACACTATCAGACATGCTCATTAAGAGGATTCATTAACGCTTCGCGTTAAGAAGCTTCATACAAATATATATATGTTTACATAAATAAAAAATACCAACATTAAATATAGAAAGTTATAATGACATCTATGAATTTAATAATTTTATAACAAAAAGAATAATCAATGAATAATGCTACAACAAGTTCCCTCAAAAAAAAATAATAACTCTTAAATACTTCTTAGTTGCGAAATTCTGAAATGAAATATGAAAAAATAATCAAGCTGTTATGTTGGTTCTTTTTATTTTAAAATGAAATTTTGTGATATGTGAATGTAAAAATATTTTATATTATAACGTTTTATGTCAAATAATAAATAAGGACTTAATTTTTTTATAATACTTCAATATAATGCACAAAATTGTTAAATCTGTACAAAAACTATAATAATTTCATAAAAGTAGCATTTATAAGTACACCAATCTATTCGGCCTCATTTATTATTATTTAATTTACATGCAGCTTCTCATGGTAAAAAGGTTCCCCACCTCTGCTATATACGGTTTACTTTTATGGGTCATAGGTGGGGCCTACATTTGTGTAGGGGCCCAAGGCCTACTTTTGCATTAGAGCTTAGGACCTCTAGAAGTCTTAAGACGTCTCTGATCGTAGTACAGAAATAAATTGGTAAATTACTTCCCACTCTCTTCTTTTTCAATTCCTAATATTAGTTAACACATTCTTCCTATATATATATATATATATCTTATTCAAATTTTCCATCGTTAATGAAATACTTTTTATTCATCCACTCAAGTCAAGTTCAGATACATTTTTTAAACTTGTAGTGGATGGTACTTGATGTTAATACAATGTTTTCAAATATTAATTCATTAATTAATGAATATAAATTGTAATAAACAAAAATAATAGTCAAACACTCTACAGAAAAAGGAAAATCACTCATTGTGTCCTTGTAGCGCAATGGGCTTCTAATCCGAAGGTCGTGGGTTCGAATCCTACCTGAGATGACCAAATTTCTGAGAATGTGATTTATAAATGAATAAATAGTAGCAAACACAAAAAATAATAGTCCAACTCCCTATATAGAAAGGAAAATCACCTTCTATTTTGTCACTTAATAGTGTGATTCTGTCATATGTATATACATATTTATATTGATTGTAATTATTTAATAAAAAGTAACGAAAATAAAATTTTTCTTTGTTGACCCTAAGTAGAAGTTGACTACAAAAAAAATTTATATTACTTACTTGTTTTAATAAAAACAATAAGATGTGTTATATTTTAAAATAAAATGTGTTTTGCTTAAAACTTCCAGGCTTTATAAATAAAAATATATATATATAACATATTCTAAAATTCATTTGGTTTCCTTTCGCATTTTAGAATTTTAACGTCTTGATTGTGAACTGTTCCTCTTTTGAGACGTCTATAATTTCATTCTCCGAATTTTGCATTCTAATGCTACATCGATATCTCCCTAAAAATATTCCTCATGTCGTCGCGATACAAACTGCCGCGTCGCTCTGAATTTTTTTTTCTTTGTATTCTAATTTAAAAAGGAAATCTATTATTACGTTAACAAGAATGATCTTTTCTTTTTCCCGCTCGAACACAATAAGCCAAACTCTGACGCGAGATGTTATCAACATTTACTGGAAGGAAAATTTTGAAATAACACATGAAGCAGATTTGGTACCTCTTTTAGAAAAAAAATTATATGCACCCTTGTAGTTAAAGTATTACACCCAACTCTTTTTTCAATTCTAGCTATTGATTCACACTCTCCCTATATATATTTATAAAAATTCAATCGTTAATAAAATACTTTTTCAAGTTCAAATACATTTTTTGAAACTTGTAGTGAATGACACTTGATGTTAATACAGTTCTTTCAAATATTTTTTCATTAATTCTATTTAATTAATGAACAAATAGTAACAAACAAAAATAATAGTCCAATAGCATATATGGAAAGGAAAATCGTTCGTTGAGTCCCTGTCGTGCAATGGATAGCGCGTTAGACTTCTAATCCAAAGATCGTGGATTGGAAGGCCTAATTTCTGAGAATGTGATTTCTTTTTACTATACTATTTTATTGGGATAATTAGTCCAACACCATAATAGAAAGGAAAATGGAAAATTGTGAGGAAAATCGCTTTCTATTTTGAAACCTTAATAGTGTGATTCTGTCATATGTATATACATATTTGTACATATGTCAGTAGGATTTACATGCTGTGCTAAATGTTATGTTTTTACTATTTTTAATCAAACGTGAACCTAATTTGTATGTCAAATCAAGAAATTAATTACCTATGGCATGTATTTAAAAAAAAAACGATTAAATCTGCAAAATCTTTTTTCAGACGAAACGATTGAACTTCTTACTAGAAAATAACGCTCGCAAGTGTTTCTTGCAGTAAAAAAACCCGATCTAAACCGCTGATTGTACAATATTTCCATTTGCGTACTGACGAAAACTCTTTACCACATGGCTAGGGAACCTATGAGGACCCTAAATAGTGGATTGTTTTTTTTATTTCGCACAATTTCATTTTTGGACTTTCCGAGCGCTAGATTGGGAAACTGCCCCCTGTGCGTCGCACTGTTCAGCTACATGAGGGTTTTTGGCGAAGGACCTCGTCATTTTGAACCATGGTCAAGTGACGACGACGACACCTAAGCTAGCACCCCCTCTCCTACCTACCACACCACACTAACGGGAGGACGTTTGAGCTCTCGACAGATTTAACGTGCATCGCTCCCCTACACGGCGGGTCTTTAGTGGTACTGGGCTCGAACTCATGACCACGACCCGATACCTTGACCACTAGGCTACCGTAGCCCTAAGATACGTCTGACACAAATGTCGGTCGAACGGCCTCTGTTTTTTGTTGTTGCAAAATGTGTCATTAGGGGCCTCGAAAGATTTAACGTGCATCGGACCCCTCTGCACGGCTGCACTTCAGTCGCATTAGGCCCGAACTCATAACACGCCGACCACGAGCTCGTGACTATAACCCCTAGGTTACCGTGACCACATCACGCCAAAGCGAGGACGGTGAGACCTGGTCGATTTAACCTTCAATTCGACGGGTCTTTAATAGTGCCAGGACTTGAACCCACGAATCGACGAAAATTAGCATCAATCACGGGATTATACAAATAAACTTTCAGTGAAGAAAAACAATAAAATACTCCCCTGGAAGCGTATTAAAAGAAAGATTCAATGCGAGATCAAATACAGTGAAAAACGTTTAATGCAAAAAAGCTTAAGACGAAATAATACAACGGTCCCGACACACTACTAAGTATTTTCATGCATTCTTTTTCAATTTCTACTATTGCTCACACAATTCTATATATTTATTTATATATTTATCTTCGTGGAATTTTCAATAGTTTATAAAATACATTTTAAAGCTCTCCATTGAGCTGAAATTTTATATACATGATTATTTTGGATTACAATACAGCAATTTAATTATAATTAATAAAAATGAATTGATTAAAACTAATTATTCAAAGAATTACAAATACAGCCACGTTGGCATCATTTTTGGCAACTTGTGTCAAAACATGAAAAGGTTTTTTCTCACATTTTAAAGCGCTCGTTTGAGCTGCAATTTTCTATACACTATTGTTTCGGTAAAAATACGATCATTTAATTATAATTAATTAAAATTAATGGACTGAAACTTCTTATTTAAAGAATTACAGATACAGCCACGTTGGTTTCCTTTTTAGCGGCTTGGGTCAAAACTTTACAGGATTTTTTTTCTCACGTTTTAAAGCATTCAGTTGAACTGAAATTTGATATACACTATTGTTTTGGATGACAATACGATACTTTAATGATAATTAATAAAAATTAATTACCATTTAATGTTGCGATTCTGTTGTATGTATATACATATTTATATTAACTGTTTAATAAAAAGTAACTAAAATAAAAAATTTCTTTGTTGATCTTAGTAGGAATTTTCTTTAAAAAAAATTTTTTTATATTACTTTGTCTAAATACGAAACAAAGATCGCTTAACACGAAAAGATTTCCCTTCTGGGAATGAATAAAATACGGAAAACACCTGACGGATTGAACTGTCCTACTTTATCATCGGAAGAATTCGTTAAAGATGATGATAATGTGTGTACAGCCCCGATGATGGCAGACAAAGATATATTGGAGTTTGTTCAAAGAGCTCAAAAAATATCATTGACGCAGATTCCGACGACTAAAATGAAATGAATAATGTAACTCCTCTTCCCACGTCATCCGAAATGAGAAATATTGAGAAAAGTTTAATCAATTATTGAGACGTACATTCCAGTTTTGAAATCAATAACAAAATGGACGGCATCGAACAATATGTCTCGACAATTTGATTCTAAAAAACACAATGCAGGGAAAATTATCGGATTATTTCCAAAAACTGAATAAATGTTTTGTTTTTTTAAAAAAAAGTTTGAAAATCTTGTATTAAATTTCCTTAAGTTCCTGTGAATGTTTTTGTTTCATTGATTTGTATTAAATATATGTATATATATACACACATATCTATGTAAATAAAATAAACTCTAATAAACTTAATTTTGTTTGATATGGGTTTTTTTTCTTGTAATATCATTTAACACGAAATTCTTTTAACACGAAAAATATCTCAGTCCCTTCATTTTTGTGTTAAGTGGTTTTCGCTGTATTTTAGAGAATCTTCCTCTTACTCAAGATGGATTTAGTTTTAAATTATTCACGATGACACGCAATTTTCTTTTGTTCATTTTTAGCAAATATGCATAAATAATTTAAGTGTCGTGTTTCCAAATACCCAATAAAACATAATAGTTTTCATCATTACTCTTTTTTTATCTGAATTCTGCCGACTGAATGTGAAATACACTTCCATAGTAAATTTTCATTTAATATTCACACGCATAATATATCAGTATTACATTGTGTTTAGTGATCTCTGTTTTTATATTGCGATAAAATCCCGCTTCTATCAACATTAAGCAAGCATCACATTTATTTATGTACTAGCTATTACTCTCCAGCTTCGTTCTTCCCTAACTATGTATTGTTTTTAAGTTATTGATATCTAAATCTTGCCGTTATACTTCCAATTCTATTCAAAAACATTCTTATACCCTCGCTTCTAGATTTAAGAAGAGCAGAACTTGAATATGGAAATATCTTCTACGCCCCGCAATCCTCTCTAGACAATTGATTTCCGCAAAACCCGCCCTTAGAGGGTTTCTACTCAACGAAAGAAGCGTGCTTGCTAAATTTTTAAGTCTAGAGATCTCTTGATGAGTGAAGGAGTAAGTCAATGTTCTCCTGTACACACACATGCATATTAGGTATATACGTTACCATTAAAGTGTATACATCAGTTATTTCGCAGAATAACTGGGTATTTCATGAAATAACTAGACAAATCAGTTAGAGTGTATAATAGATGAAAAATTTTATATACTTTAACTAGTTCATTCTATGGAATAACTAATGACACAATTAAAGCGAAAAATAAAGAATTTTAAATGTGCTTTGTAAATTAATTGATCACATAAATAGTTGAAATCTCTCGAAAAAGACGCCCCCCCCAATTGTAGATGATTAATTGATAAATAATAAGGAAAAGCA